>CP097508.1:22882512-23352512 GCA_023547065.1 Musa troglodytarum | reverse complement strand
TGAGAAACATTAGGGCCAATAATAAACAAACAAAGTGGACGATTCCACGTTGCGCGAATCTTAGGGCAATGCTTATCTCATTCGCACACGTTCCGAGGTACAACTTCACGTTTCCAACTTCTGAGACGGCTGATTATTATTTGAAATTATTTTGGTGAAACACTAGGTAGACACGTCCACCTTCTGGCCTATATAAGGAATCAACCCCCCGGCCCCTGCTCTCACTGCGTTCTCCTTTCTCCTGTTCGGTTATCGTCTCTCGTCTCGCCAGCGATTGCCATGGGTAACCCTTCGATCTTCTTCAGCGGCTCGTTGTTCTTTGTTCTCTATGATCTTCTATGTGCGGATTTTGATTACTCTTTGTCATTTCCTTTGTCCTTTCTGTTCATCGTGCAGCCGGAAAGATCAAGATTGGCATCAACGGTTGGTTTTCCCCCTCCTCTGTCTCTTTTTACGAGTCTAGCTTCGATCTTGCGGTTTCTTATATGAACTTTCTAGGGTTTATGATAGATCTGTCAACCTTCTTGATTCGATCTTGTGTTTTTTGATAGGGTTCGGAAGGATCGGGAGGTTGGTCGCCAGAGTCGCTCTCCAGAGCGAGGACGTCGATCTCGTGGCCGTCAATGATCCCTTCATCACCACCGATTACATGGTGCTGGTCCATTCCAGTGATTTTGTGACCTTTGTGCTTTATTTGAATGTCTAGATTGATGACATATCTCCACTTTTTTGTGCATCTTCTTAATAGTTGAATTCTAGGCCGCCGTATTAACAGTGAATTCCATAGATCTATTGATTTTGCCTCGGTCAGATAAGAAATGCTTTAGATGTTTCGAACAATCTAATCATTTATGGGTTCGTGTTTTAAATGTTCTGCTGACAGCGGTTTACCGTTATTTAAGTGAGGCTGGTTTCTTTGGGTTTTGATTGTTTTAATTGTCTTATTTCGTAATGTAGTTCTTTAGGAAGGTTGTTTTTTTTATGGTTTAACTGTGAGATTCATATGTGCGCTCCATTTTTCTTCAAACTGAATTTTCTAAGCGGGTGATGCATTCCAGACATACATGTTTAAATATGATACCGTGCATGGATCATGGAAGCATCATGAGATTAAGGTGAAGGACGCCAAGACTCTTCTCTTTGGCGCGAAAGAAGTTGCTGTATTTGGTTTTAGGTATTTCAGTTTTTTCTTCTCATAAAGGTGTTTCAAATCACTGGTCCTTGGATGTTAGTTGTGTATTAATGTTGTTCTGGATTTTAGGAACCCCGAGGAAATTCCATGGGGTGAGACTGGTGCTGAGTTCGTAGTGGAATCCACTGGTGTCTTTACTGACAAGGACAAGGCTGCTGCTCACCTTAAGGTAATGCTGATTCAAGATGTCGTTGGTTTATATGGTTAATAGTTTATGTTTCTAAAGTAAATTTTGGTACTTCGGACTATAATTTACTTTTTCTTAAGCCGATAATTTTTGTATATGGTAATTTCTCCACGATTCTACGTTTATTTAAAGTGCTTCATTGTTAAGTAGCCTGGACGACTCAGTTTATAGGCTAGGCTAACTTCCAGGGTGATTAAAGCATTAAGCCTGTAAAATGATACACTGAATCTGTTAATTGACAGCCACTTCATCCCTTTTTTTAACTTGGTAACTATTTAGCGGATGTCAGAAAATTTCAGAAATTAACATTTACAATTGTTTACATTTAAGTAGGAAGTTTGAAATGTAATGTTTAATATATATGTTGCTTGAAGAAACTGGCTCATTCTAGTTTTCTAGAATTGTCTTTCACTAATTATATAGTTCATCGTTAGTAGCTTAAAAACTCTACTTCCTGTCCTATATTACCCCACACGTTGGCCCATTTTGTCTTCCTCTATTGTCCCTGTAATTATTGGTATTACATTTCTTTGTTGCAACTACAGTTGAAGTTCCTTGAACAGCTGTACCTGTAATTGCTACTTGTAGCAATTGCTTTTGTGAGCAGTTGCTACCTGCAGGCAACTCTACTTGTAAGCAACTGGATGTTCCAGTTATCAGCAAACAACAGATACTAGTGATATGTATCTTCTGAAATATAAGAATTATGATTCAAACATTCAATTGTATTGTAAGTTCTTTCATTGAGTTTTGTTCTATACACTTTTTTTCTTCTCGTGGTGGTAGGATTTACTGAATTTCCCTATTGAATGATTCTTTTTTAAATACAGGGTGGTGCCAAGAAGGTCATTATATCTGCTCCTAGCAAGGATGCACCAATGTTCGTTGTAGGGGTGAATGAAAATGAGTACAAGCCTGATATTAATATTGTTTCTAATGCGAGCTGCACCACCAACTGTCTCGCTCCTCTAGCAAAGGTAAGCCACATTTTATCGAGGACTACTCTTTGGATACTGTACTTGATATGGATCGATGGGCTTCATCCTATATATATCACAGGTTGTTCATGACAAATTTGGTATAATAGAGGGTTTGATGACGACAGTTCATTCGATCACCGGTAACTATAATTTGAGTTATACTCGGTAGATTCTGTTGTGAAGTGTCTATTTCAAAGTTGTAAATATGATCTTTTGCTTTATTTTTTCTCAGCCACTCAAAAGACCGTTGATGGTCCATCTAGTAAGGACTGGAGAGGTGGACGTGCTGCAAGCTTCAACATCATTCCCAGCAGCACCGGTGCTGCCAAGGTATTTTCAGTAGATTTATGTTACATCTAGTTGTGCATCCTAACAGATGCACGTGTGGTGTATGATGAACTATGTGTATATGTGCACATAATGTGACAAATTCAAGAATAGTGTTGCTTTCACGTATGGATACTGATGCATTATCATGATTATTGTATGTTTAAGGGAAGATACTATTTTGAATTTCCCAGTTTATTAGCATTAATGTATGTGAATGGTAGAAGGTTAAAACGCTCTAGTTGGATACTTCATTTCCTGTTGGCTTTGCTTCCTATGGCTTGCCTTGCTTATTTGAAAATTGATGACTGCTCATGACTAGGATTTACATCAGAATACACCATGAACTATTTTGATTTGCTAATGACAGGCTGTTGGAAAAGTTCTCCCTGCCTTGAATGGAAAGTTAACTGGTATGGCGTTCCGTGTCCCAACTGTTGATGTGTCTGTTGTGGATCTCACTGTCAGGCTTGAGAAAGCAGCCACCTATGAGGAGATCAAGGCTGCTCTCAAGTAAGCAGCAAAAGTTGACACATTCCTTTCTTTTAACGCAGATGATTGCGCAAGCCTGTGTTGTTTGTCTGTAGCGATTGAATTGGTGCGTTTCTATAGTGGGTTGTTTGTACGGTTGTAGATTAGTCATTAGAAGATCATGGTTGCATATTATTTTACCATAATTTAGTAAACAAACCTATCCTTTTAATACACCTAGCTACTATGTGGAGAGGAATTTGCTGGAGTCAGTCTCTTCTTTTTCTATTGTGTGGCACTCAACAAGTTTGTTTTTTTTTTTTTTCCTTCCTAATTTGATGAAACTCAGGGCAGAATCCGAGGGAAAGCTTAAGGGCATCCTGGGATACGTGGAGGAGGACTTGGTGTCCACAGACTTCGTGGGTGATAACAGGTACTCTTTATTGTCAAATATATAGTTTCAATCCAATTGCTTTCTTCATAGGTTTATCTTTCATCTCCAAATGAATGATCGGAAAATTGTCCTCTCGTATCTTTTGACCTGATTTTGTCATGGTAATATAGAAGTTTAAAAATTCTTTGATTGGTTATTACAGGTCAAGCATTTTTGATGCAAAGGCGGGAATTGCTTTAAATGGAAATTTTGTCAAGCTCGTGTCTTGGTACGATAATGAGTGGGGCTACAGGTACCTAAAATCCACCATCTGAATAAATTATGCTACTCGTAGACATGCGGAATGAGGTATCTGTTATGGCTTCCAATATGATCTTTGTCTTCTTGTTTGCAGCTCACGTGTCGTCGATCTGGTCCGTCACATGCACAAGACTCGGTGAACCGGTCTTCCTCTTATTGGTCATGCTGGTCACTGTTGTAGGTGACCGTGCTTTTTTGGTTCTGTTATGAATAAATGTTCGGTCACGACGTCTACTATCTTAATTCTCTCAGGAACTCTGGGTTAGGCATTATATGCCCACCTACTCTTTTGTATTGAGAAGTTTGGCATTCGAATTACTCTGATTTTGGGCACGCTGAAATATGTAGTTGGCGCCGAGGCTTTACCGATTTCGAAGTTGATTTTAATTGTTTCTTCAAGATTGTTTTCCTGTTGAAGCAAAAACAAGCGCCCAATGACTTGTTAGTTCCTAGTTTGATCATTGCACTTGTTGCTGTTGCCTCCAAGCGTGAGTACATCGCAGTGTTTGGGTTCGATTTGATTATTTCTCACTGGGATTATCCTTCACCATTAGGGGAGTAGTGTTTAATGAACCCTTTATTTTGAAGGGTTCGTACCGTCAGAAAGAAAATTTCTGAGTTTCTCTTTTCTTTCGATCGAATTCTAAGTTTGTCATGGTTTGTTCTACTTGACAAAGGGCAAAGATTGTTTTGGTTTTTCGAGGCTCCTAGATTTAGAGGTAGGTACACATGGACTCCACACGCTTGCTTGGCCGTACACGGAGTCACAGGCGATGGATGGCAATGGCAATAAATTACTACTTTCTTTTAGGCAACCTGCCATTCAGCTTACACCACGCAATGTCAAGATCAATTGTAGTAGAACAATATTATTAGACAATCTTGTTAATTAAGAAAATACTTCCACCGAAACTGATGAAGTCAGGCGATTCCACCGAACTTGTCATCGGGTGGTGTGCAGCCGGAGAAGCAACGAACCGAGTTCGCGATTGCAAGGCGACGCCACCGAGTCTTCTGGCGACATCCAAAACAGAATCCATTAATGCTGAGTGTGCACATCCCTACCAGACTTTGGGTGCTGGCCCCCTCAAACCATAACCCATCGACAACCAAATGAAGAAAGCAAGATAAATATTTTTGCTCTCTGGATCTTGTTTGTCATATTCGTATAGTATTTTAATTTGATCAAAGATTTAGTTTATTACTAACCTTTATGACGTGTCTTTGAAGGTTGCAAGTATCATGTGTGTACATGGGAGGATAATAATAGTTAATTTCTTTTACTCGAATTAACAGGATATATAGTTGATTTAGTCACTGTTGCCTTTAATTATATGTAATCATTGCTTAGATGTCTATTGATAGAAGGAATTAAACACATAGGGCACATGCAATGCTATGCCATTGTCAACCCTCATTAATTTAAAATGTCGATTGAGTAGCTAATATGTTCGGCATGCTGGTGCTAACAACAACTCCTAATGGTTTGGGAACCTCCTCACATTCGAGCAATATCCAGCAATCAAGTGAAATCTGGTGGATTAACTTGCTTAACTTATTTTGACAATTAACTTATTTTTTATGGAATGTCTTAAGTTTTCTAACTCCAAATTCTATGGACCCTTCGAATCATGTATTGTCACTTCTTTAACTATGTTAAGAGATTTTTTATCAAATATACCTCTAATTAGTTTTGCAACTTAGCCATCGGTGAGGCTTTTATCATATACATACATGACTCAAAACTACAGTTAATTGGTTTGAGGTCCAATCTTCAATTTTATTGGATAAATTTGAAATCATTAAAGATGGAGAACTAGGAAACAAATTTGACTTGGAGCCCTTGCAGATCTAATGCATGTTGCGTCAACCAAAAAGAAGAAGAAAAAAAATCCACAAAATAACAATTAAAAAAGCAGGGTATTTTTATGTTGTTTCCTAATTAAATTCTTCTCTCTTTTAATTTGTCGGTTACGTAGATGGTAAACGTTCTCGACGGTCTGTAAATAATTCTATCAGAATTTCTCATCATGAAGATCTTGAAAATCTTCCAATTGAAATATACATAATCTCATAGTCTGAAATTTCTGGGCCCACAAAATTTTCAGGAATCTCCAACAATTTTGGTATGATTCAAGTTCACTGTGTAATTCAACCAAGAATGATCTGCATTCTTACATAGTCAGTCCGGTGAAGAAAGCTGCGGAATTCACATTTGAAGCAGGAATTTGGCAGGCTGTCGAACGACCAAGCGAGGGCTGTTATGGAGATACGGTGTCTATAAAGCTACAGGTTGAAGTAAAACAGATAATAATTCCCCTCGGCACTTATTAAGCTGTATTATATGCGTATCTCATTTCTCGATCGATGTAGCTTTCTTTCAAGATGCTTAGTAGTTCATGCTAAACCTTTTTTTTTTAATAGTGATCGGGTTTGAAGGACCAAATAAATCCTTTGATACATCGTGTCTTCCTTTATAGATGTTGTACTCGTTTTCTACATTAATATAATAACTTCTTCGTTTAAAATACTTAAAACAAATCATTGACTTGATTATATATAAATCATTGGCATTTTACTACCACCATCGATGTCTTGCGCTTTTAGCTCCGAAATCTTACCGTATGGTGGGATTGCTACAGACTCCCTTTCTTTTGATACAATCTACTTCAAGCCTCATTTCTTGAAAGCATATCAAGCTATATGTATATATGTATATATGTATATATATATTCAGTTTGGTAAACACAAACCACTCCTCTAGATTTATTTACCACCACCGCATAAAGATGCTTCCACCGTCGACCACCGCATGCCTTGTGGTAGTTCTAGTAGTATTGGTTACAACACGAGAGTTGGTATGCACAAGGACCGAAGGTGATCGAAATAGAACAGGCATAGGCGGAGACTCCCTACGGAAGCAAGAGCGTTAGTTAGGGTTTTGGAATCTGCTTGTTCTCTCGTTCTCATCCATCCCATGGATCAGCTTTCCTTCTTAGGCATGCACAGAAGGTGGAACATCGTCGTCGCCGTAGTTGTCGGCATCATCGTGGATGAGACTGCGTCCTTTCATTTTAGATGAGCCAGCCACCTTCTCCAAGCCATTCCTCCTCTGATGCGCCTTCCCGGTGTTCCTGCTGCTCGGTACTCGCGGCTCCATCGGCTGTCGAACCTTCACTCCCCGTATCATCTATCGTTGTTGACCATGCAGGATACTGTCAGTGATGACTTCGCTCGACAAGCGGTCGAGATCTGAAACAAAGTGGGGTGAGTGTGTGTTACGTATTTGCCGCACTTGACGTCGGAGTAGATCACGATGAAGTCCCCTTCTTGCAGCCCGTTTGACCTCACAAAATCCCCTGAATTATCATTGTATTGAGTGTTCGACCAAATGCCAACCGTGAACTGAAAAACTATATTACTGAAGAAGAAGAATGAAACTTTGATTCACCTGTATTCTCCAATAAATACATTCTGCTCTTGTTGTTGGGCCAGAACCTGTGGCATAGCCGAGATCAACACGCTCGGAATCAAGCAATGACAAAACGATGCCAGTGGAATTGGAAGGCGCGTATACCTGTAGCGCATGTTCCACACCTGGGATGTGCCGATGTCCTCCATGGGGATGGAGATCCCATCCCTCGCGTCCAGCTCCGGCAAGTGAGTCTCCGCTTCCTTCTGTTGGATCAAAGAAGAACAGACGAATCAGACCCCGTTAGAGGTTTCGGAGAAAGACAACGAGTACTAAATCCTGAGATCATGGAAGCACGGAAGAATCGAACTTCTAATCAAACCATGTCGAGGATGTTGGCTCACTTTGGGAAGCACGATCCGGCCCAGGCTACCCACGTCGCTCTGCTTCAACACCTTCTGCAGCAGGAACTTCAAGTTCTTCTCACCCTTCCATCCCTGCATTGATGTCGAAGATTAGAATCCACCGAGTCGTGCGCCGTTTTGAGATCAAGGACGGACCTGGCGCTTCTCTGAGGTCGAAGCGGTGGTAAGCTGAGGCCTCTGCGGCAGTTGCGCGGCAGGCGGCGGCATCTGTTGCATGTTTGAAGCATTCTGCGCCTCGGCCATGTGGTTCATCTGGTGGGACGAGGAGGACATGCTGGTCCAGAAACCCCAATTCCTTGTATTCGAATTAGACGATCCGTTTGCACCGTCGGTGGATCCCACGGGATGATGAGCATGCTGCAGGTGCGGCGGCTGGTTGTGGTTGCGGTGCTGGTGGAGAGAGGAGAAGCGCCGCTGCCGCGCCATCCGCTTCTTCCTCGCCTCCTTCGTCGCGGAAGTCGTCCCAGGTAGGCGTTGGCCTTGGTGGTACATCGGATGGCCCAGAAACTGGTTCGCCATACCCCCGGAATACTGTGGCGGCGCCATGGACAGCGGGTGGGAGGCGGAGGTGCCTGGGTAGGGCGCAAACTGAGGTAAGGCTGAGGCTAACTGCGTCGGCCACGGTCCCACTGCGGGATCGACGAAGTCCGGAGATGGAGAAAAAGGTTGGTTGTTGACGACGACACTGCTGGTGCCACAGCTGTGGTGGTAAGGATAAGGATTCGCTGTTGCACTAGAATACCCCATCTCACCGTTGCCGCCGCCGGCGTAGGCGCTCAGTAAGGCTGGATGCGTCGCCGGCGTCGAAGGATCCATGGAGTAGGGGCTCCAAGGATTGCAGTTGAAGTCGAGTTGATTAGGGTTAGGGGAGATGGGAAACGGCCGGGGCTGGTGGTCGTAGGAATACGGCAACCGATGGCGCTTCCTCTGGAGATGGTTGTTCTGGACCCAGGTGAGTATGAGCTTCAGCAGCTGCGTCCTGCCCTGCTTAGTACGGCCGAGGCGGCGGGCAGCGCACTCGATGGTGGCGCGCTTCAGCTTGATGCTACGGAGGTCCTCCGGCGAGATCGAGTCCTTGTTGCTCCTTAGCCACTCCAAGAATATCCTCGCCAGTTCCTCCGAAGACTCCTCCTCCTGCGCTTGCTGTGGCACTCCTTCCCCGTGACCATGCAAACGACCTTCTTCTACAGCCTGACACGGCTTCTTCTCACGATTCCCGACGGATTCATCCGCGCCGCTGATAACGGCCGGACTGGCTTCGTCGGCGTGGAAGAGAGAAGGCGGGTCCCAGGGATCAATCGACAGATCGAAGAGGTCGATGTCCCCGAGGATGTCGAGGCCATCGGCGAACTCGCTCGACTGGTGATGGTCTAACGGCGGCGGCGGCGGAAGCATCATGATGTCGTCCACCGACTGAACTTCGGCCGCATGCTGCTGCTGCTGCATGTCGGCCACCCTGCCACCGTCAGGGACCTGTAAGAAGGACCAGGAGGAGGAGGAAGAAGAAGAAGATGATGAAGTGGAGGAACAAGAAGACAGGACTGCGTTCTTTGCATGCAAGGTGGAAGCGGAGGACGGCGAGGGGGTGGCCGACGGTGAAGACAGGCATGGGAAGTCGGGCAAGCAAGGAAATGTGTCCTCGGAGAAGATGAGATCCTCCCCGTCTATATTCAGCACGATGTCGTCCACTCGTGCCGCCGTGTCTCCTCCACCACCAACTCCTAAAACTTTTTCCTCTCCTTCGACCTTATGATCTGCCATGGCTTCCTCCACCTCCTCGGAGGCAAACAGCACATCTCCCTGCTTTCGCCGACGCTCGCACTCCACGGTCTGAGACCTTTTGTTCTCTCGTCCCATTTCACAAGCGTTGGTCAAGAACCATTTCCAACCACTATGTATATAACAGGATGAGGGCACACAAAGGAGGGGTGTAGTCTTATCATCAACTTGTATATATCCTTTCTTTCTTCTGGTAAATGTAAAACACAACGGACAAAGACCAAAGAAGGGAAACGAAGGAATATAATTAACATAGGTAGCAGGACTTACGACAGAAGTAACCTGAAGGCGGAGGCCGAGGAAGAGGGTGCGTGAGCGTGGGCGAGGCCGTGAGGTCGGGCCCCGAGAGAGAGAGAGATGTTGTGAAAGAAACTGAAACGGCTGCCTTCTCCTAGGAAGCAAAGGCTAAAAAAAATTAACACAAGGGAAAGCGACCCCTCCTCGGCCTTTTCACACGACCTTTAAAAGAGGAATTACAACGCGAGAAAAAAAAAAAAAAAGAAGAGAATGCACAACCAGTCATCAAAAGATGGCGATGAACAGAACCGGCAGAAAAAGAAAACACGATAAATAACAAAGAAAAGGAGAGGAAAGAAGAAGGGATATAAAGGAGGAGGAGGAGGAGAGAAGAGGAGAGAGAGGAGGCGGGGGGCGACGGGAGACCGCGCCCACTCGGCTCCTGCACAGTTTCCTGAGTCGCCGGGAGAGGAAGCGGGCGAGCGAGATGGCTACAGTTACAGACCACGAACAAGGAGGAGCGCAATCCGGAGGCCTACTGCCGTTGCCATCGCCTGTTATGTGCTCCACAAACCGGCACTGCCACGAACCGCACCGAATGCGTCAAAGTCTCTATTCCTACCTATCTCGTACCAACGCCGAGCTCGTCACATTTATTCCAAACCAAAAATAAAAGAAGATAATGATGAACGTAAATGAAAACTACGTGCTATATCCTACAAACCAAAGTCAGTCTTTGATATAGCGTCACATGACATTGGTAAGAGAGAGGGAGAGAGAGCGAGGGGTGGGGTGGGGTGGGGGTTGGGTTGGGTTTCAATACCCCGGGATGGTGCGCCCGCTCGACCCAGGCCAAACGTTGCGAGCTCAGTGGTGGCAACCCGCGGCGCATCAGGCTCGCCACCTCCCTCCGTCCGCTGTGCCTCCCGCAACAGCGTCGTCCTCACCAGCGACGCCACGTGTAGTCACCCCCGAACAGCACGACTGCTTCAAAGTTCGCGACGGGCCGAGCGGCGGTGGGTGCTGTTCGTTGCGATGCAGCCTGTGCGGCTGGCTGCATGCGACCCCCGGGGAGTCACCGTGGACGCATCCTTCGTGAAGGGGTCGGAGGAATCACGTGCCGCCCACATGATGTGAGATGGCATTCCACCTCTCATCAGCCGAGACGTGTTTCTGGCTTTTCCACTCACCTCCTCCGCCTGTTTCCTACGGCTTGTTTCGGCTCCAAGTCGAGCTCCTACTGCCACCATCACCCACCGGAAGCCACAGAAACACAAGGCACTCGCTCCTGCCGTCTTCGCCTCTTGTTCGGGTGCACATCAATTGCGTGTGATACATCCAAAGCTTCCCAGCAGTATTACTGCCTGCTATAATAGGTGAGCTTATTTAAGCCTCACCGTAAGACATGGCGTAACCAGCATTGCCGCTGAGTTAGAAGTTCCATCTTCTTCCTTTGTCATTTAAGAGGATGGCAGCTTTAGGATACAGTCACAATGATTGTGTGCTTGCCAGAGGAGAATCCTCCACAGGTTTTGTCGCCGTTCGTCGCGTTAGACGGCGGGTCCGAAGCTCCAAGTGCTACGCGTCAACGCAGCATGACGTCAGCAATGTTCTCATCTACGCGCTTCTGGATACTTCTCCGCGTTGCCCGTGGTGCCCTTCTCTACTTGCAACGGACGGACGTGGCGGAGTCCGTTCAACCCGACCCGATAAGGTGGGAACGGAGTGGCTGGGTCAAGCGGATCACCGGTTATTTTCTTGGCCCCATCGTTTGGAAGATATATATGCATCCTCATAGCACACGCTCCGAACTCGGCACATTCAAATTCTAGTTCCAGCTTCACGTAGCACGAAAAGCATATTATCACCTGAAATTATAGCAAACATATTCTGAGAAGCATAGGACTAAAAAAAAACAGAAGCAGAGGGTGAAGTCAGTAGTTCCACGTAAAGAGTCTCTTGTCATCAGGGGAGTTCATACCCTAGTTTTCACTTGACCTAAAAGTCCATACCCTACATGAACTCCACCAACAAAGTCTACATATAAATCTTTAATATCAAAACAGGTAACATGAAACCACAAGTGACTCGAAGACACTACACTAGCATAATGCACGACATGATCCTTAAGGAAGCTGTTGGGAAAGCTCATATGGTGGGCTGTACTAAGCTCGCTCTTCGTCTACAAGCTTTAAGTTTCTCCTTAGGTGTGGTTCTCAAGCAAGGATTTCATCTCTTCTTGCATGGCTTTAACTCACTTATTCTTGTGCTCATGTAGAATAGCTTCTTGGTAAGTTTCTGGCTCTCCCTCATCAGTAAGCATAACGTACTCATGTGGAGGATATCTTGTAGATGGTTGTCGCTCTTTTGTGGATCTTCTCAATGGAATCTCAACTGGTGGTGGAGGTGTTTGCTCAGTTGGTTCAACTTCATCAACTGTAGGAGTATCATCACTAACATTCTCACCACATTCTTCTTCATCATCTCCCTCATGATCATCATGAACTATAGGTGGAGGAACTGAACCCAAACTCCAAAGAATATAAACAGATGTTTCTGGCTTCTCAACATTGTCACCATTATCAAATAATTGGTCTTCAAGAAACACAACATCCCTGCTTCTAACAATCTTCTTGTTCACTGGATCCCATAATCTGTACTCAAACTCTTCATGACCATATCCCAAGAAAATACATGCCTTTGCCTTATTATCAAGCTTGGATCTCTCATCTTTGGGAATATGTACAAATACTTTGTACCCAAAGACTCTCAAATGAGCATAAGATACATCTTTCCCTTTCCATACTCTCTCTGGAACATCACCTTGGAGAGGAACTGATGGAGAAAGATTTATCAGATCAACTGTAGTTCTTATAGCCTCCCCCCAAAATGACTTAGATAACTTGGCGTGAGAAAGCATACACTTAATCCTTTCTTCAATGGTTCTGTTCATCCTTTCTGCCACACCGTTTTGCTGAGGAGTTTTTGGAACTGTTTTCTCAAGCCTGATACCATGAAACTTGTAATAATTCTCAAAAGGACCCCTGTACTCGCCACCATTATATGCTCGAACACTCTTTAGCTTTCTGCCAGTTTCTCTGTCAACACTGACATGAAATTCTTTGAAGACATCGAGTACCTGATCTTTAGATTTCATCAAGTTCATCTTGCTTTATCAAAAAAATAATAAATATAATCCTTAACATACATGTTGCTTCAGGTATCAATTTAGAGAAAATATTTCTGGTATACATCCATCTCACGATCATCTGAAGATCTTGGTGTACATTTCCCTAAGTAAATATCTCAAATACCCATAATCTTGGATGTCATCGCCATTAATCATCATGAGAAGTCAAAGTCGAATGCTAATGAAATCAACTTCCATCATCATGAGTTAACACATTAACATCCAGATATCTGATATCACCTTGACAAGATACTTCTCATCCTTTCTCTTCTCGCTCTCCTTCTTCTTCATGGATTCTCTGTCTTCCCACATCTTTCACGTGCGATATCTCTTCTAGACTTGGATCTTTCCTGAACCATGATTTCTTCTGTGACTTCTTCACCATCTTTCTTATTAACAAGTGCAAGAAGATTCTATGTTCTCCTTCTTTCATCTCTTCATTTTAAACTATCTTTAACCATGTCTATAGTTAGTTCCTCCATCTTCGTGGAATTACAATATCACTCCACATACTCAACTTTGTTAGTATAGAAAGTAGCAATCTTTAACTTTCAGTCTATATTCATTTCAACCAACTATTTAAGAGAAAACAGTGCTAACATTTTCTTCATACTTACCTAACAGAGAATTCTATTTCTCTTATCAATGATTTCATCTCCTTTTTACAATAACGCAGAACAATATTAATCGCTATGCTCATGCCATTTATATCCATCCATCTTCTAATACTTCCTGTGTTGGACCTCCATTCCCTTTCCTTTTTTTTCTTCTTTAACATTTGATGGGCTTATACACTTTACTTCAAACAAGTCTTCATACGCCCAATGGAATAATTTGATGAGTTTAATTTAATCATACCATCTGACTCTTCCATTTCAATCACACAACAAAACACTAATAGCAAATAACAACATGTTGCTCTGATACCACTTGTTGGGAAAACAACCTCCAGCATTTAGCTCCGTTTTAAATTCTCGAATCGAATAACACACATCGTGCATCTTTGTCCATATATTATTGAGTACTTAAAAACCTCTTATAAGTTGTGCAATATTTGCTACTGTTCATTCAAATGAAGGCATACATCGCGGCTCATGGCATCATCGTGCGTTTTTTTCTGGGTTCGTGACACTCGCGAATCAAAATTTTACATACAATCCGCCTTACCTTCAACTGCTTGTATTCTCAAGCAGGTTCCATTAGTACTATACATACTAATATCTTTCAACAGCATTAGAGAGTCAATCATCTTTCATCAAAGCGGACAAACAAATCCACCTTGTTAGTTCAATATTTAAGCACTAAGATCAATGGCACCTCCTTTTGTTGTTGGGGTTTACACACTTTCGACATGCCACCTCCTTGTCAGTTCTCAGTTCACCCGTTGGGGTTTACACATTTTGTGCTGCTCTTTGCAAACTATTAAGAAATTTGTTGAGAAAGTTATTTTTGTTCCGGGTAAAATAATTCGATCGAAAAGAAAATAATTAAATTGAATAAAAACTTAGGTCAGATTAAAAACATTTGATCTGTTTTTCCTCAAGATTTAGACTGTTTTTTCTTAAGATAAATTTATTCTTTTTTAATTCTCTTTTTGATCTATGTTAGATGAATACAAAAAATAAATTTTAATTTTCCAATAATATAAATAGAAAAGACATGTCTATTTACAAATGTTAGAGAGACTAGTTTGGAGGAAAAGTCATAGTCGTTTGGGTAAAAAGTCATATCTATTCGAATGAAAAAAAAGAAAAAAAGAAGCGTTTATTAGAGTAAAAGCTCATGTTTGTTCGCTCAAGACATATGTCTCTTCGAGCAAAAAAAATTTCATTCACTTAAAAATGGTTTTAACCTATCATTTCCAATAATATCTCATATTAATAGATTTATTCAGTAAAATACATATGACTACATGGACACTAAAGAGAGTACGTGCAAGAAGATGATTTATGGCTTTGAAACTTTTCTAGTATAATACTATCAAGTTTACTTCACTAATCAGTAAATATGATAACTTGAACTGTTCAATCATTTGGTGCAAATTAAGACAATAGTAATTATACTATTTCTTCCCTCCCTCGCCCCTTAGGTTTTGATAGTTGTATTCGTAAGTGCTATAGAGAATTTTGATCTTAAAAATTCTCATGGAAGCAATCCCGCTTTACTAGGTGGCTTCATATTATAGGTACCCTATCATAACGTACTTAGATATAGGAATCATTAACAGTATACTTATCCTAATACACCATGTAGGTAATACTTGTTTATCATAAGAATGGGTCGTAGTAGTCTCTCAAGTATTTATACTAAATCTTTTATAATTTAATTGTCCCATTGAACCTAGATCTTGGGATCTCTAGTCACAAAGTTAGGTTAGCATTAATTATGAAGATTATTATTTAATAGTCTTTATTCATATTCCCCTAGATAAGTAGTATACTTGATCTCTTAGTAGCCTATTACTAAGTTGATCCGAGAGATTCTCCTTTGATTTAATATAATCAATGGAGATTATATAATTTGATATCAATTATTTTATAGCGTTATTATGTCTTTGACAAATACATAGAGACTTATCATTGTATATACTGCTTTGTACATTTCCAATAATTGATTGATTATCATAATATATATACTTATTGTAGGCACAAGTTTAGCCCAACAAGGAATCTCATTGAAAAATTCATTTGATAATAGTTTTGTCAAATTTTTTATGTCATTTTAATCGAGATTTAATAAGCCAACGAACTTTATTCTCTGAGAGTAAAAAATCCCTCAAGCTTTTTCATATAAATTTTTTATTTTAATTTAATATTTAAAATTATCATCTTAATATTCATTTAATGAATTTTGAGACTGTGCATTGTCACTATTGTAATTAATATTCTAATCCACATAATCCTTGCAACCAATGAATATGTGTTAAAAAAAAAAAAGTTAAGACATTTTTACTATTTGAACATCTTAGCTATCAACCTAGTCTTATTGGTCCATCAGTTTCAAATTTTTTTTCTTGAAGATCCATTTATAGGTTAAACGACTATTTCTAGATGGAAAATTTATCAACTCCCATGTATGATTTTGCACATTGGATTTAATTTCACCATTGATAGCCTCTTTCCAAAATGGAGCTTCTGTGACGTAGTTCCATTATCTATTTTCTAATACATAAATTTAAAAATATGGACCAAAAGACTTGGATGTTTTGACCCTCGTCTTGTATCTCGATTCTTCATCACTTGGATAATTATCGTTTACAGTATCATGAGTTCTTTTCTGCCAACTTATTTTTTTTTTCTTCTCTTTACAAAGAAAGATATCCTATAAAAAAAAAAAAAAGCATTTCTCGATTCAATAATTATACTTTCATATATGCTAGATATATTTGACTTATGCACAAGGATTCAATATGCACTGTTATGAGCATATCCAGTAAATATGTAGTCAACTGTTTTATGCCCAAGTTTAACTTGTTTAGGCTTAGGAACATCTGCCTTAGCTAAACACTCTCGTACTTGCAAGTATTTATAGAAAGGCTTATGACATTTTCATAACTCATATTCTATCATGTCCTTTATGAAATATCTTATTAAAAATGTGATTTGTCGAGAGAATTACTTTCCCCCTACAAATTTATCAGGTAAATCAGAACCTATCTTCTTAAGAGTTTATTTCTCGAGTTCATCAATGCCATATTGAGGTGAATAGGAAATAATAGTCTGATGTATAATACTATACTAATAGTACAATCAAAAGTATCAAAGTACTTTTTTCTTATCTTTAGTTTGCACAAACTTCAAGTCACAGGTCACATATATTAGTGTCAACTAATTCTCGAGGTGTGGTTTTTCTTTCAGTTGAATGAAAAGGTGTTTTGGTCAACTTGGTCTCCAAACATATTTCACATTTATGTTTTGGATATGATAAAATGAAAAAAATTTATCTTAAGATTGTTGAAATAATTATTTTTTTTGTTCAAAATAACTTAATCAGAAAGAAAAAAAAAAGACTAGTTTGATGTGAGAACTTAGTTTAGATTAAAAAGAATTTGATTGAGGCAAGAGTGCTCATGGTTTGATAGTCATCATCTCCCCTAATACAACAATCACATGATATATCGATATACTAATTAGAAATGATTAGAAAAAAAGACAAAGGGCATATGAAGATATGTTATATCCATAAACTAATCATAATGAACAAGAATGAGAGGCATAAGACGTGAAGAGGAAGATGTGAAATTGAAGAAATATATTTGTTTATGCAAATAGCTTATGATATAGTCTTTTTCTCATATATTTTCTTGAAATTTCTATGTAGGGATTATCTATAATTATAAGTGCATTTGCAAACAGATTTGAAGTATACATTGAGAGCCCAATACATAATTCAAATATGAATTGGTATTTGATAATTTTTTTCGAATCGTATCTAACCTAGATGCTACATTGGATCCAATGCTCAGATGCTAATGCTGCATTAGTTAGTATTAGTATTTCAACATTTGCATGATGCTAATCTAATTTTTCAATATAATTTTACTAAGTAATACTTACATGATTGTATATTTAAAATATATTTTTTATCTATTATTTACCAAACGCTCAAAGCATTTCGGGACTATATATTCACTCAAATCATATATATATATTATATTATATTATATATATATATATATATATATATATATATATATATATATATATATATATATATATATATATATATATATATATATGTCACCCAAATAACATCATCCTTGGTGTACATTTTACAACAACCATCTTACACATCTTTTCCCACATTTCAGGATGTCATACATAGGACTGGCAAAAAAAAAAAAAAAAAAAAAAAGTAAGCACAGAAAGATTTCTAACGCCATGCAATTGGAAGGTCGTGTCGGTCATCCCATGCCACGCCAGGCTGCAAAGATGTCAACATGGCAATTGGAATGGTGGAAACATGAGTTTCGACGAAGAACAAGAACAGACATGGACGAGGCCCGCACACACGAAGAACAAGAACAAGGCACCTAAAACAGCTGATGACCAAATACCTAGGAATCACAAATTATAGCTTTGTGAACTGTAAGAAGACCTCCACCACAGGTTGAAGAATAGAGACCATGGCTTCTTACAATTTATACAAGCATAGAATTTAAGTAGAAACAATAACCGAACAGCATCCCTGGGCACGTCCCACGATGTGCGTAGAACTTCAACATCACGTAAGTTTGCATCTCAATTAAGCGGTCTCGATCTATGTATGACTTGAGGTACATAAGTTTCTTCTGCAATCTGTGCGGTCAGTGCTGAGTTCATTTCCTTCGGTCTCACCTCAAACATCCTCTTGTCATCGTGCTCAACGAGACCGAAGGGTCGGTTGCGAGATGAATCCTGTTCAATCACGCTTGATATCTCGCACGTAGAGCTGGAAGAAAGTGCGATGGTGGCTAAAAGAGTCTAATATTTAGCTCCAGACGCAACTTATTATTGCAAGGAGGTTGCTGTTTGTTGAACCAACAACAGGTTTGAGAAGCATTTGGAGCTCGTGTATTTAAAGTAAAACACCAGTTTTCTGCTGGAGAAGGCTCCAAAAGTTGATGACTAGATGACGATGTGCATGGGAGAATCACTGAAGAGAAGATGACGTGGGAAATTTATTTTTTATTTTATTTTAAAAAAAAAATAATCTGAATTACTGCTTTTTGTAGCACAAACGATCTTTTGACTGGGCCTAATGAGATTCCACTGATCCAAAATAATTTTAACCGTCACTCTCATGATTCAGTCCGATTCGTTCGTTATCTACTAGTAATGAATGACAAGGTCTCTAATGCTTACTTCTCGTCCACTCCGTCTACACATGCATGTTCTCTCGAGATTTTTGACATCGAATGCTTTGCAGCAATCTAACGATCATTCATGAACACCAATTTACTGGCTCCAGACATTAGACCTCTACATTGCTTATTCGCCAGCACGGTTTGGTGTCTCTCGCGAGCCGACCCAAGCCACAAAGGTTCCGAGGCATTCTTTTGAAGGGCTAATTCCCTCCTTGATGCCAACAAAGTAGATGTTGGTTCCATTCAAATTCGTTTGTTGTTCCAACACCTGACAACTTTCGAGCACATTCACACGAAATTGACCAAAACCCGTTCTGCCTATGATTGATATAAATCAAGAAATAATTGAATGTTCAAATCTTGCGCTTTGTCGTTTCACCGACTGCAGCTGAAGCGCGGAAACCGCCGGGGGGATGCCCACCCCCAGACCGTTCACGTTTGATTATAACGTGTTGCCGTGTCGCCTCTCCCTCGTTCCTCTCCGTTTCTCGGCCTTTCTCCTTCCGCTTCACGTCAAGGTGGCGGCCGCCAACTTCTCTTCGCCGATCCCATCTGCATCCTCGCTCGCCACCGCCACTGCCACCGATGTCGATCGCCTGGCCGCCGTCCTCGGTTCGGCGACCCCGATTCCCCTCCCCCAGCTCGACCAAATCCACGCTCACATCATGCGCTACTTCTCCGGTGCCGCTTTCTCTTCCGCCGTTCTCCTTCCGCTTTTCAATGCCGCCGTCCGCTCCCTCTCCAAGTCTCCACTTCCCTCCGCCCCGTTTGCTGCCCTCCGCCTCTACCTCCTCATGACCCGCGCCTCTCTCCACCCCGGCCGCTTCACCCTCCCCTTCCTCCTCAACTGCTCCGCCGCCATCCCCTCTCTCCCCCTTGGCTCTGAGCTCCACTCCCGCGCCCTCCGCTCTGGCCTCCTCGCCGTCCTCCCCGTCTCCAACGCCCTCGTCGACATGTACGGCAAGTGCGGCTCCCTCCCCCTCGCCCGCGCTGCCTTCCTTGATATCTCCCTCAAGGACGTCGTCTCCTTCAACGCCCTCCTCGGCGCCCACGCTCGTCTTGGTGCCGACATGCCTTCCGCCCAGCGGCTATTCGACGCCATGCCCCACCGGAACGTCATATCCTGGAACGCCTTGATTGTCGGCTACGCCAATGCCGGCGACCTGTCCTCCGCCAGGGGCGTCTTCGACCGGATGCCGGTCCAAAACACCGTCTCTTGGACCGTCATGGTGGCTGGGTACTGTAAAACCGGAGCTGTCGTCGCTGCCAGAGAACTGTTCGACCGAATGCCCGAGAAGAACCTGGTATCGTGGACTGCGATGATCACCGGGTACTCCCAATGTGGAATGCCTAAGGAGGCTCTTGCACTGTTCCGCCGGTTGGAACGGCAGAGGATTGAGCCAGACGCAGCCACAATGGTCGGTGTCATTTCTGCATCGGCTCAGTTAGGGAGTGTGGAACTGGCGAACTGGGTTGGGTCATATGTCGATCGCAAGAAGATCGACAGGAATGAACGTGTTCTCACTGCACTTGTGGATATGCATGCCAAGTGTGCGAATGTCGAGGAAGCCCTTCATGCATTCGAGGAGATACCTTTCCCGGATGCATACTCATACACGGCTCTCATCAATGGACTGGCGTCCCATGGACATGAAATGAAGGCACTTGACATTTTTGACAGGATGCAAAAGGAGGCGATCAAGCCAGATCCAATCACGTTTGTTGGCGTGCTGAGTGCCTGTAGCCATGCAGGGCTCGTTGACAAGGGGCTGGAGTACTGGGAAAGCATGTTTTGTGTCTATGGTATGGAGCGGAGGGCCGACCACTATGCTTGTGTTGTAGACATGCTTGGACGGGCAGGGAGGCTTAAACAAGCTTACGAAATGATTCAGAGCATGCCGATGGGGCCTCATCCGGGAGCCCTTGGGGCATTGCTTGCAGCCTGTAGGACTTATGCAAATATTGAGATTGCAGAGAGTGTTGCAAAAGAGCTCTTTAAGCTGGAGCCCAATAATACAGGGAATTATATACTTCTATCCAGTATATATGCGGAAAGAGGACAATGGGAGGATGCTGCAAGAGTTAGAGCAATCATAAGGGGCAGAAAATTCAACAAGCTTCCAGGATTGAGTTGGTTTGACGAACAGCAGAGAAGCCGTAGATTTCAGAATAAGGTGTTGATGCACATCAAATGAGGAACAGATTAATGCATCACCTCTTTTGTTGGTCAGTCCTAGACAAGGTGATGATTTGTTGCAAACGCGAATAATGGTGATGATTGGTTAACAAGGCAAAGAGGATTGATGGTTGCCAGGGGTTCTTGTTTATTTTGGTGCAACAAGAAGTATCCAGTATGGTGCGCTTTCAGGTAAAAACCATTTGTGGTAGGTGATTATACCTCAGGCCATCTGTTATATGTGGCAAAATGTGACAAAGACTACGGAATAGTGTCAAGGACCATCATGGAAACATGATGGTAACACGGAGGTAGCATAAGAATCATCTCAAAGCTTTCTTCTATAAGACAATCAGTTAAAGCTGGCAATGATCATGTGCAAAGTGACAAGAGTTCCTAAAATAGGAGAATTTTTTATGCGATTCTGATCTTGGTCTTGTCTGCATAACAGGAGGAAATATCGCAGCTAGAGAGTATCTGAATATCCTGAATTTTGAGCTCTATCTGTCTCCCTTCCTGCTACTTGATCCAGTCTATCAAACTGGCTGCCGCTTGTTTTCTTCTTTGGGATGTGCGATCTGGGGGTCCTAAGGTGTTTAACCTGTCCGATTCGTTCAAATTGATCTATACGTTGTCAGAGCATATAGCAGTGGCTGTGATTAAATCTCCTTGGCCATATACACTTGATGAGATACGTCAGTGTCAGAATTCAAAACATTTATTCTCTGTTTATTTCACAGAGCATTTGAAATTGGTATCAAAATGTATAAGTGGACAGCCAGGAAATAACTTTGTTTGTGCAAGACACCAAAACTGGTGGGTGGCCATGGACTTAAGTTGCTACGGAGAGGTCTCTGATGATTGTTGGTTTAGCTGGAGGGATATCCTTTTTCCAGCTCAGCTCGGGCCTCCTATGTGATAAAACTTGAGCCAAGGCAATCTGTGAGTATGCTTCTTTAGCATAATCTATGGGAGAGCCAGTTGATATATAGCATGATTTCGATTGTAAAGAATACTTATATATGGTAGATAAGTCTCTTATGATGCTCCAAATGTCTCTTATATAAGTTATTTGTGTGTGTTAGTAACTCGTCAAGTGTAGAACAACTTTTTTCCTGCTTTAGAAAACCTCAAAAAGTTATTTGATAAAGATTTATCTCTTTTGCTTGTTGAGTCATTTCAGATTCAAAATTTTATGTTGGTGAAATTGTCGATTACATTTTGTTACAATCTTTTTATGTGGAATGGGGAATTTGAAACTGATTGAATTACATATCAGATTTAGAGATGAGAAAGGACCCACATGATTTCAGATGATCATTAATCTCACTACTGAAAACTCCTTTTGGTCTTCATCAAAGTGGAGTATTCTTTCTCCTGTTCTTGGGGTAAGTTTATGTAAACAATGGCATACTGTGGAGGATTAATTTCATGAGGAAGTGCCGTGCAGATAATAGAAGAATTAAAAACTTTGAGAAATCATACTCTCCCATCAGCCACACCTTTACTCTTCTAAGCTGCAGTTATGTAACTTGAAGTAACTTCTTCATCTAGCTGCCGCATTTGAGATCATAAATATCTTTTATGCTTGTCAGCTTATTATCTCTCTAGGCATGCTAAATTGTGTATTCTGTCTTGATTATATTTTTGCAGATGTACGGTAAACACAACTTTTGCCTGTGGGGCCTTAATTTGTGAGTTAAATCGGGCCACCAAGCATCACAACTGTCACCTCGACCATCTCCTGCGTGCAATTCAAAGAACATCACTGGTGTCTATTGTTACTCGAGATGGAAAATACGACCATACTGCAAGTATCTAAACCCCATGGTCATGAGATTTCCATCAACTATTTTTGGTATGTTGCAACAGTGTTAGGGGCTCGGATCCACATCGTTAAAAGCAACTGAGCGTACCCGAGAGACACAGGTGTTGTGGAGAGCCAGGAGGATTAACTGTGACCATCACCGCAGTTGAAGTTAAGCCGGAAGAAGACCGACCATTGGGACAATAGCATGCATCTTTTATATGTTTTTGATGTAGACTAGATCGTTTATGGGCGATTAAAGATACAGCAATCATGGATTTCTCGCAAAAAATTATGTCGGTCCATTTGCAATTGGTTAATCGAATCATTTTTTAATAAACCCATGTACATCCGTCTGCTAAGGGGGCCTTGTTTACTTTTCGACCAGTATTCTTCTCTATCATCATAAGGATCCAATTTATGGAGATGAGCTTTCAGCTAGATTGGCTCTATGACACACCGTGCAACCAAAAATGATCTCTAGCTCCACGACACATCGAGCGACGAAAGATAACTCAGACACCAGCCAAAGGTATAAATTTGAACCTACGCATAAGCCCGGTTTGAATGTATAATTTTTATCCGAGTTCATTCCGCACATGATTAAAGCATGCACATGCACAGAGAAGAAATAGGTAGAGCGACATTCGTATCAAGCAAAAAGATTTTCTATCATTTATTTTTATTTAAAAAAGGAGGAGAAAAATTAAGGGGTGCAGTGACTCGTTCGTCAGATCCGACGATCGATGGGCTCGCATCAAATGGTTCAGAGCAAAAAATTATGCTATCCTGGTTGCTGGAGCCCACAAGGCATTATTAACCGACACCGCATAGTTCCACGACACATCGTGCAATGAAAAATGATCCACACGCCAGCTGAAGACATAATTTTTATCTAAATTTATTTTATACTTGATGAAAGGCGGCGGCGGCATACATTTGTATCCATTAAAAGGATTTCCCGGTGAGGTCCGTCGGTCAGATGTCCGATGGGCTCGTGTCAGAGTAAACATTGTTTCTTCATGTTATGCCGATCCTCGGAGCTTACAAGACATTAACTGGCACGTCACAAGCGGATCAGAAAGCCAGTTGTTTGGATTCCAGTGCACGTACGCTTCCCTGCATTTCCTTCCTTGCACTTCCACCGTCTTTTTCCCTTTCACCCTCCGCATGACGCAGCCCTGCCTCTAAATAACCTCCTTCCCTCCTCCTCCATTTTCTCCTCCCCTCCCCCATCCATTCCATCCGAGCGGGGCAAGAAGCGACACCCCCCCCCCCCCAACGTGGTCGATTCCGCTCTCCTCGTCCTCTTTCCTCTTCTCCGCCGGTCCCTTTAAGGCTTGGGCGCGGCGCTGAGGGCGTCGCTCAGGGCTTGAATTCCCCAAGATTCTCGCATCTCGGCCCGCATTTGGTCTTCGGCCCTTCCCGCCCATGGCGGATGGAGTAGAGTTCCGTCAATGCCGGTGATTTCCCGACGGATTTTCTACCGCGCACCGGGAATCCGAGGATCTTCCCCTTTGAATCGCCGCTAGAGCCGTCAGAAGGCTGGTTCTAGGGTTCGCGACGGTCTCGGACGCCGGCGAATATGTCTCGGCAGGCGGCCACCACTCATTACCACAAATCCAAGACCCTCGACAATAAATATGTCGGTGCCCTCATCTCTTTCAGCGAAAATCGTGCTTGTTCTCTTCTCGAGCTTATCCTTCTGTTCGCATTTTGGTCGGAGTTCAGATGCTTGGCGATGAGATTGGGAAGGGGGCGTACGGACGGGTCTATAAGGGCCTGGACCTGGAGAATGGAGACTTTGTGGCGATTAAGCAGGTCTCGTTGGAGAACATCCCACAAGAGGATCTCAGTATCATTATGGTGTGTTCTCTTTTCCTGTATGTGAATTTGTTGTTGGTTGCTCATGTCCTATATTTGAGTGGATTTACCAACTTTACTATTATAACTTCAGCGTGGAAAGTTTTGCTTCTAAAGGGTGCCTACTTCCATGGTTTGGCTGTTGGATCCTTTATATGTTTCATGATTAACTCAATTGATTTTAGATAATTCTACTGCTACATCTTTGAGAAACACAGAAATCGCGTAACAGCTTTGTTTAAGCTTCCATTCACTTGCATCTATTTGATTGTCATGAAAAGTTGTTTTTATACATTGATCCAACTACACATTCCCAAGCAGTTCGCCTGGTAACAGGTCCATGGTGATGGTTAATGGTATCTTAAGGCGACAGGTCATAAAGGTTTTTCTCTTCAATTGCATGGTGTATACAACTTATACATGAGAGTATAACATGCTTGGAGTGTTAAAGTCTAGAATTCTGTTATGATTAGCTTTCACTTGTTTGAGGCCAAAATGTAACTGCATAGTCGCAACATTAGGAACATGTGCAAAAAATAAGAGATTTGATGCATGTGCGGAGCTTGAGCATGCATGATGATGGAGGTGGTGGTGGTAACAGTGTTGGATTACCTCTGACTGATTTTATTTTTCTCTATTTTATTTACTTCCGTCTTGCTTCCTATTTGTTTAATTCTAATGTTCCATCCCTTTTTCTCTGACATTACATTATCACTCTTCTTCCTCCTAGTCCTTCTGTCTTTTTCATTGGCTCTCTTTTATCTTTGTTTTTAAATTTTCATTGTAACATAATTAATCTTCTTAAGGTGAATCTAAGGATGATTTTGGGAAAATTTTGATTCCCAAAGATATATGTAGTGAGTAGAAGATGAAAGGGTTTGAACAAGCTGTTACTGAAAATTAACATTGATTTTTAATATATATATTGACTTGAATTTATCATAAAAGGCAAATTAATATTATTTAAGTCCTTATTTTAGTGAATGAAAATACACTGAAACATTAATGGAAGTCCAGTTTTGTTTTCTTAGTGAAAGAAAATAAACTGAAAACTCAATAGAAATCCATGTTTTTAAAGACCTAAGCTACACCAAAAGCAAGGTTAGATGTAACTTGTGTAATTAAACCTATAGCGATCTGATTTGATGCTTTCACACAACAAATGTTCTTGAAATCTTGGGATTTCACTGAATGGTATGGCTAATTTTATTTCCATGAATTCATATTAATGTCCTGTTCCTTCTGTTTGTTAGTGTCTAACTTCTACATATGTGCATTTTATATATACATTTGTTGTTTTGAGCCTTATTGAACAACACAGATTGCTAATAGGGGAAGTCCCTATAACTTGGATTTCATCATCAAGATCTTTGATCATTTAATTATCATGTTATAGTTGTTTTCATCTAATAAAATTAAATGATTTTTGCATCATACATGCAGACATGTGCTATTTCTTTTGACTACCCACTGTCTATCTTTTGTTTTGAACACAATTAGCCGAGCTGCATGGATGTTAGTCTAGGGGTTCAAGTACTTTGGTGATGTAAGCTTCTGTAGTGGTTGATCATCTAGGCTTTGGATCCATTTGTGCAGATAAGCCTGCAAAAGAAATTTTTTTTTCCAAACAAAATGCAAAAGATTAATTGAGTAAGTGACAATTTTAAGTGTTTTAAACTAGGTAATGATCCATAACTCTGGAATGATATTGGTGTTTCATGCAAAAACATGGATGTGAAAGCTAATAAGCTAGCAAGTTATAGTGATCTCCACTTTTCTAATACCTTGACCCACCCAAGAAGTCATGAAGCGAGTGTATGAGAAAAATGGGAACAAGAACTATTTCTGCCAATCTATTCTCATTTATTTTTCGCTTTGTATGTTTATACAACTAGTGCTGGCATTACATGGGATATGGTTGTTCTTGGGAGCATCCTTAACTTGCACTGTGCTAATCGAGTTTTGAGATATGGTTGTTATGTGAATTTAGATTCCTTTGTTATAAATCCATCAAATTACATTATGCTAGGAGGCCATTTATTGTCTCATCTTTGGTAGAAATTTTTAAGTAATAAATCTTGAGGGAAGTTGCAATTTGAATTTATATCATCAAGTGAACTGCTAAAAGTATACATGTGTTTTGTAATGCACTGCCAGATAAAAACAAGGCTGGTATTGTATCAATTCATCAAACATTGAACTAGTGGAAATTAAGGCCATTTGCATGGATGTCCCTGCAGGACTCAGATAAGCATCTCATTTTTGCATGATAGCTACAAGTTTCGAATCATTAGTTCATACAGGAGATTGAAGTTTTACCGATAAGGGTCTTTATTATTTGATTTTCATGAAGAGCATGGGTTATGTAGCACTTGTGGTTTTTAGTCGAGGTAAATACTATTTCCCCTTAAATTAGATGCCTTTTATTGCTTTAGGCCTTGAGTGCCCATGTACAGTTCAATAGCATGGAAATTTTGGGGGGAAACTCATCATTAAGGCAACACTAGAATAAACAACAAGAAGTTGAGGTTGGCTAAAGGCATTTCATCAACAAATATCAACATACCAAATCTGCATAGGATCACATTTACTTTATGTAGGTAATATCAGTTGAATGCGATCCTTTGAGATTTACAGATGAGGATCATAGAAACTATTTTACTTATTTTCTTCAACATCTAATCTTTTCATATGCATTCCAAGGTCAGCCTTAAAAAAGGTTTGGCATTTCCTTAAAATGTCCAACTTATTGGCATGCTTATATAATAAACTTTGATAGTACTGTCTTTATGGTTCCATTTTTATCAAGTATTATGCTTTTATCTTTATAGAGATATATGATAATGAAGATGGTATACCAGTTCATATTTGTTGCCGTGCATCTTCTGTGAAACTTTTGCAACATTATGCAACTCCTAGGACTTGGTCAAATTCATATGTTAGTTTAGTGAACAAGGCGTGGCCACTTTTGTATCTAGATGGGTTTATTCTTCATTTATTTTATGGGAGTCAAACCAAGTTAGGGCTGAGTTCTTTGGTGAAGAGGGCAAGCATACTGCTTCTACCTCCTTGACACCAAATAGAAGACCATACCATATATATTAGAATTAAGGCTCTCTTTTGGTACCGATTGTTCTAAATATCTGTTTGCTTTCTTTCTCTATGTTGCCTGAACTTTGGGCTTGGGCTTCTTGGCATGTTGAACCTGACCTCAAGATGACAATGGGAGCCGCCTAAGCTTCACTATTGTGTATCCAAGCTAGACCCAGTTTTTATCGTAATGATGAGGTTTGGTCCTGACATCCTACAGAAAGCTGACATGCTAGTCTTGAGACCTAGAAAAGACATGTCGTTAATTGCTGCACTTGTTATGTTTGACTAGTTTCCCAAGAGTTCAGTAAATTGCTAAAATTGTGTCCTTGTGGTTACAAGTAATAGTGTGTGAATCTTATATATAATGATGCACATAATATAAGTGATTTGTCATATCATGTACCCTACTTGTAAGATTTTATTGTGCATGTTCCACGACTGTGCCCATGCTTCATATCAGCTCCTTCCAAAGCTATGACTAAGATAAGAATATTGGCTTATTGCTTAAACTGCAATTTATGACATTTGATTAAATTAAGAAAGTTTGGAGAACATAAACCCTTGTTTTCTCCACCATCCTGATCAATCCTGTACCATTATTTGAATTGTCATTATACTAAAACTTTGGCTAGAAGTCATGAACCAATATCCTTGGCAAAGTCCTAGAATATGGTGAGATGCTATGAAGCTGATTTAGTTATGGGACATTCAGCATGCTATAGACACTCAAACACAAGATATCTTTGCAGAAATAAGATGTATATCAAATTCACAAGAAGCATATAAACCATTTGTATGAGTACGGAAGTACTTCAATCATACACGAGTAAAAATTCCAGAACATATTATTAATATTCAACAACATAATACTAATATTTGACATGGGAGTACTTGGCGTATTACAGTACATTAATTCTTGCAAGAGTTCTTATATGTTCTAAAGCACCTAACACATCTTGAGAAATATCTGTAAGCATCAGTGTTCAATATGGACACACAAATATTTTGAAGTGACCATGCTTCATTGTTGACTTGGGCTTGGTGAGATAGTTGATGTAAGATAGGTTGGCATAGTGAATTTAAATAGCTTCCTCAATGTTGTTTTGGGCCTAATACACGTAGTGGACAGTATCATGAAGTGGAAAAAGATGAAACATATGGCCGACAAAATGTCACCAAGATTTTGTGAGCAAAATATGGAGAGTTAGAAGGGTTGCAAGAAAGAAACAGAGTTAGGAAGTTGGGAAATAGAAATGAGAGAACAGGAATAAGATAATAAGGCCAAGTGTCCGTTAAAGGATCTAACACTAAGCCGTTCCTAACTTCGCTTTTTTTGTAGTGGTGACTCCATCTTATTAAGTCTGGATGAGATTCTTCTTTGTTTCCTATGGGACTATAGATCAATTCTGTTTATTCTTTTTCATATTTATCCTACTATCCCTTGAGTTTGTTCCAGACATAACTTATGGAAGATGGGGCTGCTATTGGGATGGACAGAATCACTTCAGATTCATATTTTCTGATGTTTGATCCTAAATTAAAGCCTTAAATAATGTGAGACTTTATACACTTTTAAGATGTATAAAGCTATATCCAATTTTCAAGATATCTGAGTCTGTTTTGAGAATCTTTGTACTATGAAAATAGTGATGCTATAGTTCTATGAATCAAATAATTTCTGATTGGTGTTCATCCCATCTTTGATTCTAATGATGGTCTTAAATAATAAGTAGATCCCTCAACAGTTAAGAGATGAAATCCCAAAATATCTAATCTACTGTCATTTCATTTTAAAGTAAAAGATAAAAACTGTTGACGAAAACATTGATAATGTTTTAAAAAAAGAAAAAAAAACAGTTGGATGGTGAAAAGTTCTTTTACTTTCTTTCAAGAGTACGTTAACTTCAGGTTTTGATTATTGTTTAATGATGTGCTGCTTTATGGCTTCAGTTGCATAATTAAATGATACTAGTTTTGTGGTGTTTTCTGGACAATAATGTGAATTCCTTACAATATCACATGTTTGCAGTATCTAACTAAACATACTAGATGCTTTCCATGATTCTTTGTTTTATTATTCAACAACATTGTGTTGTCTTTTGAATCATTTATTGAATATGCTGCTTATTGCACGGGTATCATCTAATATTTTCTCTTTCCTTTCTTTTTCAAAATTTTCTGGACTGCATCACATTTCATGATCCAGCAAGAAATTGATCTGCTAAAGGTAACACTATATTTTCTTTTTTCTGTTGGTGATTTAAACATTCACTAGTTGTTAAGTCATGCATTTGTAATGACTTCATAAATGGCTTTGTTTCTAGTTAAGACTGTAAATTGGTTTTTTATTAAAATCATAACCATGGCCAGAAAGACTTATCTAGCACATTAGATACAGGTCTTGGGAAATTCTTACTTCCAACCATTCCTTTAGACACAGAATGGTCTTGTTTTAAGATCTTCTAGGTCCTTCCTAACAGCTTCCACAAACCTTTGCTTGGTACTTCCCTTTTAAGCTTTACGTCATTCACTGTGAAATTTAGTTTATTTATGTTCTCCCGGTATGTGTGTTCCTATACCTCTGACTGATGTCATGTCACTTTTGCTTCAAATTGAGCATGTAATTGGCCATGGTTGTCACAGTCTGATTTATGTTTTTGTCATGTTATCTGCTGGCTTACAACCACCCTTGGGTGAGATGTGTGCTGGACTGTCACTCTACATTGCGTAGTATGTAAGCCCAAACTCAATCCATGTTACAAGAACATGCACTTTTTGATCATGTTGTATCCGGTGGTGCACACTAGCATAAAATTGCAGCCATCTATTTTTGTGGATTGGCATTTTTTCTTCATGGAGGATATTGGTGCATTTCTAATTATTTGCCAATATCTTAACAGACACTAATTGGGAAAACAAGGGCATAATGAGTATGTTATACATGCATGTTGATGACTTTTTTAAATAATTAATTTAGAAAATATTAGCTTTCCAGCTTTTCTCAAATAATGTAGCTACAGGTGATTTCTATTTAACTTAAGTCATTTTTCACATGCAGAATCTCAACCACAAAAACATTGTAAAATATCTTGGGTCCATCAAGACGAAGACTCATCTGCACATCATACTCGAGTAATTATTTATGAATCTCTTCTTTCATCCATCCTGTGTCAGTGGAGTAGAGTCTGTCTTTGTTGTTATCATTTACTTGGTGGACGGCATGTAGGTATGTGGAAAATGGCTCTCTTGCTAATATTATTAAACCCAACAAATTTGGACCATTCCCTGAATCTTTGGTTGCTGTTTACATTGCTCAGGTCTGTTTGAGATTTCTATTTCCCTTTCTTTTGCTTTACGAAAATGGTCCTCATATTGCATTTGTGTTTACTATAAGTAGGTACTGGAGGGTTTAGTCTATTTGCATGAACAAGGTGTAATTCATCGAGATATTAAAGGTGCAAATATCTTAACTACCAAGGAGGTAAATTTTTAACATGGCCCTTCATTTTTATTGTATATCTAACTTTAAATTCCATTACGGCTTCTTGTTGTTGTTGTAACTTTAATTTCCAACCAATATTTAGGTTTTGAAGCAACTTTGATATACCTTTTTGGAGGGTTCTATCTTGAAGATTATCCTTCATCACCTTGTCTTTTGGTTGTCTGTTGCCTCTTTTGTGTCTTTTCCTTGTTGCCTTTTGTTTATATATTTATTGTAATATTTGATTAATTTTGAAAAGATTTCTCTATGAAGTGTAATGTAATTTTCATTTCAATATCAAAGCATTTCGACTGCAGGGATCTTTTTTAAACGCATGCAAATATGCAAGCAGGCTTGCATAGCTTTTCTCTTTGGATAGTGAATGAACAAGTGATATAGATGGGTCCCATTCTGTAACCACTACCAATCTTGTGTCTTATTGGTCATATTATCAACATTGTCATCATGGTCACCAAGTGTTGAAGAATCATTTTATTGGTTGTCCATCATGCCTGGTGCCACTTCACCTGCTTTTTGCTTCCTTTGAGTCATCCAACTTGTTCTTGGTAACCCATTTCATCTCTTGTGACTGTTAACATGGAGCTATCCTGGTCCGTGTACCAGTAAGCTGTTGTACCAGACCAGGCCATACTGGGCAGTGCAAAATGTTGCCTGCAATTATAATTTTATCCAGGCTACTTTTGTGTGTGCCCAACATTGGCTGATTCATTTTCTGTGTTTTGGTTGATTGCAAAATATAAATTTTGGGAGAAGGTTTTCCAAAATTTTCATGATTTAGTCATTGAACATATAAAAGGGAATGAGTAGGTTATGCATGAGTTTCACTCTTTTAATTCCTGAACCAGGCTAACTATGCTAGTTTGTGAAACCGTCCCAACCATTTAAAAATTAATTTCAGTACCTGCACCTGTTACAAAATTTGATTATCAGCATACTAGCTAAAAATAAGGACAACATGAAAGCTAAAAATGAGCTTCTCTCACACAATCACAAGTTGCAATTCTTGTTTTTATGCTAAACAAACAATGCATGAGTTTGGGTGGGAGTATCCTGGTGAAGGTTTTAAATATCAATTTGACACTGGTTCCGCTAACTTGTATAATATGGTTCTGAGATACCGAGCAATAAATTAACTTGTAGCGTATGGAATCATGGAGAAAATAATAAAAAAGTTATATACCAAGCAGAATCAAGCTGTATGGCCTGTTTTTGGTTCATGGTGGACCGGTGAATGCCAACTGAGATGTACTGATCTGACTGGTTCTATAAACCATAATCCAAATGTTTTAGTCCATATTACCAATATACATTTAAAACTCAATTAATGGGTACCTTAATTTAGCTTAAACAGATTGGCTAGGGACAGGTACAAGAAAAAAGAAAAAAATTGCTGCCATCTCTAGTTATGGTTGTGATGAAAAAAATGACAAGTATCTATTTATTGGGTACTTGGAATGAGGGACTAGGATTTTCAATCCTCTCCCTCCCAAGCATTGGCTAGCTAGCACTTCAAGTGAATTCTCCTCTTAATAATAAGAGGATAGGAGAGTCCACCTATGTCAAACATAGAATGGTTTGATTTTTTTTTTTTTTTTTGACATGCAGCATTTATGGTTTAATTTCTGGGAATGTGCTTGACATAAGGGAGCACCTTTCTCGCAATGGACAGTGTCATGGTTTTCATATTGAACATTGCACATGCAATGCCACTGCCTGTATAGAAAACCAGACTATGGACATCACTTCGGTCTAGTGATGTCTAATCATAACCGACAAATTTTATTTTTCTTAGGATCAACCATAGGAATATGTCCTCATTTTATCATGTTAGCAGTGTGTTCAATATACATGTAATTGTTACTGTTACTGCTAAGCAACTTTTAGAACCAGTTGTTACCTTGATACACACATTTGAGTTGATGCACTAACAATATTTTAAAATAATGGTCCTATAATGGTTTTGGCAACCAGTTTGACTGGCACAATACAAAGGTACCAAGTGAATATACTGACCTGAAACATTTGGTATCACTGAAAAAATGATATACTGAGTGGTGTGTAGTTTATGGTTTCTTTGTTGGTCCTTGGTTTGACTGGAAAACATTGGCTGGTATATATGGATTCAATTGTTATTTTAAATAAAGTCTTTCTACGGTCACTTTCTGATGACATTTTCTATAACATAATGTCTACTCTTTGTTAATTGTTGCCTTATTTTTTTATGACACAATTTCTAGCACAGATTGCTGGAAACAAGATATCAAGGATCCACATAGTTTCCTGTTTTTTTTTTTCGTTAAGACTGTAAACAGCAAAGAGAAAAAAAGTACTCTAAGAATCTATACTGTTGCAGCAGCTCATCTTAAAGAAATTGTTATAAATAATATCGGATGAAGGTGTCAACTAAGTTATTGCATGTCTATTAGCACTTTCAATTTTTACAACTCAAGTTAGGTGTTTCTGTCTCTATATGAAATGAAGATAACTGTCTCTTTCTTTGACCTTGCTTATATATAAAGATACATGTTCCTATTGATAAAACTCCCACACCTCTTTCTGTGCATCTACCTGTATGTGCCTATTCTGGCATATACTTGTGGAAACAGATGGTGTATCCTGTGCTCTCTAATGTTTGCATTCTTCTTGCTTAAAGAACTTAATCATTTAGCGAGTACATGGTTAGATTAAATTATTTAGTTAAGTTCTTTAGAAGTCTCTTCTTTGAACTGTTTGATATTGTTTTCTCAAGATGATTGCTGTGAACTTTTCAGCACATATAACTTGGACTTGATTTTGATGCTTATTTTTGTGTTTTTGTAATTGTTTTGATGTCTTTAAGAATTATCTTTAGGGCCTTGTTAAACTTGCTGACTTTGGAGTTGCAACAAAACTCACTGAGGCAGATGTTAATACACATTCAGTGGTTGGAACACCATATTGGATGGCCCCCGAGGTAAACACTATCGAAGTATTGGGTATTTATTTACCTGTGTATTTTCATTTACATTAACAGTTGTTATAGTTGTTAAGACTTAAGGCAATGTAGAAATTTAGACTCAGATGATTATTAGGAGCTTGCTATAACACTTTATGCCTATGTTTGACCAATGATTAGTGAACAAACATTAGCCTTCAATAAATCTTTAACTTTGGCTTGTCAGGTTAATGAATATTGTCTGTATAACCACAACTAGGTGCTAATTAAAGAACAGAATAAAACTGCCAAAATATCATGGAAAGGCTGTATTTTCTGCTTAATGATCGATCTTATGAAAATTTAGTCTATTTTATGGCTCTTTTTGTCTATCATGTTCTACTCAGTGATTTAAAAAGACGCTCGGGCGCTCGCCTAGGCGCTTGGGCGAGGCGAGGCTCGAGCGTCTTATTTAATAGCCAAGTGGCGCGCTTTAATGAGGCACCGCCTTGTCACGCCAAGCGCCCAAAGAGGGTAGGCAGGGTGAATTCTCAAGGATGTCACGGTGATCACCCCGGAGGGGGTATCACGCCGTGCACCCCAAGAGGGGGTGCGCCCCAAGAGCGGGTAGGCAAAGTGCATTTAGTCCCACATTGGTAAGGAAAGGGGAGGTCTTGAGCCTTATAACCATGGTGCTGCACACCCCAAGGGACCGGTTTTGCGGGGAGAGGGTAATGGCCATGTGACACGTGGTATCAGAGCAACCTCTGGCCTTCACCAATCACCCCTGAGGGGGTGTCTACGCCGAGCGCCCTGCAGGGGTAGTGGTGGCACCCGTGATGTGATGTCACGAGATTGAGTGGGGGAGAATGTCATGCCAAGCGCCCAAAGAGGATAGGCAGGATGAATTCTCAAGGATGTCACGGTGATCACCCCGGAGGGGGTATCACGCCGTGCACCCCAAGAGGGGGTGCGCCCCAAGAGCGGGTAGGCAAAGTGCATTTAGTCCCACATTGGTAAGGAAAGGGGAGGTCTTGAGCCTTATAACCATGGCGCTGCACACCCCAAGGGACCGGTTTTGCGGGGAGAGGGTAATGGCCATGTGACAGCCTGGGCGCTCGCTCGAGCCTAGGCATCAGGCGCTTCAGATGATATAAGTTGATCGAACCAAACTTTGAAGTCTGATTCGGTTAAATTTGCATTAGTTGGTTCGATTGAACCAACTAATGCACGCAGTTATGTCAACATGCGACCCTAACTCCAAACCCTATACACGCTTCTCTTATTGTTTTCGCTGCCGAAGATTTCTCCATGTGTGTTTGCCGCCAATGGTTTCTCGCGTTGCCTCCAAGTCTTCCTCTGTCGTCGACCAAGTATCCTTAGCTGTCTGCTACCTATTGTTGTTCGCAACATGACTCCGCGGTTGCCGTTGCTATCCGCTGCCTCTTGTTGTCCACAACTTCACAGCTTTCGTTGCTATCTGTTGCCTCCTGCTGTCCGTGACTTAACCTCTCATCGCAACTTCTCACTGTCAGTCTCTACTCTTCCCTACTACTGTTAACAGTATGTTAATAGTAGATTATTAATTACTGTTAAAATAATCTTTATTTATTAGATTAATAATATATTATTTAGATTTTAACACTGCTAATCTTTGTTTATTTGAAATTATTATTAGGGTTTCAAGATAAATGACAAGTGTACAAAACAATTCAATAGATTCTTCAATGCATTCAAAAAATGATCCTGCATGAAAATATAATTATCTAAATGATCCTAAAGATCCTAATACAGTTACTTGCATCTTTCGTGATAAGACTAGTAGAGGCGTTATTTTTCATATAAAGTAGTATCTAGTAGAAAATTTCAAGAATGCAATAGCCTGCAAGAAGTGTCTATCTGAGGTAAAAGAAGAGCTGTTGGCTTATATAAATAAAAAAAAGATGTAAAAGAATGAATCTTATGTGATTTTACTAGAGGATAATGTTGAACATATCAGGGATGATGAAAAAAAAAAAAATTTAAGAGTGTCAACCCAAGTGAGAACAAAGTACATGATAGAAAAGGAAAAGAAACTATGATTACTAAAAAGGATAAAAAGGGACCGATGGACCTACATGTGTATCGAGGACTCTCCTCCGGTCCATACTCTGTCCCCTCGGGAGAGACCGCCCCATCGGGCGACCAACGGATCCCCCGCTTCCCCCACCGGAAGCTCTCCCATCGCCCGAGCCAGTAGGGGCTCGTCCTTGCTTGGGGAAAGGCGGCACAAGTCTCGCACCATCGGAAGTCGAAGATCCTTCCCCCTCGCCTCCCAACTGGGGCCGACCTCTCGCCGCGGTCCACCTCGCTTCGCCGCCGACGACCGCCTCGAGCGACTGGGCCGCCTCGACTTTCTTAGGCGAGGGACTTGACCTCTTGCGTGGACGCGGCTTCAACCTCCATCGTGTCCTGAGCCGGTCTTGATCACCACGGACGTGGGGAGGAAATCGTCGAGGACCGTCCGCCGCGGAGAGATTGGAGTTTCACCATTTCTGCGAAAAGCCAGACGTGAGTTAGCATTGGGGACAATCCGTAATATCCATGAACCTAACACCTAGACGCACTCGAGACGACGATCAGACTCCGCTTCGACCAAACCATCGCCGTCATACCCGACAGCCCGCGAGGAGGGAAGAATCCTCGAGCCTCTCAAGTCCTCGTGCTCCGTCACCGAGGTCCGGAGCTTATCGATGGCCCTCGCGACCATCGAACCCCAAAACCCCAATCCTTCCGGGCAAAGCCACTTAAAAAAGAAGCGCCCCTTCCATCCTTTGTTGTTGGAAGGAGCCCACCGATCTAAGCCCGCTTCGGAAGGAAGAAACCCCACCCTTTGGAGAGGCAAAACAGACGTAAAGAGGTTTGCCTGGGGTGATGTGGCGTAATGGCATTCCCTCAGAAAGCCACTGTAGCGCCAGGAGTTCGGGCCACCAGAAATGCAGGCTACGATGACGGGTGGAGAGGAAGACGCAGCCCGCCGAGGGCATCTAGGGTCGAAACCCTTAGAATCGGGTCAGAAGCCCGCTGCTGCCTGTGGCTAAGATGACGTAATCCTCCAGAGATGCCGTAGCGATCCCGAGGTTTCCTGGCGATGACTCGCCATGGTGGAGTCGAGGTCGTGCACCACATCAAGGCCTCGAGCTCCTGCATCCTCGCCGAGGATCGCCGGGACGCCGGAGCCACCCCCTTGTTGGCATCGCCGGGGGATGGAGAGGCAGAAGAAGAAGAAGAGGAGGTCATTCCCACTGACCTTGGAAAGGAATGGAGGAAGGGCCGACTTGAAGGAAGGAGAGGACGCTGGAGTCAAGGAAGGAAAGGCAAGACCCAGGACGGAAGACTCACGCAGCAAGAAATGAGAAGAAAGCCAGACATGCGCTATTTAAGGGAAAACTCCCGCCAGAAGCAGCGCCTTTCCGTCTCCCGAGGAGGGGCGACTGTTCCGCTTCCGCACCCGCCTGCAACCCACGTCACGTCAGGAAGGCCAAAGGACGCCCCCTCATAAATGAAGGCCACGCGTGGCAACGCAGGAGCAGCGAATCGACGGCAATCACAGCGCTCGACTTCGATGTTCACGAGACCGGCGAATCACCACGGCCCCGTGACGAGCAAAGGAATTCGACCGATTGCACGTGAGTTGGAACAGGGGCCCACATCCGCTAAGTAGCCGCCGCCATTGACCGAGTACTTCTGCGCTGCCTCGCTGAGCACGACTTCTGCCGTCGATCGCCCGAGTACTTCTTTTCAGGCGTGCCCACTCGCTTGCACGCATTTCTCGCCTGCCGATCGCCCGAGTACTTATCTCGCGCCGCCGAGCACGCATTTCGACCGCCGACCGCCCGAGTATCGCTGCCCGCCTTCGCCGAGTACGTACTCGACCCGACGCCGAGTACTCCTCGCGCTTCGCCCCGAGCATGTACTCGCCCCGCTCGAGTACTTTCACGCGCTTTGAGCATATACCTCGCCCCGACTACCCGAGCACTTCTTCACAAGATCGCCCGCCCGAGCAACGCCTCGTAAAGCCCGAGATACCTCGCCGCAAAGCCCGAGCCCGCCGCCACGGCGGAGCCTTGCCTGGCCAGAAAGCCTCGGCGGCCCGAGCAACGCCACCCGGCGAAGCCCGAGCAATACCTCGGCCGCAAAGCTCGAGCCCCGCCTCGGCCACAAAGCCCGAGCCCCGCCTCGGCCAGAAAGCCCGAGCTATGCCTCGGCCAGAAAGCCCGAGCAACGCCTCGGCCAAAAAGCCCGAGCAACGCCTCGGCCAGAAAGCCCGAGCAATACCTCGGCCGCAAAGCCCGAGCCCCGCCTCGACCAGAAAGCCCGAGCAACGCCTCGGCCACAAAGCCCGAGCCTCGGCTGCAGTGCTCGAGCTACGCCTCGGCCACAAAAGTCCGAGCTACGCCTCAGCCCCAAGGCTTCACCTCGGCCGCAGTCCCCACGACCGTTTCGCAACCTGACCCCCGGAGCTGAACACTCCAGTCTTGCCGCGTCCCCGGCCGATAAGCCAACAGATCTCCGCCGCGGGCTCTCGGAAAGCATCCTTCACGCCCATCAGAAGTGTATCCGCAACTCGTGGATTGCCACCGACCTCGAGCGAGCCCTGGCGCGTGGCTTCTTCCGGGGAGAGTGATGTGGGTAATAAATGGAACATGACGTCAGCCCGTACCACCTGCCTCCGGATGACGTCTTCTGTCTCCATCGCGACCGGCTGTAGCCTGCGCTGACCGACAGAGGTGACGACACCAGTTCCGCACAGGCCGCACAGTCATCGAGGCACGTCACCATCCCGCAGGGGGCAGGTCCTCGGCACGCTGACAGACACAATCAGAGACGTAGCATCACAATTACAGCCGGGGGAGCAGTCTGGCCCATAAAAACCAAGGGAGACGAACGTAAGAGGGGAGGAGACCACTCAGAGAAAAGGGGGGGAGATCCCTTCAAGGTAGCCTGAGCTAACTTGATCGTTGGAGGGGTCGGGCGGAGTTCCTCCCGACCCGACCTTTTTTGCAGGAACAAAGGCGGAGCCCTCGGCATCGAACGCAGCCCGAGGCCATCCTCCTCAAACGACGGACGCCACCCCTTCGTCGCCCCGACCGGCTTGAAGCCCGGACCGAAGGATCCCCGCACATCCGGACCTCAACCAGGCCGCTTTGGTCCCGAGGCCGCGGCGTAAAGTTGAATCCCCCATCACTAATGATTCAAATGAGTGGTTGGTGGGAGAAATGGGCACGAACTTGCAAGATGCTGAAGACGAGCTTGTATTTAAAGATGATAGCTTGACATGGGGAGATGTGACAAAGAACTTCAGGTGTTGGAGAATTACAAACATATACAAGACAGATGGCGAAGAGAAAAATGAGTGTAACAGCATCAAGTTGGGCTCATGTTGTTGAAGAAAATAAAACATATTTTGATAAAGAAGAAGGACCAGAGGAAGAGAATGAACTCAATGAAGATGAATTGTTTGAAAATGATGACTATGTTAATATGATGATGAATGACTTTGATGTAAAACTATTTTGTTTTGAAGTTTGAGTCTTTTGACAATTTTGCTATTAGGAGATGGATAATGTGATTTGGTACTTTAGATCTTTTTAATTTAATATTATTTTTTAAAAATAATCATATTTATTAATTATATTATATATTTTTTATATTTTAATATTCTAGAGCACCTCACTTCGCTTGGGTGAGCGCCTCGGGCATTTTGGGACCTTGGTGCCCTGCGCTTTTTAAATCACTGGTTTTTCTATGATCTATTTCTTCCTTTTTTTCACTCTACCATGTAGCAAGTATCTTGTTAATATTGCTCCATGGAATTCTTATGCTAATTTTTACCGATGGCTGCCTATTTGAGCATCTTACTAGTTAGTAATATGTTCTTGTCCAAGAAAAAACTCAGCCATAAAAGGTCTTTCATGCAGCTTATCTGATTTGTGCTGTAGTAGTGCTTCCTTGCCTGCTTTGAAACATACGCGCAACTTATAGTGTTTCTCCAGTACAAAATAATGAGAAGCAGCAAGTCTCCATTTAGTTTTATTTATCTCTATGATAAACATATCAATTTCAAATGAAATATAGATAACAGCTTTTTATCTTTATTTTTGTTAATAATGGTTATAACTTAAATGGTAAGGACGAAATTGGAGGGTGTTGATATGAGAGCCGGTTGAGGATGAATATGGTGAGTATAGTAGTAATGATAGCATGCTGATGACTGTTGGTAAGCAAATGGTAGTCAAAGAGGAGACATGCAAAGTCAAGAAGAGGCACAGGAAATTTTAGGGGAAGCTTTCTATCTATTGTTATGCAAGCTTGTCCATCTACCGATTGAATGGCTTTGAATCATATATAAAGATTATATATACATATCATATCAATCAGGATACAAGCCTTTAAATAAGCTGACTGATCTGGATTCAAGTCTTTTACTAGACTTACTGTCTCAGCCAGGTTACATGATATGCAGCTAGAAACTGGCCTCAGTAAACATTTCAACTTTCTGAGGATTTATATTTCAGCATGTATGGGTTTCAGGCATGCTGATTAGTGCATGCATTTCTGGTTCTCTTCGTGACAGCTACACTATTACTATAGTTTGTGGTGTTCAGGCAAGTGTCTGTTTTGTATGTGTATATACATTTTAAATTATTGATGTTCTTACATGTATACATAGATTGGATTTGTGTCTGATGCTGGAGCATGTGTACAAATTCTAGATTGCAGTTGCTAGAAAAAATAATGTTATAATAGAAAGCAATTTACTGTCATCTGATTTAGCCATTCAAGTCTTTTGCAAGAAAATGAGCAACTGGAAAATGCAATTTCTAATTTTATGATTTTTTAATGAAGGAGTATTGGGTGTCTATTTATGCTTATTTAATTGATCACATGTGGTCATTATATCAATTTTCCTTGAGGATATGATTGGAGTAGTCTAGCTATGTCAAAGTAATTTTAAGATCCAATTACTTAGTTTTGAAGATGATTATTTAATTGATCTCCCATGACCATTGTGTTTATTTCCTTGGAAGAAATGTTTGGAGCAGTCTAGCTATGGCAAAGTAATTTTAAGATTCAGCCACTTGGTCTTCTGGGACCTGTTGTTATGTAAGAGTCCTTGATTTAGAAAGATCTGTTTGTTCAACTTTTATTTAGACCAACTAACTAGTCAGATTGATAAAGTTAGATCAATATTAGGTGCCTAAAAGAAGGAAAGGTAGGTAGATGATACGGTTGTATGGTGGCTTCTAGACTGGTATAATTGAATTGTTGCATTATGGAAATTAAAGATGTGCTGGTGTGCCTTATTTGAGTCCAATAATGACTAAGAAACTTTGGTTGAGTGATGTACAATGACAGTGAGGTAAAGTTCCTATAGTCTTTCCAGTTGCATTACATGTCTTAAGGGTTTTGTTCAAGGAGGCCTGTATTCCTATTTTCCACTTTTCTCTGTTACCTACTGTTCAAAATTCTCCGAAACTTTTAATGGGAATCATCTTCTACAATTTATATGGATCTTATTATTTTCTTAGCTTTTCCTATCAAAAAATAATATTTATCTAGAAAATTGAAATGGAAATCATCTTCTACAATTTATATGGACCTTAATATTTTCTTAGCTTTTTATATCAAAAAAATAATATTTTCCAGCATCTTAAATGTTCTGATCATTCACTGGACAGCAGAACTATCCCAACTTCATCTACTATCAGTAGACCTGTAATGAAGCCATTTATCCTTATGATTAAAAAATCTTTAAGTAGTTTTGAACTTTTTATTAAGGTTTGCATTACCACCTGGCAAGGGTTGCAATTTCGCTTACTCGTACTGGACCGGTCAAGGCTCAAATTGGCACCATACTTGTCGGTGCCAGTGCATCAACACTCGTTACACTGGTATGTACTAAGTTTTTTTTTTAAAAAGATGGAAAATATTGTCCAATGCAAAACCTGTACCATCCAGGTGGTACCGACTCTGTAATGAACATACTGACTGATTTATGCCCATGTATCAGTTACCTGTTGGATTGGTAAATATCACCTGTACCATATTAAAGTGGATGGTATGCCTGGTACAGGGCCTCTACCCGGCAGTAATTTTTTATATTTTTTATCCTGTTTTCAGAAATTTTCTGAAAGTTGATAGGCTGGTATGGCTCAGACCTGTACCGGTTTGTCTCAGGGTTTGTATGGGTTCAGTACCCAAAATTAAAAATATTGGGTTTTATTTTGGATTTGTCTATTAGATCCTGTATCTATTCCTTATAATTTGTTGAGTCGATGCCCTTCTATAAAGCCAGCCTTTCCTGGAAGTTCTTCTGGTTACATAAAAGGCTTTGTTGTACTCGATCCTTGATATCTAGTATTACTACACTAAAATCTGATGCTCATCTTTTTTTCTTGCAGTATTTTAATGCCTAATATTTCAAGGGGTTCATCATTAGATTTTACTACAGTGTCAATTTTATTTTATATGTTTGCGGTGTATATAAATATGTTCTTTAGATATAATTGTCTTGCCAGATACCTTACTGAGTTCATGTCTCATTTAGCTTTAAATGGTCATGCTTCTTGCGGATGAAATAGTATGATCTCTTTCAGGTTATTGAAATGTCTGGTGTATGTGCTGCATCAGACATCTGGAGTGTTGGCTGCACTGTCATTGAATTATTGACATGTGTTCCACCATACTATGATCTGCAACCAATGCCTGCACTTTTTCGGATTGTTCAGGTATAGATAGATATCTTTCAGCATGTGGCTTTTCAGCCTACATTTCCATTCAATTTACTAATAGAAGAGTTAAAATTCAAAATTATGTGGTTGGTGACCTGGTGGAATAGTATTCAGCAAAGAGACTGCAGCAAGGAATAAAGCTTTTATCTGGTATAGAGGTTGTTGGCCATGTGCTGGCATGAAACGAGATATTTCCATGTCTTGAATGTGTGTTGTAGGCGACGGAAAAAATAGAAGAGATGATGGAAAAAGTGAATGACTTACCTGGACCGTGGACTCCTTCCCATTGTCTTTTTCTCCTTGGCCTCTTCGCTATTGTTGAGAACCAATTTGGCAGAGCGTCTATGCCTTGGCAGGCAAACAAGGAAATAAATATCACCACAAAATATTAAGCACTGTCCATTTAGTAGACAAGTAGGTTAATAACTGAACTGGCTAGTTAATGAAGCTGGCCAGTCTAGTATGATTTAGTTTATTCAATTTATGAGTCAATTGTCTCACTGATAACCATCCCTGGTTTCCTTGTGGGTATTGGTACACTCCCCATGTGGCACTAACTGCCACTGCTTATACACTGATGTAAGCTGCCAATCTGGATAAGCCATTTTTATCAGAGTTCATGGATGAAATTTTATTAGTAAATTTCACCCTGGTGAGTGGTGACTATAAGTTGTTTATCGTCAGACCTGGCAACAGCTAACAAACATTTGCTACCTATCACTGTTAACCTCTTGGTAACTGCAAATGATCGTCCACTTAACCAATCAGGTGAACATCAGTATGCTGATGGTCAACTGTTGATGATTATCTAACAACTAGTAATTTGCTTGATGGTTAATCTGTCGGCCATTAACAACTGCCCTCTGATCGGTTGGAATTTAGTGATCATCTAATCACTGAATTAATTGGTTTCACCTAACTAGTACATCAGTCAAAACCAAATAATCAGAAGCAAACAAACTGCTGAAGTGACTAAAAATATGCTTCCATCGTGTCATGATAAACAAACTAATAAAAGTTGAAAGTCATTTTCTGAAAGTATCAATTTCAGAAAGCAATTAATTTTTTATGTGAAATTACTTACCTAAAATCAAGCAGGCTCCTAGCACTATATGCATGAATCTTTGTTACGAGGTTATTTACATCGGTTCTTGCTGGTTGTATAAGGAGTAGCATCATACTATTAGATTTTATGTCTGACATGATGCTGTCATATTCATGAAGATTCAGATGGAAACACCTTGCAATAATTTGATGAAAGTGTTTTAAACTATAGAAATCCAAATCAGAAGTCTTTCAAGCTGGCAAACTTTAATGTGCAACATATGAGAATCGACAAATTTGAAAAGTGAGATTCACTAGTTTTATTTTTGGATGGAAATTTCTATTCTTGTTTTTGCTGTTTTCCCATTCTCATTTTTTGCAAACTTCTTTGCATATCTTTGTGATTACATATGTTTGGAGAGAAAAGGAAATGCAGCATTACTCTCTAGAAAACACATGAAAATCGAAAAAGAAAGATGCAAGTAAATTAAGGGATGACAGAATTGGATGTTTAAAAACAAAGCAATCTGAATATTAGATGATTGGTTAAAGCAATCGGAATAGGTTTAGTATTTAAATATTTATGATTTAGATATGTTAAATACCATGTTTTACAAAAACTGTGGAGGTAAACTACATTTTAGAATATATCTTTTTTACGTACATTTGTTTCTAAATGTATAAGCATTTATGTGTTTATAACTGCAGCTGGTTCAAACTCTTCTTTGTTGATCTTGCTATTGAATGTCCATTTTATATTGTTATATCTTTTAATTTATCATAAAAATGGGCATTTGGATTATTATAGAATTGAAATTGTCTTATTTATCTTTCTGCATGAGGAAATATCTTTTTTCCAGATTATCATTTATGCTTAGTTGGACCATATTGTCCTAGTGTGAACATGTGTGTTTATTAATGACAAAAGCTTATTGGACATTAAACCCTGCAATATATACACTTCCTTCACTAATACTAAAGTGTAGGTCAGGAAGTACCTAAGATAGCTTTGCTAAAGTTAACGAAAGAAAGATCTGACATATCTTTCTTTAAACTAGCAATATTGCACTTGACAGAGCTTGGTAGAAAGATCCATGTAGGCACAATATTTTGCATGGATGACATAAGGAACACTTAGACATTTGATTTTTTTTTCTGATACAAATCATTGCTTACCTTTTATATTGTGCTTGATTTTTTTTATGATCCATATATGCCTTATTTAATATAATTTTCAGGATGAGCATCCTCCCATTCCTGAGGGCCTATCACCTGACATTACTGATTTTCTTCATCAGTGTTTCAAAAAGGTAGATTAACTTATTACTTGGAGTAATTCTGGTAAAAAGATGTACCATCATTTCTCCACTTGTGATCTATTCAGTAACATTGCTTACTTAAGAATCATTTTCAGGATGCAATGCACAGACCAGATGCAAAAACATTGTTATTGCACCCATGGATCCAAAACTCAAGGCGTGCGTTACATTCCTCTCTGCGTCAAGTAAGTGGATCATTAAGGTAAGCTATTTAGTTCTGTGGCATATTACTCTAAATGTGAATTAAGAATTTTGTTTGCACTACATCATTAGTTGCTTATTCTTTACAACATCTTTTGACTTTCTTTTTTGTTCAATTAAAAGTAGTAAAATCTTGATCTAGTACCAGTACCGATCCTCAAACAAATTGGCATTGGTGTACATCAGTTCCGTTTGTTGGTTTGGGCATGTATTGAACTGTATGGGCGACTGATTCTGATCATATTAGATTTTGTTTAAAACAATTAAAAAATTTCTTTTATTTTTTGCTCAATAATGAATTGAAATATGTTCTTAAGCTGTATTGGAACTCATATATGAAGAGAACTTTAACAAGTATTGAAGCAAGGATTAAGGAAGTAAATATTAAGTAAAAAATAAATAAATGTCATTACTGGTGACTTATAGTACAAAATCTCATTGTATTGGAGCATATTGCAGGTCGTGGTCCCCAATGTCGAACAGTTGAAATCAAAATTATAGGCCTGCAGAACCCACTCATGAGACTACAATGAAGGGTGGGTAAAAAATGAGGTAAGGGCAAATAAGGGGTAAAAGCTTAATAAATAAAAAATGAGGCGAGGGCAAACTTTTGGTTCATAAATAGTTTTGATACAAAGTAATCAATCATGGGCAATATCAATTTTGCATATAAAACAATACTAGCAAACCTCATCTATGTAATGTCAGCTGGAAGACAAGTTTGTGCTTGTTTATTACAAATTTGTACAGTACTTATAGGAAAAATAACTCATTATTTGAATACTGCATAGCTATTTACTTTCTGTGGTATTTATATTTTTATTACTTTTTGCTAAAATCATTAAATGGCTTATATATTGTAGTAAATGTATTTATTTTTCTATATTTTTCTCAAAGCCATTCATTTTTTTCTATATTTTACTTACGGCAAATCTATTTATGTTTCTAATAAGAGGTTCTAAATTATATTTTTTTTGTGATTCATTTTTCTTGTTTTGTTGATACTGCAAGTTGTTATTTTGAATCTGCTGGAACTACTGAATTGCTGAATCAGAAATTTCAAGAATTTTGCTACAACTGAAACTGAGATTTCATTATTTTTCTGGTTTTAAAATTTTTTTATTGTGTATGTACTAAAGAGTGTACAAGGTCTAAAATATCATTATCTGCAAGTTCCTACGAACTCACACATCGTGCATAAGATTCTACTTTACGTTGATTTAAAGTATACACAAAGGCGCCATATCTAAAATCGCCCGAGGCGCTAGGCGCTCGCTCGAGCAAAGCAAGGTGTTAAAATATAAAAATATATAATATAATTAATAAATATAATTATTTAAATAAAAATATACTATTAAATTAAAAAAATCTAAGGTACAAAATCACAATATCACATTACTAAAATGTCCCAAAAACTAAAACAATAAAATTTTACATCAAAGTCATTCATCATAATCAATATTATCGTCATTTTCACATAAATCATCTTCATTAAATTTATCCTCTTCATCTTGTCCTTCCTCTTAATCAAAATATGTTTCATTCTCAATATCTTCAACAATAGCAGGAGTCGAGCTTGATACTTTTGCACTCATTTTTCTCTTTTTCATCTGTCTTGTGTATGTTTGTAATTCTCCAACACCTGAAGCTCTTGCCACATCTCCCCATATGAATTTATCATCTTCAAATACAAGCTCGTCTTCGGCATCTTGCAAGTTGGCACCCATTTCTCCCACCAAGCACTCATTTGAATAATCAATATCTTGTAATGAGATTGGATCAATTGTATTTCGCAAATTATGATGAGCCTTCAAAGCTTGATTATACTTTATGTAAACAAGATCATATAATCGCTGATGTTCCAACCGGTTCCTTCTCTTTGAGTGAATCTATCATGTCATATAATTTAAAAATATATTAATATATCTATCTAAATAAATAAATTAATTGAAACAAAAATATTTATTAATTCTTACATGCTCAAAAGCACTCCAGTTTCGTTCACAACCCGAAGCACTACATGTCAAACTAAGTACTTTGATAACAAATTGCTATAAGTTCGGGATAAAATTTCCAAATAGACTCCACCATTCAACTGCAAAATTTATATTATTATTAGCAATAACATAATAACATACTATAGATGAAATTAATTATCTCAAATTATTAATACCTGGAGACGTAGTTGTCCTGGATCGAACTGTCATTAGAATTCCAAAGACCTTCGACATTTTTATACAGAGATAATTCACGAATAATCTTATCTTGCACCTCAAGGCTTGGAACTAATCTTGTAACGCACTGATATAACCTATCCAAAACTTCTGCATCAAACCCAATAGATTTAATCGTATAAAAAAATTCAGGATTTAAATAATATCCTGCTGCATGTAAGGGACGATGAAGTTGACAATTCCATCTTTCATCAATGATTATAAAAATTTTCTCATATTTTTCTTCATTTTCATTAAAAGACCTTTTAATCATCTCCTTTGCTCTATCCATAGCCTCATAAATATATCTCATTGCAGGCTTATTTTCATTATCCACCAATCAAAGGACTCGAACAAGAGGCCCCATTACCTTTAATATATAAACCACATGATTCCAAAAGGATGGCATTAAGATGATTTCAGTAGTCCTCTTGCCTTTTGTTTCTTTTGCCTATTTGCTTATTACCCATTTCTCAAAAGTAAACATGTTTCTCAGATTATGTTTTTGACGATGCACACTCTGTAATGTCAAGAATGATGTAGCAAATCGGATGACACCATATCTTATTAATTCTTTGTTACTTGTGAATTCTCTCATCATATTCAAAGCCCCAATATGATTATAAAGAAATCCAACAATAAAAATTGCCCTTTCTAAAGTTTTATTGATGTTTAGGATCTTTCCAATATCCTCCAACATTAAATCAATATAATGTGCCGCACATGGAGTCCAATATAAGTGTTGTCTTTTTGTTTCAAGTAATTTACCTGAGACAAAGGGTAACAAAAATGATAAGACTTACGAGTTTAATACATTTAATTGAAGATAAAATAATTAAAAATTTAAAAAATTCAAAAGATGAATATTATCAGCTAATACATAGTTGCATCCATTGTCGGTTATGACTTGAACGATATTTTGTTCTCCAATTTCTTCTACAAACTTGTCAAGTAAATCATATATTTTATCTTCAGATTTTACAAAAGATGAAACATCTATTAACTTCACAAACATAGTCCCTAAAGAATAATTAACCATAAAATTAATTATACTTTTGCGCCTCTTATCAGTCCAAGCATCTGACATAATAGAGCAATCATGTGTTGCCCATGATTCTTTATGACCCTTTAGTAAGTCATTTGTATAATTCAACTCTTTTTGTAATAATGGAACTCGCATCTCATAATAATTTGGAGGTTTTAATTCCGCACCATATTTTCCAATAGCTTCAATCATTTCCTTAAAACTGTCTAAACGAGTAGTACTAAGAGGAAGACCAGCCTGATAGAAGAAACGAGCAATGTGTTGAATTGTTCTTCCTTTTATTTCTTTATCACAAGCATCACATATATTTGTTTGTCTAAATTTTGAGTCTCATGCTTGCCCTTGTTGCTTCTGTGATCCTTGAAACATATACAGATCCATCGGTCCTTTTTTAGCCTTCTTAGTACTCACAACTTCTTTTCCTTTTTTGTCATATACTTTTTTCCCACTTGGGTTAATACTCATAGAATAATCTTCTTCTTCGTCCCTGAGATGTTCAACATCATCTTCTGGTAAATTCTCGTAAGATTCATTCTTTTGTATCTTCTTTTCATTCATATAACTCAACAACTCTTCTTTAACTTCAGGTGGACACTCTTTGCAAACTGTTGTATTCTTGAAATTTCCTACTATATATTGTTTTACATTAAAAATACCATATTTAGTAGTCTTATCGCAGAACATACAGGTCACTGCATTAGGATCTTTCGGATCCTTAAATAATTATACTTCCATGCATGATCTTTTTTTGATGTCATCGTAGAATCAATTGAGTTTCTCTGAACACTTGTCATTTATCCTGAAACCTAACAATAATTTTAAATAAATAAAAATTAACAGTATTAAAATCAAAATAATATATTATTAATTTAATAAATAAAAAAAATTCTGTTATTAGTATATAGTTAGCAGTATACTATTAATGAGCGATATCATAATGATACCGTCGGGTTAGACCAGCAAAGACCAGGTCCCGCTCGGGCTAACGGCGAGCGTGGCGACAAGCTAGCAACCAAAGGCGAGAAGAGTGACAACCGGTAGTCGGAGCGCCGCAGTGGCCACGCACGGCGATAGGCTGAGCGGGAGACGCGGCGCTTACTTGGCCGAAGCGCGAAGCGGCGGCTGGGCGAGGAGGCAACTGCGATAGCGCAACACCAACAGGCGGGCAGAGACCAATCGTGAGGGTTAGGGTTGGGGAAGTCGGTGAAGTCGCGAGAGAGGTTGATATCGGTGATTTAGTTGGTTCAATCGAACCAATTAAATCAACGGAGACTGTACCAAACCTAAAATTCTGGTTCGGTCGCTTGGTTTAACCTGGGTGCTCGCTCGAAGTGCCTGACGCCTGGGCTCGGGCGTCGCCTGGAAGTATGGTGAGGCGCTTAGGCCTCGCCTCGCCTCGCCTGAACGCCTAGGCGAGCGCTCGAGCGCCTTTTTAAATCACTGTTCTACAATATGGCAAACCAAGTGCCTCGCCTCGCCCGAGCGCCTAGGCGAGCGCCCGAGCACCTTTTTAAATCACTGTTCTACGGTATGGCAAACCAAGGACTAATGTCTTGTACAAACCACCTGAATCAGTCCCTGGGTACATTGGTATGTAGAGCAAGAAGAGGAAGATGAGGAAAAGTAGGGAACAAATGGCGGTGGAGAAAGAGGAGGAAGGACGAAGGAAGAAGAGGAGGCAATGGAGAAAGAGGAGGATCGAGGAGGAAGAGAAAGAGAAAGAGAATTGGTGGCGGAGGAGGAAGAAGAGGAAGCAATGGAGGAAGATGAGGAGGAGGAAGCATATCTGGAATTTGTGGCACATGGCGAACGACAGCAGGCGGGTGGCTCATGGGCAAAAAAGGCTCACGAAGTTGAGTGCTAAACCATTTAATAAATAGTTTTATTAATAAGTTGGACCAGACCACTGGGGGTAATCCGCATACCAGTTCAGGCATGAACTAGTACATACTGCTTATTTTATGGGCAAAATGACATTCCACATGGTAAACCAATGAAAATAAATGTAAAAGTTGATTAGTATGTTGGTATTGCTTAACACCATTAGTAATTTAGTACATGTGTATACCAGTGCATTATTGATTGGTACAGTGTGGAGGATGTTACTGTGGGTATTACCAAATAAATACATCATTTGATTCATCGTTTGCAAAATTTTTATTACATATTTGAGTTCTGTTTTGCTGGATTTCTGCTTATTGGATGTACGCTTTAGTACCACAATGTGTAATGGAGCTGTGCTATTATTATTTATTATTACTGCAGATTTGGTTCAATGACTTGTATAAATTTCAGGAACATTGAGGAGGATGTTACAGTGGGTATTACCAATTTAAATATGGATAATCATAATGGCAGTGATAGCCCGTATGCAGAGAAGATAAAGAGTGGTGTATCTGATCTTCAACAACTATGCTCTTTGTTGCCCAGTGATAAGCCAAAGCTTGAGGTTTTCTCAGTTTGCTGATATGCGTTTAAGAAGTAATTTATAACTGTATTGAAAATGATGTCGTGTTTATTCATGCTTCAGGAAGAATCTAACAAAGAGCAGTTGGCAACTGATTATATTCAAACAAAATGTTCCGATGAGGATGGAAAACCCAGTCCTCTTCAGAATACCAGCTTAAATGGTGTAGAAGGTAAAGCAGAAGATCTGCTTTCTGCCAAAGATCCTACCTTAGTTATCTATGAAAAACTATCTTTGAAGTCTCCTGTTAGAGAAGTTTTTAGTAGTCCAGTAGTGCCAGAAGGCGATGGTGGTGTAAGTCCTGACGAAAGTGATATGTTCTCCTTTGGAACGAGAGTTGATAGAAACAATTTTCAGAAGGTGAGATACTAGTTTCTCTGGTGACGAAGTTTTCTTCTTTGTCACCATTAACTTTTCCTGAGCATAAGATGGCTTCTAGTCAACAATTGCACACAGATTTGAAGTCATTTTTCCATTCTTTTGAAACTTTGTTCATGTAATTTCTGTGTTGGCACCCTCTATGTTCTCAGTTTCGATCTAGAATTTTTCGCTCATCAAGCTAGAAGGTTATATTATAATGCTCAAGTTGCAGATACAATACAATGTATTTTTGTTTCTCATTGGTTTTTTGGTTTTACTTCTATTGTTCTTTCCTATGTCTTTCCTATGCTTGCCACGTAAACTATTTTTAGGCACTGTGATATTTTACAATATCGGTTAACTAATTTATGGGCTTAACTATTTTTCTTGTTAATTTTGTCTCTCATCTGACAATCTATTATGAAGGTTTCAATGCAGTCAATTTCTTATGGAGTTAATGAGCTCAGTAGGTTTAGTGACACAGCAAAAGATGCTTCCTTGGATGATTTATTTCAGCCACTAGATAAACAGAGAGATCAAGGTCTTGAAGCTTCATCATCTGCTGCTGGTCAGCAAACTGACTTGGCAAAAGAACTCAAAGCTAGGATGGCTCAGAAACAAATGGGAGAAATGCAGAACAATGGTGGAAAGCTCTTGGAAATGGTTATGGATTTGCACAACAATGTAATTGATATTGATGGTTCGGTAAGTTTGGAGAGTATATGTGAACTATTGTTGTCAAGTCTTACTAATCTTTATATTCTATACATAGTGCTCGAATTTTGAGAAGGACATATTTGCTTGCTAATTGTTATTGCATTATAATTTACCAGGTCTTTGATGAAAACCTGCCGAGCGATAACCTTTTCCCGATTCAGGTGGTTATTTTTTTTCTAGAACTAAAATTTAAAGAATGTAGATGGATCGGATGTACTTTCAATGCTTTACAGACACTATTACAGATACTATCACCTTATGATTTGACCATGTAAATTTCTTAATGTTGCTATACAATCTTTTGCATTGGTTCTTCTTAGCAAATTCATTAATTGAATCCTCATTAAGCTGAAAATGATTTTGCAAGTACATGGAATTTATGGATGCTGCTTATTTCACCAAATTTAGATGGCACATGTGCAATAATTGATAGTATAGTTTGTGTATTCATGTCAAGAGCAAATTTATTAGTATTCTGTTGTGTTATAAAGATAACAAGGTGCAATCCTTTTTTTTCTAGAGCTCATTTGATACAAATACTCCAAAAAAAATAATTGTTGGTCTTTTTTGAAAGTAACCTAGTGATTGTACAAGTTCATCTTGCAGCTGAATGTGTTAATTTGATATGCCTTTACCAATAAGAGGCATGATTGGTTGGGTTTGAGTGTCTACAAGTACTTAGATTATCAATTTATTTGTTGTAACTCCTAATCAACTTCCATGATATAGCTTTACACCTCTTGTATTCTGGTGCTCTTTTTATTTATTGTTTGGTACCATTTCAATCTTTATAGTGTTCCTGGCATTTTATTGGTCAATTCTTTACCATGTTGTAGATAATAATTGATCCTTTATATCAAATTTCTATGTAGGACTAATATCTTGGTGCTATTGAACTGCTTATGAGTCTTTTCTTTTTTATCTTTGCTTTACCGTGTAGATAGGTGCCATGTACCTCATTTCGTTTAGGATATTGTATGTTGGGATTCATCTTCTGAATTGATGATATCATTCTTTGGTAGTACAGACCTTAGTTTGTATGGACTGTGATCCTGTGAAAGTTGAACCACTTGATAATAACTTTCCTAGTGTCCATCTTTTCCTTTATACATACATTCTTGATCCGTATTTGTTTTGCTGATGGCCATGGGTAAGCAGCAAGATTGAACTTGAGCACGTTGGGTGGTGCTAATTCTTCTGAGGAAACCTCATAATCCAGATTGCCTCATGCTGCCTACATTGTTGAACTGAGGGGCAATCCTACCCATTCTCTATGGCCTGGTAATGGTTATTGCTGTGACGTGGAAGATCAAGCAAACTGACTCAGTTCATTTCTGCTGTCATTTCCATTGTCATGCTCATACTGTGAGTGACCCGGTCGGTCGATAATCTCATCGCCTTCTTGTACATATACTGATGCTCTAAGGAAGCGCATATTCTTGCTGAAAGGTCCATGTCGACATCATCGCTATGACCCTCGTACTCTATAGCATGAATATTAGATTCCTTTCGGCTGGCCTTCTCCTATAGTTTAAGTGCTTTTCAGGCATCAAGTTGTTCTCAGAACACCCTTCTTATCTCTAGAGGATGAAAAAAAATCTAGATATGATAATTAAGTGCCAATGAAATGATAATCAAGTGCTTATTCTGATTGTTCTTTCCAATCATGCAAGAATAAACCTTTATTAGCTTTTAAACAAGTAGAATGAGCTCCTAAATGATGCAAGAAATCTACATATGAAAGAATGTGATCTCTATTCTTAATTACTAATTATCACTTAATTAATCATCAAACTCCTATTCAATCAAAAATATATATAATCCTTAAGTTAATTACATGAAATGATGAAAATAACATGGAAATTAGTTAAAAACCTTAACTTGAAGAGAAGTTTGATAGAATCTTGACATTGAATCCCTCTTTAATCCAAATCAGCTCTCCCTCATCACTGATTGAGGAGCTCAAGCACTTTTAAATAAAAAATCAAGAGATAGAGTGAGAATGAAAGTGATAATGAGACTGAGTGAGCTAGAGTGAGAGACAGAGAGAGGAGAAGAGAAGGAACCAAATGGGGCTTAAATAAGCCCCAGACAACTGCCAATGGTCAAATTGGAGCTAATCTGACCATTGGCTACAATATCTGGTCAAAATCTGGACGTTACTGGTTACTGACAGGTATAAGTCGATAATGGCCAAGATTCAACAATTTCATTGGTACTAGAGGTGTCCCAAGCGGTACCCCATTAGTGTGAACCCCCAGGTCGGTGTCAGCCAAATTTCCACCTTTTCAGCTGGTATAAATGTACCAGGCAGTACCCCTTATACCGGGTTTGAATCACCCTACTTGGGCCTGTTTAGTGAACCGGCAGCTGGGTGGATGGGTAAATACTGGCCATGCCATACTATGCTGCCTGGTTTTTCTGTACTTGGTTTTGAACAACAATCTGTGGTTTATTTTGCTAGTCAATCTGTGGTTGTTGGGACAACAATTCAGTTTTTCATAGTTTTATGCACTCTGAAGCTTTACCATGCCTCACTATCTGTTAACAAGAATATTTCAATTTGATATTGCTTGCAGAATGTAGCAAAAATGTTTTCTTGCTTGCTCGATTTACTATGGACAAAGACATGTATGATAAGAGTAAATTTCGTACTTTAGCCTGTTGCAAATTGCATACATCTTTTCTAAACTGGATTTTAGTACGTCTTCTTTGTACTTAGTGATTATTTTGTTTCTTTTTTTCTATGTAGTCTGTTGAATTTAGCAAGATAGTTGGTTTGCTAAAGCCTGAAGCATCTGAAGATGTATTGTTGTCAGCATGCCAGAAGCTTATGGTGTTTTTCACTCAGCGTCCTGAACAGAAACATGTTTATTTGTCTCAGCATGGTTTTCTACCACTCATGGATCTTCTTGAAGTTCCTAAAAACCGTGTAAATTTGCTCGCTCATTTACACAATTAGAATTTTGTACTGCATTAACTTTGGATACTAAATGATACAATTGTGTGAAGCTTCACAAGGATAACCTAATATTCTTTTACATTTTAATAACTGATTTTGTGAGGTTTCTACAGGTTATATGCTCTGTACTTCAAGTTATCAATCATATAATCAAAGACAACATTGGTTTTCAAGAGAATGCTTGTCTTGTTGGCCTAGTAAGATAACTTCTCTTATAAGATTTTTATGGTGGATAAGTTAGAGTTGCAGTTATGAAGTCGATTTCATACTGGGGATGCAGATTCCAGTTGTAATGAACTTTGCAGTGCCTGATCATCCTAGGGAAGTTCGCATGCAGGCAGCTTTTTTTCTTCAACAGCTGTGCCAGTCCAGGTTCAGGCTTACTTCCATCTCTAATTTTTCACATTTGTAGATTAGCTTTTGTTATTTTCAACTCATGTTGCATTATCATTTAGCACTATGACATTGCAAATGTTCATCGCTTGCCGTGGAATACCTGTTCTGGTGGGCTTTCTTGAAGCTGACTATGCAAAGTACAGGTTGGTTTACCATCTTGTTAGTTGATCCATTTCGTTAATGATTTTCTATTATTTTTTGTATAAGTTATCCTCCATTGCCAGGGAAATGGTTCATCTTGCCATAGATGGCATGTGGCAGGTTTTTAAGCTTAAACACTCAACCCCAAGGAATGATTTCTGCTGCATTGCTGCAAAGAATGGCATACTTATTAGGCTTGTGAACACACTTTACAGTTTGAATGAGGCAACTCGGCTAGCATCTATAGATGGAGGAGGTGTATCCATTCCACAGAATGGTTCTACTTCAAGACCAAGATCTGGTCCATTAGACCATCTTAATCGTCCTGCTTGTTTGCAGTTTGAATCACCAATTTCCCACTTGTGTCAAAATGATGCTTCTAAGGTTAGGCTTGACCATCCTTTTTCATCTGAAGTGCAAGAGCAAATGCAAAATGCAGCTTCTTTTTCTCAACGGACAGATGCAACCCAGTTGGACAAGCAATTTTTTGGTGATGGAGAAAGGACTCTCCCAGGATATGCTAAATTGGAAGCATCAAAGGAGAATGAACATTATAATTTGTGGGATAATGAACCTTCACGTATGGATGTTGACTTATCTAGGCATCAGCGAGGTACAAATTCTGTTGCTAGAAGTTCCACTGATAAGCCTCCAAAACATATGGAATTTGCATTAAATGGTCACTCCAGTGGTGCAAATCAATTAGTATCTCAACATGAACAAATTCGACCACTCCTGAGCTTGCTGGAAAAGGAACCACCTTCACGACATGTCTTGGGACAGCTGGATTATGTACGTCATCTTTCTGGATTGGAAGGACATGAAAGCATATTGCCACTGTTGCATTCTTCAACTGAGAAGAGGACAAATGGTGAACTTGATTTTCTGATGGCAGAATTTGCAGGTATTTGTTGGGTTCCTTCATGAACATTATTAATGATCAATTTTTAGTTAATAAATTATGAATTATGGATACAGTGATCTTTCCTATCTAGAGTAAGAGTTGTTTGTTTACTCTTGCAGCTTATATATAATTTAAAAGTGTAGATATGCTTGATCAACTAACTTTATTTTTTATGGATTATTGTTTGACTTCCTTCCAACTTTGATATTATGGGGGTGTATATTTTAAAAAAAAGAAAAAATTCCAGGTATGGTGCGGATATGCTTGATAAAAATGATCCAAAATTCAAAAAATCCTATTTTAGGGTTTTTATCCTAATTATTGGTATAAAATTATATCTAAATAGAAATAAAGTTTGTCTAAGCAGTAACTTAATATACATTCTAAGTTATAAGGATAAAAAAATGAATTTATCTTTTTAGATCCGTTGAAGAACAACTTTGTTTGATGGTCCTCCATTGAAGGAAGTTGGTTTTATTCTGTTGATTTTGAATTGTCTACAAGGAAAAGAGATAGGATGTTGGATAGGTGCAAGACTTTAAGATTTAAGCAAAATAAACTCTCTATATAACATTGATGTATACATGCTTTTACACCAAAATGAACAATCTAAATCGTCCATTGGTCTATATCCTCAATTGTATGAAGTTGTATATTGATATAGTAGATTTGTCGGACCCAATCTTGGAACTGCTCCCATGACATATTGTATTAGTAAAGAGTTAGAAAAAGAGGGAGGGAGGAAGATTTAAAGGCCCTTGATGGGAGAGTTGATTAATATGGTTGAAATCTGACCTGTACAAGTCGGTAATAGTTGAGTTTCGATCGTAAGCCAATGCAAGAAGCATGTCAATCGGTGTTCCCAATCCTTACTGCATATTGTTTGAGATGGGCTAGTTTGTGTACTGATCAGTTGGCTGATTGCTACGTACCACCCATTGAAATCATCGGGCACTTGGGAGCTAGCCTAGTGTCACGGACTTAGCTGATTTTGCCTAAGCCGTGCGGCACCAATGCGTATCACCGCAAAGGTCAGCCTCCCCGAAATCTCCTAGAATCTCTTAGGACCTACGGAAGAGAGAACGGGACAGAGAAAGCGCTTCACACGGGATCCACAAGCCACTCTTTTAGCAAACACTTTATAGCCAATGCAAATTCTAACCATGAATATTACAAGCTCAGAACAGTTGCACAACAAAGGTATAAAATTGGTCCACTACAGATCGAGTTCTAGTACAAGTATGCACTCGACGCAAGCTTTATGTACAAGCCTACAATGGCTTACAAACTCGCTCAAATGGGGCATTTGGTCTTTGGCAAGCCTTTTACAGGTTTTACAAGTGACAACCAACCAAAAGGGACACGGACATGCATAAGCATTACAAACAAGCGTTTACAATTTTTGTGACATTCTCCCCACTTATTCCTTTGGCGTCCTCGTCGAAGCCTTTCTTTGGCTGCAACTTCTTTTCTTTGTTGGATCTTGATCTTACGCTCCTGCGCAATGCGCCTCTTGGCTCCCAATTGCTCTCCACTTGTTGTTGTTGAGTCGTCGAACTTTAATCCGCCATGCTGCTTCAACTGATAACTCTACTCGGTGTAGAATTGGCGAAGTTGTCTTGATCCTTCTTTGAGTCTTGCGGATTCATCGATGAAGGAAAAGACCATCTTTGATATCGCGATCTTGAAATTCTTCTTGTCTCTTGGGATAGATGCTTGTTGGAGCTTTACTTGAGCATCGCCTCGCAACCTTTAAATTTTTGAGTCCTTCCTCGCAAAATTTGCCCATCGAATCTTCTTCCACTTAGTTGTCTTGCCCAGTAGGCTCGCATCACTTCCGCTTCGATTGGCATTCGGTTGGGAAATGAAGCGACGTCTACTCTCGGTAGCGTTAGTGAGGACTTGACAAGCTGTTATCTTCCATTAGTTACTTGAAGGGTCTTGAATTTGTGCGAGCTCCTGCGGATAACTAAGAATTTGGGGTACTCGGTTCGCCCATTCTCTTGAGAGTTGAGAAGGCAAAGGTTACTTGACCGCGCCTCCTCGAGGTTGTACTTGTGCATCAAGTGGTTACTAGACCGCTGCTCTTAGCTCACGCCAGAAGCACTTGAAGTGTTTGCAATCCTTACTGCGAGTCGGCTACTATGATTCGCCTTCTCATTGCCCTTGAACTTCTGGAATGCAGAAGTTATCACTCCAACTTGGAGTAAGTCTCGATAGATCGAGTCGCCTTTGGGATTATCGCCTTCTCCATCATTTTACATGACTCCTCACGAGTAGCAAAGGTATGCACCGCGTCTTGCTGCTCAGATCCTTGGTCATGCACTCTTGCATCGACCCGAAGTCCTTCACTCACGGCTATCTTGATGGAAAGTCTGTGACCTTTGGTCTTACGAAGTTCCACAGCCACGCCCTTCATCCTTGTCATAGTACATGGAGTTTGCCAATGCATTCTTATCTTCCACAGCCCATATCACGACTAAGTGCTCTCCCTCTATGAGAGCAAGGGATCGATGACTCCACGGAAGTCCCACCTCTACGGTACCATGGCACTACTATCCGTTGTCTCGCATCTACGTCCCTTCTTCATGATCGGTACATTCGCCTCCGCGGCATTGTGGCACTCCTTTGAGTCCACCTTGATCTAAGATGATTGATCTTGGGTATGAGTCCCTCTTGGACTCGTCATTGCTTCTTTGCCCTATTTGACCATTTGCCCGACACCTCTGTGTTCTCACGAGCAATTCCACTTGGCTGGAAAGGATTACAACACCCATGTATGGCCACTTGCCATTCATGTATTACGGGGCTTGCACCATTTCTGTTCTCCTTGGCCGTTGGCTGCAATGTTAAACTTACTCGGCCTTGTCCAGCGACTTGCAGGGCTCCCTTAAGCGAATGTGAGCTCTGAAGCGATTCCACTCTTGGTAGCTCGCTCGTACCTCTGCATGATCCGGTCCACATGGGACTCCTGGTACTTGCATCCCGAACTTCTTCCTCGATGAGCACGGCCCCATAAGTGATGTCAAGGCTTCCGTTCAATGCAACATTCGGTGCGCGCGGAAGACCGCCTCTGCGGTACCATGGCATTCACTTGCTTGAATCCATAGCTCTTCTTGCCGTCGTGTTGTTCCGCGACTTGGAGCTCCTAGTCGCTCTCGATCATACTTACGCATGATCTAGTCCCCATGGGACTCAGCGTGTGTCGACTTGCCACGAACCATTCCACCATGATCGCGCATCATGTCATCGCTGATGACATCTCCTTGCGTCGATCCCTGTGGTATGAACTCGAATGCGATATCTCCATGTGTGGACTCGCCAACACATCGCAAGGCCTTCGCCCGGCCGATTATGTTCACTCCTTTGGCAATCGACCTTCGTCCACCACTCTCGGGTCACACTCGGATGAAGCCTAGCTCTAGGATGATCCATCGCCTAGCGGCTCCTTTGAAGTCCCGACTTCGCTGAAATAGGTGCACCATTGTCTGGATCCTGGGACTCTGCCCCTACCAGCACAATCTCCACTGCGCACCGCTTTCCTCATGGCAACTTGAATAGCAACACTATGGCATATTCTTCAAGAGTATCTGCCGCTGCATCCTCTTGCCCCGTGTCAAGGCCTATTGACACCAACTTTGCCTCAGCAAACTGCGTCGCCTTAGAATCTCCCCCAAATGCTTCATCGAGATAAGGTGCATGTGCCTCACAGCTCCCTTTGTCTTTGGCACCATGCAAGATGAGTCGGCTCCATCTGAATATGAAACCCATGGAACGACATGATCCGATTCCTGCCGCTGTAAGAGTCCATGTCCTTGACCTCTGTCTAAGGAAAGCTCCAAGCCTTCGCTCCATCGTTCTATCTTCTTCGCCAACTCCCTTCATGCGGTTTGGGTACATCAACAAGTTACCCCAAAGTTGTTCCGCTTCTCGATTTGCATTGCGTTAATGGTGGCCCTCACGCCCACCATTCCACGGGTCAACCCTTTGTTGAGTCCGATCTCACTATCGGCTCCAAGTGTGCCTTCACTTTGTATTGCCTGGGTTGCTCCCCCACTTGATCTCGCTATGCGTCCACCAACGCATCACCACTGGCGAGATCATGCAATGACTCCTTACCACTCACTCGATCCATCGAGCTTCGACTTGAGGTACTCCTCAACTAGTGCAGTTCATTGCACAAGATTATCCCTATGGAGAATCGGGACTTATCCCTCTTGGATATCTGTCCCGTTGGAGCAACTTCACTCTTTGCCTCCTTCCCTTTGGAAGTTTTGGAGACCACCATCCCCTTGGACTACTTAGCCTCTGTTGAACAAACTGTGCCCAATTCTGCCTTTGCAAATGCACTTGCTAGATTGTGACATTTCACCTGTCTGACTACTTGCACCCCTCGGGTCTAGCAACATGCCGAACCTGCTGCACACTTGACCTCTTACGAAAGTATCACTGCACATGCGAAGAGAAAGTTTTAATGCTCCATGGCGCGACCGGTCGCCTTGGGATGGCGCGAACAATCCATCGTCATGCAAGGCCTTGCATGAGTATCGAATTCCTTGAGTTAACAACTCTTTCGATCGTTGAACAACCCACTCCACCTTGCGGTCTCATCCTTTGCCAAGCACTCTGCTTGCCTCGAGCAACTGTCAGTGCGGGTGTTAACGTCGAGCCCTTTGCTCGAACTCAGCCATCCCGACCTTTGTGCGCTCCGATTCCTCTTAGCTTGTTGTACTACTCGTGGTGCCTCGGCTAGGTCCCCCCGCGTTTGCATGCTAAGTGTTTGTAAGTGGGCTTGTCCGCTCGATATCATCATCCGCGGACTTAGCTGATTTTGCCTGGCGTGCGGCACCAATGCGTATCACCATGAAAGGTCGACCTCCCGAAATCTCCTAGAATCCCTTAGGACTTACGGAAAAGAGAGCGGGACAGAAAGCGCCTGCTTCACACGGGATCCACAAGCCACTCTTTTAGCAAACACTTTATAGCGATGCAAATTCTAACCATGAATATTACAAGCTGAAACGATTTTGCACAACAAAGGTATAAAATTGGTCCCTCTGAGGCCAGAAGTTCTAGTACAAGTATGCACTTTCAGCGCAAAGCTTTATGTACAAGCCTACAATGGCTTACAAACTCGCTCAAATGGGGCATTTTGCCTTTGGCAAGCCCTTTACAAGTTTTACAAGTGACAACCAACCAAAAGGGACACGGACATGCATAAGGATTACACCGAACAAGCCGTTTACAATTTTGTCCGTGACACTAGATATCCAGGCGAGGTTATGCAAGGCCCAAGCCCTAGTTACTGGTCTAGGTAGGTGCCTCTAGTTGGGTGTGGCCAGGCATTGAGTGGCCCTTGCTTGAGCTAAATGTTATGTGACTCGAGCTTGGTTGGTTGATTCTAGTTTCATCGAACCAGATCAACAACTCTTCCCATCCCCACAAGCATGAGCCCATGGAAAACCTAATAATGTTGTGCAATCAACATCTTTCTCTCCATTGGCAAACAGTGACATCTTCCTACGACTTTCATCTGATCTTCAACGGACTCTTCCTAGGTAACTCTCTTTCCCTAACCTCCCTCCTTTGCCATCACCCCCTCCTTGAACCCTAACAACACCCTTTTATCCTCTTCCTCCTCTGACAGTTCAGTTTCTACTCCACATGGTTGCCCGAACCCCGACTGCCTCATCCTCGCCCAAGTCGTTGGCATCTTCCCTTGCCTGCTCCTCTCTGCCCCTACCATAGTCCCTCGAACCTTGATAGTCTCCTTGCTCCCTCCCAACTGACAGCAACCCACCTCCCATACTCTACAACCACATCTCATCATTAGATAGCTCCTTGCGTCAAGCAGCTATCCCCCACCCATATCCCTATAGCCCCTCGCCATTCTTGTCCTTGTATCCCTTTTATGTGTATGCATGTATTTTAGTAGGAATTATTTGACCAATATTCTTTTCATTCATAATCATAAGATAATTACTAACTGTCATTTGATGATCTTGAATGCATTTTGATGAGTCATTTTTATTTTAGTGTTCATATTTATTGACCATGATATTTCTTTAAAAAATTTTAATATTTGGGATCGCCCAAGCGAAGCCTGTTGCCTCAGCATTTTGGCACTAAGGTGTCTTTTAGTGCCTAATGCCTACAAAGGTACCGCTTGTTTGTACCATATTGAGTGATATGACACTCCATGGCATGTGTCTTGTTTAGGCATAATGCTTCTAAGTCAGAGTTAGTTACAATGGATGACTCACTATAGCATCTTGATAATCTCTGCTATTTTCCCTCAAATTCAAGGTACAACTGAAATGTGGCTTGGTCTGCCTTCCAATTCATGTGGTATGTTCTTATAAAGGCAGCTCCTTGATGATACCATTTAACAAAGATGGGGACCAGTGAGAAGTGTCTTGAACTTTCTGTCATGATTTGTGAAATGTTTAATCCGAGTTTTGTGTTTAAAAAATTGTAGTTCCAAGTTCCAAGATCCTGTAAATTATATGAATTAGGTGAACTTCTTCATTATCTCTTCATCTTAGGCTAATTATCCCTGTGGTCGCATATTTATGGTTACAGAATATTGATATTTTATCTATTACTGGGTTCTGTCGGATAAGGTTGGTACCCTGGGATTTAGGACTCCATTTGGGAATTAATGCTCTCTTTTGCTATCCATGGAACTTCTTTCACAAATTTGGTGTTTCTATTAATGGAACTATTTCTATAAATAATGTTTGCTTGCAGAGTAATTTGCTCAGTTCATAGGTACTTAAATTTGAAACTCAAGTAGGTGCTTCCTACATGGTCCCACTATTCCTTGATTTATATATCTTCTGGTCTTCTTTTTTTGAAGAAATTGTTTCATTTTGTTTTCTTTCTTTCTTTGCAGAGGTCTCTAGGCATGGACGAGACAATGGTAACATGGATATTAATATGAAACTTTCAAATAAAACAAGCAAGAAGGCTCTACCCACACTGGGGTCATCAAGCTCTAATGAAGGAGCTTCAACATCTGGATTAGCATCACAGGCAGCAGCTGGTGTTTTATCTGGATCTGGTGTATTAAATGCTAGACCTGGTAGCACAACGTCATCCGGATTGCTGTCACAAATGGCATCTTCATTGAATGCTGATGTTGCAAGGGAATATCTTGAGAAAGTTGCAGATCTTCTGTTGGAATTTTCCCAAGCCAACACTTTGGTGAAGTCTTACATGTGTAGCCAAAGCTTGCTCGCTCGCCTTTTCCAGATGTTCAATAAGATGGAGCCTCCTATTCTTCTAAAGGTCAGTCTGACTTCCCCTGATGGCAAATAGCATCTTATCTTATTTAAGTTACTAGTCTAAATTTCTGAAAATGTTTCTATATTTTGAACTGCAGATTTTAAAGTGTATCAACCATTTATCCATGGACCCAAATTGTTTAGAAAGTTTTCAACGTGCTGATGCAATCAAGTATCTGATTCCAAACCTCCAACTCCATGAAGGGCCTCTTATCTCTCAAATACATAATGAAGTGAGTAAACAAATTCTGTATATTGCCCTGAAGTTATGAGAAGTTGCATACATGTACAACTGATTTTCCCGATTAATATGTAGCATCTTTGTTACACCGGTGAGTTATTTTACATTTAGAACTGATGCTAACCAGGTTGACTTCTTGGTTGTATATTTAGTCATGTTATAAACAATGTTAGTTTGGTCTCATTTGGTTTTGGGACTTATGCAAGTATAGGTAACGTATACGGCACTTGTAGTCAAGTGTAGCCTCAGATCTTCATATACTTGAGTACTTTAATTTATATTTTTAATTACATGATTTGAAGTTTGAACCTAATTTCTTGGGTTACATTTTCTGAATCTCTCACAAGGAAGAATTAGATGGTCTGGATTATAAAAAAAGGATGATTGTATAATCCAAACATGAAACACCTTTTATTTATATTCATGTGAATAGATTTTTCAAGAAAAAGAATACCTTTTTACCAAACCGATCCCAAACACCTCTTATTGCCAACTACGAAAATATAGATTAGTGTGATGTATTGTCATGCAATGTGCATAATCTGAGAAAAATCTGCACAATGTGTATTAATTGTTCTCAAGGCTAAGTTCTTTGGAGTCAAAATAGGGAATTCAAGTTTCTGAACCATATATTATGTATGTTTTCTCAGTATTTTATGTAGAAATGCACAATCCAGTGGTCATTTTTTTAGGTAAAAAAGAATTTGCATTCATTTTATGCTCTCTGTTGCTACATTGGCAAGTGACATTTGACTAATTAAAATTTCTGATGATTTGAAGGTCCTTAATGCGCTCTTCAACCTTTGCAAGATAAACAAGAGGAGACAGGAACAGGCTGCTGAAAATGGAATCATCCCACACTTGATGAATTTTATCATGTCAGATTCACCACTCAAACAACATGCATTGCCTCTACTGTGTGACATGGCCCATGCATCTCGAAACTCAAGGGAGCAGCTGAGGGCTCATGGAGGATTGGATGTGTACTTGAACCTATTGGAGGATGAAGCTTGGGCTGGGATAGCATTGGATTCAATTGCAGTCTGCCTGGCACATGATAATGACCAAAGAAAAGTAGAACAAGCATTGCTGAAGAAGGAAGCAATACAAAAATTAGTGAAGTTCTTTCAGAACTGTCCTGAACAATATTTTGTGCACATTTTGGAGCCTTTCTTGAAGATAATTACGTAAGACACGGAACACGCATTTTATTCTTGCTCTTTGATGTGACATTCCTGAGTTGTTATGTTAGTTTCCGGATTTCTATCATTGACTCGACAAATGAAAATGCAGGAAATCGTCCAGAATTAACACGGCCATGGCCATCAATGGTCTAACAACATTGCTAGTGGCAAGACTTGATCATCAAGATGCTATTGCCCGTCTTAACCTGCTGAAACTAATAAAGGTAATCAATCTCTGTCAGCTTTAATAAGAAAACGGTGATTTACTACAGATAATGTCATTGGGTGAAACAACAAGTCATGAGGCTCCAAATAGATGTTCACCTTAGGTTGCTGCTGAAACTAATAAAGGTAATCTGTGTCAGCTTTAATAAGAAAACAGTGATTTACTACAGATATTGTCATTGGGTGAAACAAACAAGTCATGAGGCTCCAAATAGATGTTCACCTTAGGTTGTTATCACCACGGTAAACACATTGGTCTTCGTTTATTATTTTGTGGCTCACGTAGCCAACTCATGGGGCTCCAAATAAATAGATAGATGTTCACCTTAGTTTGTTATTACCACAGTAAACACATTTGGCTCCAAATATATGTTCACCCTAGTTTGTTAGTTATTACCCCACAGTAAACACATTGGGCTGCCTTTTGTTATTTCAGGCTGTGTACGAACACCACCCTAAACCAAAGCAACTCATAGTGGAGAACGATTTACCCCAAAAGCTCCAGAGTCTTATTGAAGAACGGAGAGATGGTCAACGGTCTGGAGGTCAAGTCTTGGTAAAGCAAATGGCGACGGCATTACTGAAAGCACTACATATCAACACTGTATTGTGAATTTGGCTTGTCAGGGTATATATGCAACTTCAACAGAAACGAGATGTGTTCTTACTATAGTTTATTCTCTCCTTCCCTCATCTTCCTTTTTTTTTTTTTTTTTTGTTAATTAAGGGGGGCTCATATGGGGGCAGCTTTTGCGAGTGTTTTGATCTTCAGAATGAGGTTTCATGATTTGTTTTTTTAGTAGACAGTAAAGTTGCGAGTGTAGTCTCGGAAATTTTTTGTAAATAAGTTGTGTATTTTATCCATATAGCTAATTGCAGTGGTGAGGTTATTGTTGGTGCGGTTCAAAGTGTTAACATGACAGTGGGTATGCTTTCATTTTAGGCTGCTCACCAAATTTACTCCATCGTCCGTCGTTCTGTAGTTTGCTTGAAACATTCTGTAGTTTACAATACGGGGATTGTTTCTACTGTGGGGGTTGAGCTCTCGCTATTTAAAGCCCCTTGCTTAGACAGCAGAACAAGATGGCCTCAAACTTCGATGTGTATGGGTGCCTGTGCATCGGGTTAATCGGTAAGTAGGCCATCCACTTGCACCCTTCTTTGGTGGGTGTAGTTGTTGTTATGCATGGAGGCGCATGCGGCGCATCACATCTCTGAGCCTTTGGACCTTCGCGGAGTCATTTCAGAAATGGCCATGCTTCAAGCAGTGGCACATGAAATAATAGTCCATGCCATCCCAACTTGGTGGCCTATCGGAGGGAGATTGGAAGGTAGAAAAGGTTGATGAGTAAGCCACGAGTCTGATTGCCAGAACATAGAAATCCATTGGGCTACCTACCAAGGGAAGAAAGAAACAAGAGAGACTGGACGGGAAGAAGAAACAGTTCTTAAGAGGGAGAAGATACGATCGGATCAAACTGGTCCGATTTGATTTGGTTTACTCCTTTGGTTTGATAGATTCATGGTCCTACCCCACTTACCATATAATAAAGCTAAAAAAGACACAGGCATACTTGTCTATTCAATAAAAAAGAAAAAGTGAGCATGTAATAAGGCTAAAAAATAAGAACATATCTATTCAAACAAAAAAACAAAAAAAGACGCTCATGATAATTTCTCATGCATGGTTAAAACAAGTGAAGAGATATTTTTTTTCTTTTTTCCGAAAAATTACCCAGTAAGAATTATCAAAATAAAATCTTTGGTTTCTATTTCCAAAACAGATGCAATGACAAATGGATCTTACCAATGCACGTACATATTTGGTAGCGTTTGCAGATACGGAAGACTAAGATGACGAATTTACACGAGAATTAAGTCAGCCGGTTTGTTGGAGAGAAACGGTTTCCTACGATTTCAACATTCTACACAAATTTCACCGAGCACCTCCATATAAATGTGCACAAAGTATTGTTGTTTTTTCCCTACCATTTCGTCTGTTAGGACAAAAACATAAAACTCTCACAACGACACATCAAATGATATGAAACTGTTCTGTAATAACAGGCAAAACAAAACAAACAAATCTTATGAGTTTGAGCAAAATAGTTGTGCAACTTGTGCTTACGTTTCAGTTTGATTATGAAGGTTTTATTTAGCGAAAACTTTAATTCCGCATTCTCCTTCCTGACTCTTTTGAAAATGCATTTGGGACTTCTAATCACCAGGCACCATCAAGTTCTGATCAACTTGTATATCGTATCATTTGCGAGTAAATTTGTGCATTTCCATGTTAGTGTCACACCAATCGTATTCCAGAACTTGAAAATTGAAGACTCAAATAGCAAGGATGTAGTAATCCTGGACATGCACGCACAAAGGTGCAGGGGTAGTAGTAGATCGACACTGCTTTGTATGTCCCTTCCATGAATTTGCTCACATCCCAAATCCTTATCCCTGTGTTGTCAAGAAAAATAGAATCTAACAGCTAGGTGGATGCTAAAATTTTAGCCCAACTAAAAGGGAGGAATGTGACATGCCTGCTGATGGCTCGTTAGAATTTCAATGGCAACACCAGGATCTCCATCGGCAGCAGCCAAGGCAACTTCAGCTTCAGTCTGCAGTAAAGCGATTGCATAAAGTCAGAACTTGGCAGCCTAAAATAGGTAGCTCATGAAACGCTCATCCCAAATCGATTACATAGATGTGACAACTACTTGTTAGCAGAAATCACAAAAATGGATACCCATCGGGGACAAATGCAAGTAGGATTAAGATGCAATTAAATTGAAGCTTCAAATTCATTAGTTGATTTTAGCAGTGAAAGTTTTAACCTTTAACAATCACAACTGAATTTGATCAGGTTTTTCAATTTAGCTTTAGATGAACTGTGAGCAACCACCACACCTTTAAACTTTGACGTTCAACAATTTCTACCTTTCTCTTCCAAAATAATCATTTTTGATATTCCTGGACCAATGACTAGAAGATTGTATGAGAATTTTTTTTCACAATGACAGTTCCCATCACCACAATGACTAGAAGATTCTGTATAGCATTATTAATTTCCATGTTCTATGTTGTTTTATGCAATTCGAGGCCTGCTTCAAACAAGAGAGAAGATACCCAAAATTTCATAAGCAAATCCCCATGGCTGCTTCCGCTATAGAAGGAAATAGTCACAATATCATGGCCAAGTTTTTCAAAAAAAGGTCATGCGAATATGTCCATATGCAATAAAAATACCTTCTCAAAACCCATTGCTACAAGTTTCTTGAGTTCCTCTTCAAAGATATCTACACCCTGTAAAAGATTTACTAAATAAAGGTTTCTACTAATAAAGAAGTGAGACTCCTAATAAACAAAAAAATGATTTCAGTAAAAGAACTGAAAACATCAACCTGATTGGTTGTTGCTAATCCAGCGACTGCTTCAGTGTCTCGAGTAGAATGCCTAAATCATGATGAAAAAGTTCCATAAATCTTACATGAATGATCCAGTCTAAAAGAAGAAAACAGATTAAAAGATAAAGAAAAATTCATTGATGACAAATGAGAGTGGGAGGAAAAGTCCTGAATTTTAAAGGATCTTGAGAACTAACAGTATGATGATTTATAGATTCACTTTTCCATTTTCTTTCATTTTGTATTTTTATTTTAATAAAATATCTCAGGTGTCAAGCATGTACAAGTTCATCTAAGCTGCCTAAATACAAAAGAAGAAACTGAAATAATATACTGGACAGTCAATTTGACTAAAAATAATACATCTGAAGATCAACTTAACAAGAAATACCTAATTAATTTGTTGAAGACAAATTAAATTGTTTATCAACGGATGATACTAGCATCTCTAAGCCTCAAATGAGAATTCCTCAACATAGCTGATCAAAGCTTTAAACAATAAATACCAATAAACAACTCAAATAATTACTCATATTACGTCTCCTCAAAACTCCACTCAATTAAGAGTAAACAGGAACTAGATCAGTGACCCAAAATATAGCCTTTACTGTAGTCATCTTCTGTTGGATGGACTTCAAGGTAATGAAATTAATGGCAGATTAGTCAGCTCATCCAATCAAAAGACTAACCCTCTGGCGAATTGCTTCATCAAAGCATACACCCAATTACTGATTTAAATACCAATCAATAGTCAGTATCAAGGACTGCCGTTTAACATTCAGTACCTGTGTTTCAAATAGCAGTGACAGAGGTAGCGATGTTGCAAGAAGAGGGCTCACGTTTGGAGGCCCTAATCACTGTTTTATTTATTTATTTATTTATTTTTACTGAATTGGATCAGACCATCCGAAACAGGGGTGGTCGGGCTGGTACGTATCACTCATCTCATACCGTATTGAGCAATATGACAGTCCTCGATCAGTATCTCATGCACATACTGGTAATACTCTATCAATACACAAATACCAACAAGAAAATTGGGGATATCAACAATACTATTCCCTCGACCATTGTACCCATCATAAACTAATTGCTTAGATGCTCGCCTATCAAAATTTTCCCATTTGAATTCTTTGAGAGACTGTACATCAAGATTTCCAAATTTGCTTGCCTACCTACGATCATAAGGTCATAAACTCAAATCATAGGATTGGATCATAAATCTTACAATTTATATAGAGTTAAATTTAAGATTACATATACTTATAAATAATTTCTTTTAATAAGATTGAGTAACTATTATATGTCCTTAAGTTACTATTTGTACTTATATTAAAGTGAATGTATATTTGAATTATTATATCTCTTATCTCAATGAATAATGTTTTTTCAAGGTTTACAATGGTTTGATTGATCTCTCTATTACTGAAAAATCACAACTAAAGAATGATACTCATTTAACAAAAGAGTGATTTTATGAGATACACAATTTCTATTGTAATAAACAAAGATGTTCACATCATGGCTCGCCTTACCGGTCCATATCGGTGTACCAACCATTATCGATATGGTACGTACTGAGATGTACCAAGCCACACTGAGTGTACCGATATATGATACATGAGAGCATACCGATGTACCGCCTGTACCAATCCATTATCGAAAAGGTACATACCACTCGTACTGAACGATACATTACGTATGGCAAACCGTGGTTCGTATATTACTAATGATAATTGAAGCAGAAATTTAGAGTCATTAGCTTAATATTTTGGTCTCATTGAAGTGTGTGTTCCTTTTTCCTTTTCATTTTCTCCTTCTTCGTAACATTTCAAAATCTCATTGAAGGTAAGGACAATAAATTAGAGGGAGTGCGGTTGAGTGTCACAAGAAGCCTAAAGAAGCCAAGCAATTGAATCAAAGGAGGTAGTTTGGCAATGTCTCAAAAGTTAGTCTTGCAGGTGTCCCTTAAATTTGCCCAATTAGTGAGCTATTTTTATGATCTTACAATGCACCTAAGTTGCCTTTATGATCTCTAGAAAAAGAAAACAAGGAATGACCGTTTAAGTACTTCTTACTTTTCTTTTTTACTTCTTGTATTTTGTTAACTCCAACATTTGATTTTTTATTGAAACATGGAAGAAAAACCCTGCTACATTGTTGTAGTCATAAGTTTATACCTTTGATTCCAACTTTTTATAAGAGAATAAACTGAGTTCACGAAAGAGAGATCACAGATATATAGTCTCAGCAAAATCTTCAACCTGAGAGCTCAGGTCACCAATTCTTCCAAAAAAAATTAGATGGAGTTAAAATAAAAAACATTTTGGTATCAACTTAGGATTAAAATTTTAACAGCAATTACATATCCTTTGTAATCATGAACAGTAGGCAATGGCTGAAATTAATTGATGTTTTATTGACTGACCGTAGAAAGGGGAGGAGACTGGAGAGGAGAGAACAAGAGAGGGGAGAAAAGGTAATAGATGGGAGGGAACTGGAGAGGGAGGAAATAGGAGAAAAAAGAGAACACGAGAAGACAGCAGAGACAACAGGAGAGGCACGCGAGAAGAGGGTAGAGAATGAGAGAGAACAGGAGAGAGGAGAGGAGAAAAGTGTACTGGCTAAAAGAAGGGGCAGCTTGACCTTTAATAATGAAAGAGAGGAGAGGGTGGCCTGTGGCAGCAGCAGAGGACGTGCCTCAACTCGCGATGTCAGTAGCTGTGACGCTAGTTGCTAGGGCTCCACCATGTCTTCTCATTGCACCATGTAGGTTCATGTTTTCTTTTTATATGAGTCCATTGAGTCCACTTGATAAATTAGAGTCATCTCGAATGATTCAACCAATTTTACCAAGTCAACTTGCGAGTTGGCCCAAGCCTGTTCGATTTTCATTTCAAAAAGCAGCCTGACTTTGACAATTTGATGAGTTGGTTTGTTGTATCTTGTGATCTTACAACCCAGATCGCGAGTTTAACAAGCTTGGTGCATATAGCCACATCAAAAATTTTCACAGGCCAAATACAATTTTGACTTTCCATCACAAGGTCCCGCACTCACCGCACTGGCATTCGATACTCGGAGACATTCGACATACCATAAAATTTAATGGTACATTTCGTACCGTCAGTATATACTGCTCGTATATATATTTATAATTATAAATAATATTTATTAAATATTATATATATAAATAGATATATATATATATTCCCTCGGCGACGTTGCCCGAGATGTCAACGGGTGACGTCACTACCCATCTCGGGCGACGTTGCCCGAAAAGTAAAAAAAATGATTTTTTCTATTAAAAAATAGAAAAACGATGTCGCCTCGGGAGCGTCGCCTTCCTTCTCGGGCGCCGAGGCGACGTTGCCGCACGGGCGCATCGCCTTCCTTCTTAGGCAACGTCGCCGAGGCAACATCTCCCGAGAAGTCCCCTCGGCGACGTCGCCGAGGCTTCGGCAACGTCGCCCGAACCTAAAAAAACCAAAAAAAAATATTTTTTTATTAAAAAAATATTTTTTTATTAAAAAAATCATACCAACCGGTAGCTGGCGGTCCGCGTACCGGTATCCTATCGGACCGGTACATACCACCCGGTACGGGCGGTATCAATCGGTATTGCATACTTGTTACTGCAACCAATAATGGACATCATGCTTGACCGCATTGGCATTTGTTTTAATGTCATTTTTCTATAATCATTAACAAAAAAAATTATGTACACAAATAGAAAAAAATAGTGATATATGATCAAGTTCCAGAGGGATGTAAACCAAATCTGAGGCCAACATCTGAAGAAAGCATTCAACTATCAGTGTAGAACCAAACCCAACTGCATGAGGAAAGGATGCATTTGAAGCAAACATTCAAGTACCATATACACAACCACAAATGGAACTTAAGCAAGAAACAAACCATTTAAAAACAAAATAATATAAAGATTTGACTTCAGTTTAATCTTGATTTGGTAAATAATGGAATATTATCTTAAAATGCGAGGTTGATTTGATAATTTACCAACGCTTTCAATTAAAGAAAAATAGAGAAGAGAGAAGGGGGCTGCTAGATGAAAAGTGGGAAGAGTCAAGGCAGTGGCCATAGGATTACTAGCAAACATAAATGCTCGTGCAGTTAGGTATCGTCCGATGCAAGATGAACCAGTAATGACTGGCTTTCATGTGATATTTGCCTGGCACTAGACATGCCTCATGCACCACACATGGGTGAGTAAGTATTAGATATGCTTGGCTCTAAGAGACCTTCTAGAGATGTCACACCACTCATACTATCGAGAAAAACTTTCATCATCCATTCTCCAATGTTCCGAGTAACAACCCCTTCCCCTTCTGTAGACACCTAGATACAATAATATACTACGCAACCATATATATATATATATATATATATATATATGTGTGTGTGTGTGTGTGTGTGAATCTTTTTCCAATTTGTTTTAAGAAATAGTTTTACTTAATGATAAAATATTTAACTGTTAGGCTTCGTTTTATGTTAACTTCCAAATCATGGAATAAAATCTTCAATTAAGATATGGAATCTCCAATCGAACTCAAGATTTGACTCCTCCCTTATTCCTCGGAAAGTCAAATCAAACACAAAATTGTCTTCTTTTTTGGGTTTTCGTTTTTTTTCTCTTTGGAAAATATTGATAACTCATGTAAGATCATAGAAGAAATCACATAACAATTTATGACATTTGGAAAAGACAACATAACTAACAAAATTATTTTAAAGAAAGATAAATTAAGACGATCCTAGACCAACAACGTCAGCCTCATAGGTTCCATCACTAACCCCAACACCAACCCCCCCCCCACCCTACTCCTCCCACTGCCACAAACTTCAGTCACCACAACCTCCTTGCATCCATGGTCTGATGGTCTGACCACCAACTGATCTCGATATTAGACACAGATTCTAAACCTTGATGTTGGCAACCCTAATTTCCAATTTTAGATAATTGAGACAAACCTTTAATGTCATAAAGATTCAAGAACACCTTTAATCCATTTCTTAACAGTCTACGAGCATACATGAGCATCATAGGAACACTAAACGGTAATAGATTCAGAAAACAAGGTGATCAAGATTAGGATGAATAGCTTATTCACAAGTGACATTCTTCCTGCCTCGTTAGGACAAGGACACACACACACACACACAATATATATATATATATATATATAGAGTTCAATCTGCTTCCAAACATATTTTATCCACGTTAATCATATGTCCATGCATCACATCTTAGATGATCATTCAATTGTATGCACTAAACATGCAATTTAAGCATGCAGGAATTTCAGTGGTCACCATGTAAAGCCTAAACTCAGGGGCATATTGGTAATCATCCACAAACTGAAATTTGATGCACTCTGCTTTGTCTCAGTTTAGCAAGATATAAGATGTTTGATAATAAAAAAGGTGGAAGTGTGGAACAAAATAGAACTTGAAATCCTCTTGGGATACAAGATAATAACTGACGAACTTGCTATCTCAACTGGTAAAACTTGTCGTAATTGATAGGCAGAATTAACATACTAGACCTATTTCAGTATGTTGCTGGAACTCTTTCGATTTGTTAAATCAGAAGATAGAAAGCACATAGAAAACTTCGTAAATATAAAAGACATGAAAAACCATTTGTTCCAAGAAAAAGAAGTAATTCTACAAACAAGATTGGCCATACCTTGCGTCTGGTAACCGTGTTTCTGTACTTAATGTTGTTGTCTCCAATGGACGATTTGTGGAGTTATCTAAGAGCCTCGCATGCAAGCTCAAGTCGGAATCAGCTGGAGTTAACAACTGATTTCCTGTAGAACCAAGAGTCCTTCCCCTTCCAGGAAATCTTGCATCCTGTGCTGGCTACAATCGTTTTTATCATCATAAACTCGCTGTAACTATGGAACATTATAAATGTTTTCCATTCAAGAATCATGACAAATAAAACAAGCAATGAAGTCAGAATGCATGAGACAAAGACAAGAGGAGTCTAAATATGAAATAAAAAAGAATGGATAGACATGAAAATTGTCTGGCATCAAATTTCGTTGCATATTAAAGTCAGATTCTGCACTGACACTGATAGCTTTAAATAAAGTTAAACATCTCATTTCCCCGAGAAGGAATCTAAGGGCCTCATGCTGACTACAAGCTATATATGGACTTAAGAAAGACCAACAATACCAGATTATGTCAACTAAAATAAAAAATATTAAGTACCAGAAAGAAAATTTAAGTTTACGAGCAGCAATAAAGAAATGAAAGAAAAATAAGAAACAAAGGGTAGGGTTGAAACCATATTTATCAGAAACAAACCAAGCAAATAGACGGTTCAACTAGCTGGACCACATGTTTAATCAGAAAATATATCTAAAAATATAATAATAGATTGAATTACATATAACATTAGGAAAATGTTTTTAACAATAAAATTAATATAATTAATAAAAAAAGGGAACAATCTTAAGCACGATGTTGAGTGGAGGGAGGAAGAGGGGCTGTGAAAGGGAAGAAGAGAGCTCATTGAATGAGTGGATAGGACGAGAGGAATGACCAAAAAAAGCAAGAGAGGCACAAAAAAGAACATTTAGAGGAATGGTTTATCAAAGTGAGAGGGACTATGCTCGATATATGTCCCTGACCACTTTCTACACCACTTTTGGGTGTTTTCAGGTGTTTCACCCAGTGATTTAAAAAGCACTAGGTGCCAAAAGGCGCCAAAGTCTAAAATTGCCCGAGGCGCTAGGTGCTCACCCAAGCAAAGCGAGACGCTAAAATATAAAAATATATAATATAATTAATAAATATAATTATTTAAATAAAAATATACTATTAAATTAAAAAAATCTAAGGTACAAAATCACAATGTCACATTACTAAAAAGTCTCAAAAACCAAAACAATTGAGTTGCTCTGAACACTTGCCATTTATCCTAAAACCTAACAATAATTTCAAATAAATAAAAATTAACAGTATTAAAATCAAAATAATATATTATTAATTTAATAAATAAAAAATTCTGTTATTAGTATACAGTTAGCAGTATACTGTTAACAGTATACTGTCGAAGCTAGGACTGAGAAGGAAGACCGAGCCTGTTGAAGCAATGGTAGTAGGTGACAGTGGCAACTGGAGTGGTAGCGGTGAGCGACAACGGGAGCGACGAGTGACAGCAGAGACCAATCGCGATGGTTAGGGTTGGGAAAGTCGATGAAGTCGCGAGAGAGGCTGAAATCCAAGGTCTGCAATATCAACTTGTACCGCCCATACCGGGTGGTACGTACCGGTCCGACAAGATATCACGAATCACGCGCCAACCGCCTATGATTTTATTTTTTAAATAAAAAAAAATCATTTTTTAATAAAAAATTATTTTTTGGTTTTTTTAAAGCTCGGCGACGCCGCCGAAAGACGCCACCGAGGCTCAAAGCGACGCCCCGCTCTAATTTTTAATAGAAAATTTTTTTTTTCTCTCGACGCCTCGAGCGACGCCGTCTAACATCTCGCGAGCGGCGTTGCGACGCTGCCGAGAGAAATATATATATATATATATATATATATATATATATATATATATATCTATTTATATATATATATATATATATCTATTTATATATATATATAATATTTATAATTATAAATATATATATAACGAGCGGTACGTTTCTAAATGTACCGCACTGCATGCATTATACCGTAAAAACGCCAAACTCCTGCATTTCGATATTGCGCGATAATGTCGATATCAATGATTTAGTTGGTTCAATCGAACTAACTAAATCACTAGAGACCGAACTGCACAAAATTCTCGATTCGATCGCTGTTTAACTTCGACGCTCACCCGGCGCCCGACGCTCGGCTCCGGCGCCCAACCTCTTTGAAGCGCGCCGCTTGGAAGTGAAGCGAGGCGCTCGGGTGCTCGGGCCTCGCCTCACCCGAGCGCCTAGGCGAGTGCCCGAGCGCCTTTTTAAATCACTGGTTTCACCTAGGCACCTTGTAACAACTATTTAGTAGTCTTGGCAGACCCATTCTACTATTGGTAGTGTTTTTGTTATGTGCTTTTTGTTTTGTAAAACATGCTACAATTGAATTATAGGTAGAGCAGCTAGCCATGTGAAATCACATGCTACAATTGAATTCTAGCTAACAGTTTTTGGTATTAAACATCAGTTGTCTCATCACCCTAGAACCCTTAGATGGTGGCATTGGGTCAGATGGGGTTTCAATTATATGTCTAAGGATGGTCATTGCTCGGTCTTGGTGTTGTATAGGCACTTGTGCATAACTACTCTGTGCGTGACAAACTACCTTGGAATGCTTGTCACACAATCGTTCAAATCTTTACTAAGTCTATCTCTATATTTTGTAATGTCTATAAAGTGTTTTCGTTAGTATTTATTTGTGTGATCCCGCGCTTCGTTTCCACTAATCTATTTTTTGCTTGCAGGCCCCTACGAGACTACAAGGTTACGTGGAGACAGACACTTAACGGATGGATATAATAAGGTTAATGCAATGCTCAAGAAAACCAGCTAAATTTATGACAAGATGGTCGAACGAAGAGGACAACTGAAGAAAATCCTATTATTATTAACAATGGAGGAGCCAAAACACTAAGAGAAGGAAGATCGAACCTCTCCACAGAGTGTTTCCCCTTTTCCCTCAATCCTTACACAAAATTGACTTTAATATCCTCAAGAGTAAAAAAGAAATAAATATAAATAAAGGGCATTTAAATCATCTTGAACAAATTTCCAAACAATGAAGATCCTACTAAACACAATTGAGTTCATCATGTGGGTCGTCCAAAAACTAGTAACATCAATCGATTCATCATGGTTTACAAACAGAGACATCTTATAATTAAGTCAGGCCAAAGAAGTGTCCAGTTCTCAGCATTCCAGTTTGACCATTTCATCCGATTCTTATAACTATGGTTTTGACTACACATTGCTCAATATATAATGTACAACCTTCTTTTTAAGGTGATTACATCAAACCAAGTATCTCCATGGAAGAAATTGAGTAATATAGGCTCTCTTTTTGTTTTATACAGCAAACTTTTGATGATCTGGATAGCTTGTAGAAAAACCTAAACTATTGTGTCTTTAGACCAAATAAATTGCTTCCACAATTATGAATTATAGAGTTACCATGACAGCTCAGTTGACTGGCCCACTATAGTCTCTTGTGGTACTTGCTACACGTAGGTAATTCCAGTAAACTCACGATGAAGTACCCAAAGGCTGCTTCTCTTAGCATCCTACTCATCATAACTTTCTACAAAGTTGCATTTCGCAATTAACATAACTCTCTACCTTCTGAATGAACAAATTGAAATTTTAAGTATTCATGTATACTGAATGTCATGTCAAACCTTAGTTTCATTTCACCTACTAGTTTTCTGTCAATAAATATATTGTATGCATTGCTTCACTGAAATGTACACCACCTTTGGTACAGTGAAGTCACTAGGCACTCAAGCAAGGTGATGCGAGACCCGAGCACCTAGTAAGTGATCCAGGTGGAGGTCTTCAATTGGGGGCAGCCCAGACGCACATCTGGGCCTAGGCATGGCCCAAGTGCTTGGGTCGATCCTTAATGAATTGGGTTCATTGATTTTGGTTCGATCGAACCAGGTCAACACGCTTCACCAAACACCCCCACCTCCCCTCGTCATACGCACAACCCTGTCTCCTTAGGAAAACCAAGGGCACACATTCGATGTCTTCCTCCCTATCGACAAACAACAATGTCTTGCTCCTCCATCAACAATCACTGATAGGCATTAATCATCGACAAGAAACTGAAAGAAGGATCCTACATAGAAGTACAATCTTGTTTTGTTGATCATTGATGATTGTTTTGTTTTGTCATTTTTATTATTGGAATTGGTTAATGTAATTTGGTATTTCAAAAGAATACAATTTGATGTGTCATTTTTATTTTAGTGATCATATTTATTAATCATGATATATCTTTATATTTTAATATTAGGGAGAATCTTGCTTCGCTCGGGTGAGCGCCTAACACCTCAAGCATTTTGGCGCACATTGTCACCTTTTAGCGGCTAGCACCTTTGACTAAGCTACTCTTGTGCCTTGTGCCTAGGCTCCAAGGACCTCAGTGACTAAGCATGGATTGCTCCAACATCCTTTTCATTCAAATACAAAGTACAACCATTTAACAGATCTTTCAATTCAGTCTCCCACTATCAAAAGCCTTCCACTAAAATATATGACATGATGTTCAAAATGCATACTCACCTTATTCCAAATATTATGGTCAACTTTTTTTAAGATTGCCCATGTAAACACATTACCAAGGTTCTAAAGCATTGGTTTGTTAATCAATAAGTTGAATCTAAGCCATAAAACAATTAATAAATACATAGGTGTAACATGTTTCATTTCAGTCTCCCACTATCAAAAGCCTACAACCTAAATATATGACATGATGTTAAAAATGCATACTCAACTTACTTGTTCCAAAGATTATGGTCACACTTTTCGAAGATTGCCATGTAAATACATTTACCAAGGTTCTAAATATTGGTTTGTCAATCTAAAAGTCAAATTTAAGCCTAAGAGAATTTAATAAATACATTAGTGTAACAGTAATTATTGCTCTTAATTTGACTAGTGATGTCCTCAATAGAGTTTTCAGTGGCAACAAAAGATTGATGTAACCGATCCCCTGGAAATTTCCAATTTATTGTTGTATCCATTAATTCAATAATCCATCAAGAGCGAGCAGAATTTGATAAGTATTATTGAACTTTCCAATTCTTTCACCAATTCATCTTTTTGCTATTAATGCAAGACCTTTATGTCTGCATTAAAAGATTAGTATTTGATGAAGCTGTCTTGGACAACCTATGATATGGTTAATGAACATTACTATGTCAAGATACTATGATAATCATAAAATCAAGTCAAGATAATGAATTTTGACAAAAATGATCTCTCATCTGCTATTAGAGTAGCTTATCTACTGAGTTGTGTCACAAGAACACTGATCTCAGTCCAAGAGAATTTAAGACTACTGAAATATGTGCCATAACAAATCCACATGTTTTCTTCACAGTGATATCTAACTTCCCACTCTAGTCTTTTTCTTCCTTGTTGAGTAAAGCCAAAGATGGAGAAACTTTAAGATAGAACCACTGCCTAGACCAGATAAATCCAACAAATTAACCTTCTTTTTATGACTTTACCAAATTAAAGATATAGCTTTGATCATTGTGCTGAGATGGATGTGGGGTTACTACCTTAGTAAATAAAATAAAATACAAGATATTTCCATTCTTAAACAATTAGGGATAGTTCCAATTAAGGAAAACAGTGGCAAACCCCTTTAAGGTGGTATGATAGACTAGATAAGTTGATTAAAATGACTGTCCAAGAAGTAGAGGAAAACCCATAGAGATTAGCTAGTGATTTGCCCTCAAATCTCAGTTGTTAGAAACAACAAAAATGGCTGTTAGTTTAACTAGTGATATTGCCCTCAAATCTCTAAGTCATGGTAAACACATGTACTCACTCCAGAGGGATGGAAATTTGATCATACGACTTGTGGTCGATGAACTATGCCAGTGAAGTATTGCATTATATAGAGTGCATAATGTGCTCATGTGTACGTGCTGTGAAGTATACCAGTGATTTAAAAAGCGCTAGGCGCCAAAAGGCGCTAAGGTCTAAAATCGCCCGAGGTGCTAGGCACTCGCCCAAGCGCTAGCCCGAGCGAAGCGAGGCGCTAAAATATAAAAATATATAATATAATTTAAAAAATATAATTATTTAAATAAAAATATATTATTAAATTAAGAAAATTAATAGTATTAAAATTAAAATAATATATTATTAATTTAATAAATAAAAAATTTTGCTATTAGTATATTGTTAACAGTATACTGTTAATAGTATATTGTTAATACTTCGTAATACTGATTTAAATAAAAATCAATTTTAATAAAAATTATTATTTTTATTTTTTAAGACTTCGACGTTAAGCCTCTCGCGTCCCGAGGCTCATTTTTAATAGGAATTTTTTAAACTTTTCGAGCGACGACGCCGAGCGGCGTCGCGTTGACATCTCGACGCTGCCGAGGGCGACGGCGGCGGAAATGACGGCGATGCGGCAGAAAGCGATTTGCGCATATGTCACGACAAAATTGTAAACGGCTTGTTGTAATGCTTATGCATGTCCGTGTCCTTTGGTTGGTTGTCACTTGTAAAGCTTCAGAAGGGCTTGCAAAGGCAAAATGCCACATTTGGCGAGTTTGTAAGCCATTGTAGGCTTGTACATAAAGCTTCGTCAGTGCATACTTGTACTGAGAATTAGGTCGATGCCAATTTTATACCTTTGTTGTCTGGATTACGAGCTTGTAATATCCGTGGTTGGAATGTGCATTGGCTATAAAGTGTTTGCTAAAAGAGTGGCTTGTGGATCCGTGTGAGCGCTTTCTCTCTCCGTTCTCTCTTTCGTAGGTCCTAAGGGATTCTAGGAGATTTCGGGAGAGTGACCTTTGCGGTGATCTGGCATTGGTGCCGCAGCTTAGGCAAAACCAGCTAAGTCCGTGACGGATGGTATCGAGCGGGACAAGCCCACTTACAAACACTTAGCATGCGGCGTGGGGACCTGGCGAGGCACCACGAGTACAACAAGCTAAGAGGAATTGCGGGCGCCTGAAGGTCGGGATGGTGAGTTCGGCGGTGGCTCGGCGTTAACACCCGGACTTGGCGAGGCAAGCGAGTGCTTAGCGAGGATGAGACCGTCTGAGTGGAGTGGGTTGTTCGCGATCGAAAGAGTTGTTAACTCGAGGAATTCGATACTAAATGCGAGGCCTTGCGTGCGGACGATGGATTGTTCGCGGCCATCGAGGCGGCCAGAAGGTCGGCGCCCGTGGAGCATTAAAACTTTCTCTTCGGCATGTGCGTGATACTTTCGTAAGAGACCGTGTGCGCAGCAGTTCGGCATGTTGCTACACCCGTAGGGGTGCAAAGGCGAGCTATATCGTGAAATGTCACACCCAGCAAGTGCGCATTCGCAGCGCGCACTGGGCACGCTTTGTTCGCAGAGGCTAAGTAGTCCAAGGGGATGGTGGTCTCCAAAACTTCCAAAGGGAAGGAGGCGAAGAGCGAAGTTGCTCCAACGGGACAGATATCCAGAGGGATAAGTCCCGATTCTCCATGTGGATAATCTTGTACAATGAACCGCACTAGCCGAGGAGTACCAAGTCGAAGCTCGATGGATCGAGTGAGTGGTAAGGAGTCACGCATGATCTCGCCGATGGTGATGCGTTAGTGGACGATAGCGAGATCTGGCGGGGAGCAACCTGTGCAATATAAAGTGAAGGCACACTGAGCCGAGAGTGAGATCGACTCAACAAAGGGTCGACCCGTGGAATGGTGGGCGTGAGGGCCACTATTAACGCAATGCAAATCGAGAAGCGAACAACTTGAGGGTAACTTGTTGATGTACCCAAACCGCATTTAAGGGAGTTGGCAAAGAAGATAGAACGATGGAGCGGAGGCTCGAGCTTTCCTGACAGAAGTCAAGGACACGGACTCTGCAGACAAGAGTAGGATCATGTCGCTCCATGAGTTCTCTATTCGACGGAGCAAACTCATCTTGTATGGTGCCAAAAGACGAAGGGAACTGAGGTATATGCACCTCATCTCGGTGAAGCATTCGACGGATTAACTACAACTGCAGCGCAGTTGGTGTTAAGGCCTCGCACGGGCAAGAGGATGCAGAGGCGTATACTTCAAGAATATGCCATAGTGTTGCTATTTAAGTTGCCATGAGGAAAGCGTGCGCAATGAAATTGTGCCGGTAGGGGCAAAGTCCCGTGATCCGCATAATGGTGCACCTATTTCGGGTCGTGGACTTCAAAGGAGCCGCTAGACGATGGATCGCTCCTAGAGCTAGGCTTCATCCGAGTGTGACCCGAGAGTGGGTGGACGAAAGTCGATTGCCAAAGGAGCGAACATAATCGGCCGCGGCGAAGGCCCTACGATGTGTCGTAGAGTCCACATACAGAAATATCAGTTCGAGTTCATACCATAAGGATCATACAAGGAGATGTCACCAGGAGGCGACATGATGCAACGGATCGTGGTGAAATGGTTCGTGGCAAGGCGACACACACGGAGTCCATGAGGGACACGGTCATCCGAAGTACGATCGAGCGCAATCGAGCTCCACTTCGCGGAATAACACGACGGCAAGAAGAGCTATTGATTCAAGCAGAATGCCATGGTATCGCAGAGGCGGTCTTTCGCGCGCGCATCGAATGTTGCATTGAATGGAAGCTCGATATCACCTTACGGGGCCGCGAACTATCGAGGAAGAAGTTCGGATGCGAGTACCAAGGAGTCCCATGGGGACCGGATCACGCAGAGGTACGATCGAGCGGCCAAGAGTGGAACTGCTTCGCAGTTCACATTCGCTTAAGGGAGCCCGCAAGTCGCTGGACAAGGCCAAGTAAGCGTTTAACATCGCAGCCAACGGCCAAGGAGAATGTAAATGGTGCAAGTTCAGAATACGAATGGCAAAGCGGCCATACATGGGTGTTGTAGTTCTGCTCTTTCCAAATGACCAAGTGGAACCGCCAGAGAACACAGAGGTGTCGGGCAAATGGTCGAAATAGGGCGAAGAAGCAATGACGAGTCCAAGAGGGACTCACACCCAAGATCAATCATCTGTTAGATCAAGGTGGACTCAAAGGAGTGCCACAATGCCGCGGAGGCGACCCACCGATCATGAAGAAGGGATGTAGATGCGAGACAATCGGATAGTAGTGCCATGGGCGTTGCAGTGCCATGGTACCGCAGAGGCGGACTTCCGGGAGTCATCAATCCCTTGCTCATAGAGGGAGAGCACTTGGTCGTGATATGGGCCGGAGGAGGAGAATGCTTTGCAAACTCCATGTACCAAGACAAGGTCAAGGGCGTGGCTGGAACTTCGTGAAGACCGGTGTCAATAGACTTTCCATCAAGATAGCCGTGAGTGAAGGACTTCGGTCGATGCAAGAGTGCATAACCAAGGATCGGAGCAGCAAAGACGCTGGTGCACTTTGCTACTCGTGAGAAGTCGGCACGTAAATGATGGAGAAGGCGGTACAATCCCAAAGGCGACCGTGATCTATCGAGACTTACCTAAGTTGGAGTGATAACTTCTTGCATTCCGTAAGTTCAAGGGCAAATGAAGGCGAATCATAGTAGCCGACTCAAGGTAAGGATCGCAAACACTTCAAGTGCTTCGGTGTGAGCTAAGAGCAAAGCGGTCTAGTAACCACTTGATGCATCAAGTACAACCTCGAGGAGGCGCGAAGTCAAGTAACCTTTGCCTTCTCAACTCTCAAGAGAACGTCTCTTAGTTATCCGCGCAGGAGCTCGCACAAATTCAAGACCCTTCAAGTAACTAATGAAAGATAACAGCTTGTCAAGTCCTCACTAACGGTGATCGCATCGAGAGTAGACTTCGCTTTCATTTCCCAACCGAATGTCAATCGAAAGCGAAGTGATGCGAGCCTACTTCGGGCAAGACAACTAAGTGGAAGAAGATTCGATAGGCAAATTTTCATGGAGGAAGGATCTCAAAACTTTAAAGATCATGAGGCGATGCTCGTTAAAACTCCAACAAGCATCTATCCAGCCTAAGAGACAAGAAGAATTTCAAGACTAGCGATATCAAAGATGGTCTTTTCCTTCAGCGAGTTGGCATGACGGATTAAAGTTCGACGACTCAACAACAACAAGTGGAGAGCAATTGGGAGCCAAGAGGCGATCGCAAATAGGAGCGTAAGATCAAGATCCAACAAAGAAAAGAAGTTGCGCAAGAAAGGCTCACGATGACGCCAAAGGAATAAGTGGGGAGAATGTCACGACAAAATTGTAAACGGGCTTGTTCTGTAATTTATGCATGTCCGTGTCCCTTTGGTCGTTGTCACCAGAAGCTTGGAAAGGGCTTCGCCAAAGGCAAAATGCCCCATTTGAGCGAGTTTGAAGCCATCAGTAGGCTTGTACATAAAGCTCAGTGCATACTTGTAGTAATCTTGGCCCAGAGTGGACCAATTTTATACCTTTGCGGCAACTGCTCGAGCTTGTAATATCCATGATTGGAATGTATCGCTATAAAGTGTTCATAAAAGAGTGGCTTGGATCCCGCAAGCGCTTTCTGTCCCGTTCTCTCTTTCGTAGGTCCTAAGGGATTCTAGGAGATTTCGGGAGGCGACTGCGGTGATACGATGTGCCGCACGGCTTAGTAAACCACCAAGTCCGCGACAAGCAAGCGGCAAAGCGCGGCGGCGGCGAGCGACGACGACAATGATAGGCGAGCGGCAGCACGAGCACGGCATACGCATGGCGACAACGATACTGAGAGAGAACGACGAGCGGCAACCGGAGCGGAGCGGCAGCGATACGAATAGGAGCGACGAGCGCAGCAGAGACCAATCGCGATGGTTCGGCCGCCGGCGAACCCGCACCGCGCGCCGACGCTCTTTGGGCGAAGCGCCAGCGGCGCTGAAGCGCCATTGAAGTGAGGCACTTGGGCCTCGCCTCGCCTCGCCCGAGCGCTTAGGCGAGCGCTTAGGCGAGCGCCCGAGCGCCTTTTTTAATCATTGAAGTATGCATGATACATAATGCATAATTTGCTCGTGTATGTGCCATGTGTACCGGTGCATTTTTCCAAAATGCTGGTGACTGCACACAACACCACCACCAGCTGCATGATGCCCTTGGGTTGAGAACTGCCACATCCAGCATGAGCACAGTACAGCTAGCAAGGATCATGCCAGATTGTGATGATCACATGCATAGCATGTAGCATTCTTGTTCCCATATATAAACAACTTCCAAACTAGAAGACATTTGGTTTTGTTTTGATAGATCATTTACCTGAGCAGATGATGCCGCCCTTTGTGGCATCCATGAAGAGATGTTCCTCCATAAATTTCCTGAACTCAGACCACTACATAAAGGACATATGAAATTAAGTCCACAAAGGACAAGTTAATCAGAAAAACATGCAGATCTGACATACTTGGACATTGTAGTTGTACTTGAATGTGTGGGAAGCTGACCATATGTGGTCCCTCCGGTGCACAATATAAATCCAGGACGCCTTACACATAATGACTGCAAAACCAAATATTAAATTTCAGCATGGCAATAACTAGGGAAGTTGTAAAGCTAGATAAATGGATCAAATCACTTAAACAGTATAAAATAATTATCTGTAATATATACTTTTTGTCTACTTGTGAACATGAATGTAAGATCTCATGCATGCAGTTGCAATGCTTAAGCGCAAACATCTAGCAGTCTGGTCCTTGGATCGTGTTGATCTTCACAGAGAACTTGCATGAAATGGCCAAGTATGCTGGTTCAAATAAAAAATTACCAGGATAGAGGAGCTTTCAATGGCAGAATAGACAGATGGCCCAGGAAGTAAGTAGTTAAAGAATCCATATGTGTCTGGATGAAACAACAAAAGAACAAATAAATAATGAACAAAATGAGCATAAAGAACAAACATGAGAGTCAAAAGGAAATGGAAGAACTAACATGCAAACCCAGACAGGATGCCACACAAGTGCCCCAACAATGACACATTAGATGCCAGAAGTTGAAAAAGTACCAATAAGATCCATGCATACCTAAATAAAAACAATTCCATGGTGAAGGTTTCCATCTTATCATGAAAAACATAGTTAACAGAGTTAGACAAAAACAAATTGACAAGACTTCTTAGTTCCTATGAAAAGAAGGCAGGCACATACCATTTAGCAGGAACATTGAAGAGTCCAAAAACACTGCAAAACAGCAGTATAGGTCAACGCAATGTGAAAGGTCCATTTATCAAGAACATCACAAGTTATCAGATATTGATTGTGGTGTTAACTGACATAAAAAAAGCTTACAGAAGCAAAACAAGTAATTCCATATGTGGATTTGAGTGAACATGCCAAAGTGCAATAAAACACTACCAACCTTCTAGATTGAACACCGCTTAAGCTTGTTTCTATGACAATCATTGAGAATATGATTCCAGAGAAGCCAATGGAGCATTGATTCATGAGAAATGGCAAAGGATGTAATGGATTTCCAGCCACCACTATAGCAATAATGAGATGAAATATAGAATTGGTAGTTGCAAGAAAGAGCATCAAATATAAAAGTCGAACAGAACCCATTATTCGCTCCAATTCCATGCCCAAAGGTACTAAAGCTAACATATTGAAGAGAACATGCAGCAAAGATCCATGAAAAAGAGCAGATGTGTAGATCCTATATACTGCAAGAAGTTAAAAAAGATGTTAGAAACTTATAGATAAAAATGACTAATTGGATTACATAATAGAACATTTAACAATTGATGTAACTCAGACATTCATAGAAAGACACATAACCAAGCATCAAATTGTGACTACAATATTGTGAGTCTGCTACATGCACATTCTGTGGTAATCCTATTTGTTGATTTCCTCCAGTAGCAACTTTAAGGATCTCGTGGCTTCCTAATAACTGTGTTCTTGACAGTAACTTTTGAGTATATTGATGAACCTAGAATTCATGCATTTCCCAACTATGTCTAAGTAAATCAAGGCTTACCAAATTCCTTTGATTGGATGACATTTATTTTCACCGATACATCACATTGCATTGTAAAATACTATGACTAGAATGACATGCCTCCATAATTAAGAATATGAACGCCTTATCTTATGCCTACACCATTAGGCTCCCAGCAATGCGGGGTCTGAAGAGGGTCAATGTACACAGCCTTCCCATTAAATATAGAGAAACTATTTTCATACTTCAAGCCTGATCTCCCAAAGAAACAACCTTCCTGTTGTACCAAGGCCCACCCTCACCACTCTTAGTTAACACAGCATTAAAATTTTAGCTTAATATATACTCTAAATGTCAGCCATATGAAATAACAAAGTACTAGATAAAGTGCATAAATATTTGTCAGCTGGGAATACAATGCCTCGTCATTCCTTCAGCATGTGTTATGGAAATTATGAGGATAAACAACTGCGTCGCAAATTAAATGACCATGACCGCATAGAACATAACATAGTACTATCAAATAGCAATAAATATCTGTTGGCTGGAGATAAGATATTTAATCATCACAGAAAAAATAAATGTTGATTCCCACTCAAACAACCACAGATTTCGTATAGTTGAATCCAAAAGGAGGTAAACTGTACCTTGAAACTGTGAAACGACTGCAGAAGGCAAGAAGCATATCTCATAAAAGGAGTCATACCCAACCAGCAAGCACACCAGATAAATTACACCACAAGTGATAATGACACCAGAAGTAATAAATGGAACAGTAGCCCACCACTGATGCAGCCTTGTTGGCAGCCCTGCCTATAAAACATAAAAGAGCACAAGAGTAGAAGTTTAAGCATGAACATATCACCAGGATATGACAAAAATATTTTGGGAGCCTACTAAGCCAGAAGTCATGAAAAACTCAAACTTCTGATCTTCAAAAAAATCAAATTATAACATGCCAATGCTGGTCCTAAGTCCCAATGAAAAAGGTGGAGGGTTGCGTTAGGTCATTGACAACCAGCATAAAGTAGATCCCATGAACATGGATCTTAACCAATCTCAGTATAAGGCTAGGTCATTACCCAAAAATGACGCAAGGCACCCTCACCACCTAAGTGTTCTGAATTGCAAATGACGGCTAGGAGGTCACTTGAAAACAGCCCATCACAAAGGAGCCCCATTGTGGTGCAAAGTAGACAAAGGTTCTCTCATTTCTTCTTTGGACCAATGTGAGTAAACAAGTTAGCGCAAGATCAAAGAATTACATTAGCAACTCGAAATACAGAAACACTTTCAAGAAAGGTACTAATATTAGTAAACACTATGATCAAAAGAAGAATAAATATTATTTGCTTAAAAAAGACTAAGTGGACAGGAGAAAAATCAAGAGATATTGATAGTATTAGATTTTACAAATGGCTTTTTAAAGATGGTACTCTAAATTTATCTAAACATATGATTTTTTATATATCTCAATTGCGCAAAAAATCCATATAGCCAACCCCAAATAGTTGGGATTGACGATTTATTTTTTTTGTTGTATTGAAAGTATTAGATTTAAGATTCGATATACAGGAAAAGTTAAACATAGAAATGGCGTAGGAATTGTTCATCAGAATCTTAAGAATAATATTATAGATATGAAAAGATTTGGAGATAGAATTATACTTCTAAAATTTGTCTTAGGAGACAATGTTTTATAGGTCATAAGTGCTTACGTCCCTCAAGTTGGACTAGTTGATCAAACCAAAAGAGAATTTTAGAAAACAGATAATATCATTCTTGTATAATTTTGGAGATTTGAATGGTCATGTAGGAAAAATATATGGTAAATTTAAAGGAGTACACAAGGCCTTGGTTATTGTGAGAAAAACGAAGAAGGTGATAGGATTTTAGATTTTACCACCATGTATGATCTTATAATTGTCAATAGTCACTTCAAGAACAGACATAAACATTTGATTACTTATAAGAATAGTCACAACTATATAGACTTTTTTCTCATTAGAAAGGTAGGCAAAATTATATATAAGAATTATGAAGCTATACATATTTGTTGTAGAAAATAAAAAAGAAAAAGATAGTAAAAAAAATTACTAGGATTAGACGATAGTTTTTAAAGATGATAATGTAAGGGTCTTTAAGAATAGGATAAAAAAGGAGGAAATTTGAAGCTTAGATGGAGATAATATTGATATTATTTAGACTACAATAGTCAATAAGATTAGGATCATAAAAAAGGATATCTATGATAAAATTAAAGGTAGAAGTGCAGCTTTAAGAGAGAGTTGGCGATGGTGAGAGCAAGATCTGTCATTTCGTATCGTACCGGAGTTTCGATATTTCTTTGATACGGTACGGTACGATACGGTATACCAAACAGTATGTTTCGGTATATCGTTCGACGATGTCCAAATTAAAAAAAAGCGACGAGGCGGCGTCGGGTTGCTTCTCGGGCAATGTCGCTGAGCGACGTTGTATATTAAGAAAAAAAAGAAAAAAGCGATGTCGCACAGAGACGTCGCCTCCCTTCTCAAGTGACGTCACTGAGGGAGACGTCACCCGCATATTAAAAAAACAAAAAAAATCGACGACGTCGCCTCGACAACGTCGCCCACATATTAAAAAAAAAAAATCGACGATGTCGCCTCGGCAACGTCGCCCAAGCCTCAACGACATTGCCCGTATATTAAAAAAACAAAACAATGATTTTTTTCTATTAAAAAATAAAAAAAACGATACCGCCCGATGGCGGGCAGTCCGCGTACCGGTATCCTATCGGACTAATATGTACCGCCCGTACCAGGCGGTACCATTCGAAATTGCATACCTTGGGTGAGAGGAAGTTCATAAAGCAATTATTCCAAAAGATCATGTTTAAGGATTGATAAAATTGTAAAAATAAGGAGAAATTTAAAAGATATAAAGAATCTAAAAAAAGATGCTAAAAGAAGAATTAGTATGGCAAGATATAAAGCTTATGATAATTTCTATCACAAATTAAGTACTAAAGATAGAGGAAAATATATATTAGAATTGCTAAAGCTAGAAAAAGAAAGGATAACGAATTAGGTAAAGTTAGATGCATTAAAGATGAAGATCAAATAATATTTGTTAATGATAATAAAATTAAGGAATGATGAAGAAATTATTTTTATAAAGTATTTAATAAATATTTCACAAATGATGTAACTTTAAATAATAATGATATATTTAATAATCATAAATTTGTTCATAAAATTAGAGGATGCCTTAAAAAAGATAAAAATAGCTAAGAGTGAAGGACCTAATAGTATCCTTATTGAGGTTTGAAAAAATTTAGAAGACCAAAGAATAACGTAGTTCACTAGTCTATTTAAAAGAATTATGAGATTCAAATAGATGCATAATGAATGAAGAAAGAGCTTCTCAGTGACATAGAAGAATAAATAATATACAAAACTATCATAATGATATGGAAATTTAAATTATGACTCATACTATAAAACTTTGGAAAAGAGCTATCAAAAGTAGGATATTTGATTTTATGCTTAGAATATCAACAATAGAAGCTATTTATTTATTAAGATAATTAATAGAATAATATAAAAGAAAAAATTTGCATATGATTTTTATTGATTTAGAGAAATCCTATAATAGAGTTTATAGAGATTTATTCTGGTGGGTCATAAAAAAGGATATATCCACTAATTATATTAATATTATTAAGGATATGTATGACAATGTAGCTATTAGTGTTAGAATTATTTAACAAGATGGAGAGATTGATGAAGATATTATTCATATAATAAAAACAGGATGGCTAACATAGTGGGGGGTGTTAAGAGTCTTGTGCGATCATACGTAACTTTGACATTAAAAAAAAAATTATGACAGTTGTTAGACGAGCAATGCTTTATGAATCTAAGTGTTGGGCATTTAAAAAATAATATATACGAAAAGTTTATAGTGTTAATATGAAAATGTTGAAACAAAATTGTCGAGTTACAAAGAAAGATAGGAAAAAAAATATTTTTATCTGTGAATAATTAGGTATCAATTCAATATAGGATAAAATGAGAGAGAATCATCTAAGATAGTATGGACATGTGCTTAGGAGACCTACAAATGCGATAATTACAAGAGGTGAAATGATTACCGTTAATAGTATGAGGAGAGGTAGGCGAAGACTAAAAGGATTTTAATAGAAACTGTAAATAAAAAATTAAATATTTTTAACTTAACTAAACATATGGGCTTTAAAATATTGCAGTGGCAACAAAAAATCCATGTAGCCGACCCCAAGTAGCTATAACTAACACCCTTATTGTTGTTGTTATTGTAATAAAATGAAAGAGCGATTTCTTTGACCTTCTAAAATTTGCTTTCATTTTTTTCATCTTAAGTAATTTATAAAACTGAAATAGAAATATTGAAGATGTTGCCATTTGACAAATTATTACATTTGTAAAACACTCACAATCTAATCAAATTAATTCAAGCGATAAATAAATTAAAAGTCTCTAGCGTTATATGTTTTTGCTATGTAAGAACTCGTCTCGAGTTTAAATAGTCACAACTTGGATAAGCTTGACAATCAAACATTTTAGTTTAGGCAGAAGCTCTCAAATCAATTTAATGTAGGACAAGTTTGCCAAGATAAAGGAAGTGTCTTTTTTATATGAAAATTATAGAATAAAAAGTGTAAGGCCAACAATAAACATCCCTTAAAATTAAAGCTTCCAAAATAAAAAATCTCTATGTTGTCAAAGATGCTAGGTGCTAAAAGCGCTAGAGGTTCAGACACTTTCCCGAGCAAAGCAAGGCAACCATCAATATAAAAATTATAAAAAATACATTCAACAAGAAAAATAATCATTAAAATAAAAATTAGACAATAAATGAGTTTAATATTATTTCGTATTCAAAATATCACCAGTAAAACATCAAACCAAATTTATTTAACCATCTAATCTACAAACATAAAAAATCCTAAAATAAAAAATAATAATAATAATCCTAAAACTACATTAACTATGATTCAAGATGTCAAAACTCCAGTGACACTCCAAAATACTAGCAATGACAAATTCAATCCTTTAAACAATTCATATGCTATAATTAATAAAAACTAATTACTATTAATAATTAATATTATTATTAAATTCAAGACACATTGCATGGGGTTGTCAAGGAGCATAAGAAGCTGAGAAGGAAGAGTCAGAGAAAAAGGAGGTTTGTCAGCTATAGACGAAGGAGAAAGTAGGAAAGCGATAATGAGGAAAGAGAGGCAAAGAAAAGGGGGAGAAGCACTGAGGGAGGGGGTGTCGAGGAGGCTTGACAAGGCCTACAACGAAGGATGAGAGGGAGAGCCACAACGAGTAGGAAAGAGAGGCAAGAGGCACATCACCGAGTGGGAGAGATTAAAGAGGAAGCGATAATGAGGAAAGAGAGGCAAAGAAAAGGGGGGAGAAGCACTAAGGAGGGAGGGGGTGTCGAGGAGGCTTGACAAGGCCTACAACGAAGGATGAGAGGGAGAGCAACAACGAGTAGGAAAGAGAGGCAAGAGGCACATCACCGAGTGGGAGAGATTAAAGAGGAGGTACCTCCACCAATGGAGCGCTGCCATGTGCACGGATGTGAGGAGCAACAAGAATCATCATTAAACAGGAGGCGATAGTAAGGAGCTATGGCCACAGGTGAAGAGGAGGCGAGGCAATGACGATGGCAACGAGGATAAGAGGGTAACTGAGAGAACGAGAATAGGGTTTCTCTCACTAGTGGGCTCATGACGCGGTATTGGAGTTAGGACTTGGCTTGGTTGAACCGGTTGTAACATTTTGGTTCAACTCAAGCTAAGCCACTTTCAATCAGAATTCAAATTGGGCTACGCGAGCACCTAGGCCACCCAACCCCTAGCCCAAGCACACGTCTAAGCGACACACAATTGAAGGCAACCGCTCAAACCCTATTTGAGGCGCTTCGTCTTTGCCTCGCCTCGCCTCACCTGAACACTTAGGCAAGCACCCGAGGGCCTCCTGATATTACTCTCGTGCCTTCGTTTCACATGTGAACAATGGAATCATGCCAATGAAAAATGAATATGACCTCACAAGTCACACCACTCATATATAATGTGGAAAAAGAACTTTAATTCATTAGTTCATTTTATCATTCAATTAATATAATTCTTTATTCTTCTTATAGACCATAAGTATAGGAATAATATAGAAATAAGGAACGATTACAATTATATAAAAACTACTCTTTCCTTCTTTCAAGAAGATTAATTTCTATATATGATTCATTGAATAATATTCTTTTTTTATGATATTCTTAATTGATAATATTTCATCTTTGTAAAATAATGAATCTTCCTCGTAGAGATGAAATCCTCAATCCAAATTTGTAGTCTTCAATCAAAACAAATTATGCTTTCTTCTTCTTTTTTTTTGCATTTATTTCATTTTTTTCTTTACCTTGAGTATCTAAGAAAGTACACTAGAAATAGTGCAGAGTCCTATATGGCAATTGATAACATTTGAATTTCCATAATCTAATCAAACAATAAATAAAATGAAATATCCCTGCATCAAAATAGGCAAAAATATGTAGCCCATGATTATCTAGTAACGTGCATTAGAAAAGGAACTACCATCTATAAATGATTGCACTATAAGTCTATAACCGTAATAAATTTGCTTGAATGATGGTTTGAGGAGAAATTTACATATTAAAAGCATTGACAAGTTAACTCCATTATACCAATCAAATGTACAAACTCTATAAAAACATTTTGTAAATAAGAAAAGACCTTGAATATGAACAAAGTCAAATCTCCATTTTCCCTAGAACAGAATCTTCTTGGTCATTGGCTATCTCTTCAAGGTTTTTAAATTTTGTTGATATGATTAAAGTCACATAATCACTAGAGATGAAAATAGCACTTCTAGTTGGTTATGTATCTTTAACTCAGACATGATACTTTCAGACTCTCTAAGACTATCATTTTCTTATAAAAAATAAAAAACTAATATAACACATCACTTTGTCAGTATTCCTCAAGCAATTGGTCATGCAAACTTCCGGCATATAGAATTGAGGGCCAGGCGCCAACATTCAACATCACCACAAGTAAGAAACCAGTAATGTAGTCCCACTTCTAGCCTCTTATGATATATATGCATCATCCCAATCTTGTTTTATTATATCCATCTTCATATCATTTTTTAATTATATATTTATAGTTGGACATAGCTAAACTAGATATTTACTTTGACATATAAAAATGTTCAATAACACAAAAACAGTCTATTTGAGGAAGGTTAACAAAATTCTGAAGCTGGAGTCACTAGTTCAAAAACATAAGACTCTAAATATGAAAGATGACTTAAAGGTGAACATCTTGCACCCTAACAACATTGCTTCCATGCTGTTTTGAAGCATTATTTTTCCATAGGCCTCAAAAACTATCAATATTTTACAAAAAAAAAAATTACTAAATACATAATTTCCGTTATGGCAAGACTTCATAGCCAAATCATGCCAAGATCTCATAATCATCTGAGTCCAAATTCTTTGTCCTTGGAATCAAACTTGTAGTTCCAAATGAACATACAGATGCTAATCATATGACTGTGCCTATGGTTTATATGGAAGCACATCATACATATTAAAAACTCCATTCCATGGAAAAGGTTTCTTCCGCCACTAAATCCTTTCGTCAATTGTGATTATTTATTATATTGGCATAACAAGGAATTTCACAGGTCCGCATATTAAATTCATGACCAAGTGCTACAGCAGAACTTACAGCACAAGAAATGCAATCATTATAGCAAAATAGTCTTTAAAGTTTGTATGTGCTTAACCAAAATTCTTGTCCCAATTATATACTGGCTGGTGATCATATAGGAAATAATGGTAAGTTCTTAGTTGCGTATGCAACATTTCTGTAATCCTTATCCTTGGCATGCCAGAAATGTGCATTAATTCTAGTAAGAGATAAAGAACTTCAGTAATATCCACTTTTCTTTTAGTTTTAGACAGGATTGGAAATATACGTATAGATCAATCTCAAAGTCCACAATATGTGACTAATAAATATCGAGATTATTTTGCTGAATAATTATAAAGATTCTCCAATAACCAGCAACCTCCAGACCAGTTCAAATTAAGTTGTTACGAAGTTATTCTCCCCCAAACAAGTCTACAACTAAAATATGTATTTTGCATGATATACGTCAAGTATAACTAGGTCAAGATCTGTAACACTCAAACCGTAATCATCCCACAACCTCGGTTTTACTTCATTTCCGCAGGAACCAAGCAAGCTAACAACAGCAAAGAAATGAAACTAGAAATATGCGATTCTTTAGCGGACATTTCACTCATCCCACAGAACTAGCTGCAAAACCCCAATGATCGCAAAGAAAAGTGAAGTGGAGCTACTCAGAATCCAGGACAGCGAAGCATTCCGAGGAAGACCAGTGGATCCATCCAACATAGGCTATATGTAGCACAAATCAGAAAAAGAAGAAGACGGAGGGGGAGGGACGGGGAGACCACTTACCTCGGTGACTATGTTCGGTCGCATCTCGCAATCCCCCGCCGTGGATTTTTTGCCCTTTGCCTTTCTTCTGCGTCTCAGTTTCTCCCACTTTTATAGCGCCGTGGACCAGGGTGTTGTCGGGTTGAATCCGGAACGGATCCCTCTAGTGCAGCATCCAAATCCGATAATTTTATGGACCCAAATGGATATGTTAGTACCTTCCATTTTTCGGATCGGATTCGAACACATTAGTACCTTCTATTTTCGGATCGGATTCACACATTATACCTTCCATTTTTGGGATCGGATTCAGAGACTAAGCTTGGTTATTGGTTGATGGTCAATCCCAAGTTGATTAGTGCGAATAAGAGAGAAATTAACCACAAACTTTTTTCCTTTTGGTTAATTCCTATTTTCATCATAAAAAGTTTCGATAGAGCTGGACGTGTCTCTCATGAGCATAATTTTCATAAGGTTTTGGAAAGCGAATTCACTGGTAACGAGGAATAAAAGTAGAGATGAAATCCATAAAGAAATTAGAGATGCACGTGAAGAAATCATGTAAGAAAGATGATGCAAAAACTTTTTTTCTATTTTCCTTCCTAGATTTTTTTTTTCTTTTGGAAAACTCATTTTGTGGCTAGTTTTGGTTGGGTTTATTAATTAGTCTTATTTGGGTTCGTTTAAATATCGAATATTTCTATCAATAGCCCTTTTTGTTTGTTTTATTTTAAATTTTTTAATATTTTTAAAATATTTCTCTATGAATAGACATAAATGTACTCATTATCTTTCACTTTTTCTTTTATTCTTCTTTATATTGAGTGGAGAACACTCGATGCTATCATTGCATTAAATCATCTCTGAAATGTCAACAGCATTGCTAATTAATTGAGCATATTTCTCATTATTTTGGTCATCCTTGAAATTTCCAAAAAAACTTCTTGGGTCATTGTTTTCATTCGAACAACGAAACAATTAATGCTGCAAGAGTCCATCATCCTCTGTTACATTTCCATCGATCGAGTAATGAACAGTAAATGTCACCCCCTCAACGGGCGACGAGCGGACCTAAAGAGTTGTGAGAAACAAAAAAGGATAGGTTTGGTAATCGAGGGGCTGAAATTAGTATAATTATGTGTTGTCAATTTTTTTGGGGATCACCAAAAGCATAATGTCTTATTTTTCAATAATTTTAAGGTGCTTTCAATACCACCTCCACAAAAAGCAAAAAAAAAGGGGGCTATAGCACGTGTACAATGAGCCAAATGGAATCAAAGTACACTCACAACTATTTGATATATCATACTAGGATTTAAATAGGTATTTATAATATTTCAAAAATAACATCACTCAATTAGAAATAAAATTTTAATTTGTTATAGTGTTTTGGTTACCATAATAAGAACACTATAAAACCTTCTTGAAAACATATAAATGACATAAATGAACCTTTAAACTCAGTCAAACTAATTACAAGCCTAAAAATATAATATCATAATGATCTAGAAACAACGACACCTAAAGAGGCACATATATCACTTATAGTGTTTTTTCAATAATTTTACGATGTTTTCAATACCTCAACAAAAATATTATACATTATTAAAAAAATATCATGAATAAATCAAATAAAAATATTATAATAATTCAAAATTGATGAAAAAGTTTAATGAAAAAGAGTGCATGGCCCAATCCAGATAGAAAGGCTGCTCTGACTTGCGAAGAGGCAAACCTTCTCGAAGAGTTGCTCCATCAATTGGGATAACCTGCACATAAACACAGTGAAAGAACATCAAAACACTGGAAAGACATCAATGGAAATTTGTAAATCAAAGACTGAGCCTAAGATAAAGGAGTGATAAGACGATATGATCTTGGATTTTCTCACCTGATCTTATAATTTTCAATACTCACTTCAAGAACAAACATAAACATTTGATTACTTATAACAACAGTCACGACTATATAAACAAGGTAGACAAAATTATATATAAGAATTATACCCTTATACATATTTGTTGTAGAAAACGAACAATAAAAAACAAGATAGTAGAAAAAATTACTAGGATTACACAATGAACTTTTAAAGGTGATAACGTAAAGGTTTCTAAGAATAGGATAAAAAAAAGGAGGAGACTTGGAACTTAGATGAAGATAGTATTGATATTAGTTAGACTACAATTGCCAATAAGATTAGAACCTAAAAAAAGGATATCTTTGATAAAACTAAAGATAGAAGCGTGGCTTTAAGAGAGAGTTGGTGATGGTGAGGGAAAGCTCATAAAATAATTATTCCTAAAAGATCATATTTTAAGGATTGATAAAATTATAAAAATAATGAAAAATTTAAAAGATATAAAGAATCTAAAAAAGATGCTAAAAGAACTCCAAGATGCAAAGCTTATGATAATTTTTATCACAAATTAGGTACTAAAGATAGAGAAAAAAAATATTAGAATTACAAAAGCTAGAAAGAAAAGAATAACGAATTAGGTAACATTAGATGCATTAAAGATGAAGATCAAAGAATATTTATTAATAATAATAAAATTTTAAAATGATGAAGAAATTATTTTTATAAGTTATTTAATAAATATTCAACAAATGATATAACTTTTAATAATAATGATAGATGTAATAATCATAAATTTATTTGAAAAATTAGAGAATGCCTTAAAAAACTTTAAAATAATTAAGAGTGAGGGACCTAATGATATCCTCATTGAGGTTTAAAAAAATTTTGGAGATCAGAGAGTAGCTTGGTTAAGTAGTCTATTTAACAAAATTATGAGACTTAGATAGATGCATAATGAATGAAGAAAGAGATGCTTAGTGACAGAAGAATAAATGACATACAATACTATCATAATGATATATAAATCAAAATTATGACTCAGTGTGTGAAACTTTAGGGAAAAGCAATGAAAAGTAGGATAAGACTTAAAATAAATATCTTTGACGAAGGAATTTTCGAACAAACGATGATGACAACGGAGAAAGCTACAGACGATAACAACAGTGACAAAGGAAACTTTGGATGACAACGGTGGTGATGGAAGCTTCGGACGACAGCAGTGGCGGCGAAGGAAGCTGCAAATGGCATTAGTGACGACGGCGAAAGTTGTGGACAACGATGTCGTGGGTGGAGGAAACTTCAAAGGTGTCCGTTGATTACAAAGGAAGCTGTGGTCCTCTCCCTCGACAGTGGAAGGAGTTGCACACAGAAGCAACGACAATGGAGGGAATTGTGCATAAAAGTTAGGCCATCGGACCTGTCCACCTACAACCGAGGAAGTGTCGATACTGTGCATTAGCAGCGGAAGTAATGACAGAGGAAGCGTCGACAGCAGAGGTAGTAGCTACGCAAGGGTTTATGGCTCAAGGTCGTGCGAGGCAAGCCGACAACGTATAGTAATAGTATGTACCTTAGTTGGTTCAATCAAACTAACTAGCTGTTGTTTAACCGAACCAGACTTAAAAGTCTAGTACAGTTGCTTCTTTTGAACCGGGCATTTGCCCGAGCTTAGTTGGTTCAATCGAACCACTAACTATTGTTCAACTGAACTAGACTTAAAAGTCTGGCTCGGTTGCTTCATTTGAATCGAGCACTCGCCCGAGGCACCCACCGCCTAGTCGAAGCCTGAGGTGCTCGGGCCTCGCCTTGCCTCGCCTTGCCTCACTTAGACACCTAGGCAAGTGCCCTGACGCCTATTTAAACCACTGAATCAATTGTGAATAAGTCCATGATTATTAGACTCGCCATGTAATTAAACATTCCAGAAAAAAAAAAGTCTCTATGAAACTATACTGGCAGATGCAATTTCCAGTTTGCTTTGCTCAAATAGAAACGGTAATTCATCAAATACAATCATTATAATAAGATATTATTGTTTACTACTTTTATCTCACCAGTTCTAAGTTCTTTATCAATTATTAATACCTTGGCATTAGATTCCCCAATTCCCAAATGAAGGTCAGAACAAATAAATACATTGTGGTAATGATGAAGGCTAAAACATCTCATCTGAAACCACACTGACCACGTCAGTCTAAAAGCATGATAAACTTAATTTCTTAATGCCTTTTTGGCACCGTAATGCTGCCACATAAAAATTTTTGTAACAGCCACAAAATAATCACATATCTTACAGTTAACTTTGCTGCTGCATCAAACAAAATGCTGCAGACTTTATTCCAGGGATAATCTATCGCCAGACATGTCAAATTAATTGTATCTTTTTATATGAGACAAGGAATGAACCCCTTGTTTGATCTTAAACAATATCATATGAATGATAAATCTTCAACATGAACTTGCAGTTTGTTAACCTCGTCAACAACTCCCACTATCAAAAGCTTTTATTTTTATTTTTTATTTTTAAACTTACAAACAAGTTTTACGATTTTATGCAGGATGACATACATGAGGAAAAAAAAGGCATACAAGAAAACTAATTGTAATCAATTAGCTCTATGATGATGTGATAACGAATTCAGTGCCAGATTATCCTGCCACTGCTTGTAGCCATACTTTACAGAATTGATCAAATCCTATGACTTGAGGACAACTATTAGTTGGAGAAAATGGAACTTCTGGTGGCATGAATCAGCATTTTATTTTATTTTATTTTATTTCTTTACAAATGGTAAATGATGAAGGTGGGTGCTTCTGGAGTTAGCCAAGTACTGCTGCAGGCCAAGTTGTAGAAGGTATTACGAGACAACCAAAAGCAAAGGGTAAAATACAAGCTACTTTATTGCTTAGTCTGGCCAGCATTTTAATAGTTTAGTTTATCAAAGAGAGTTCACGTTGATCTATATTAGGCTAATGCATGAATGATTCTAAATCAGAATTCATTTTTTTTTGGGATTAAATTATACAGTTTTCCGAAAGAAAAAAAAAAAACAATTATCCATATGTAGTGGCCATGCTCTAATCCAAGTAGTGAATTTATCCTCTATGCAGTCTCTGCTATTACAGAAAGCTTATACGATGATTGGATTCTGAACAAAAGCGTACCGGGCGTCAACTTTAGGTCTCCGGAAGACGCCAGAGCGGTTCCCAGAAGAGAAGCGAGAGGAGCGCGAGATTGGGAACCGCGAAGGCCAGGACGGGCGAGACCCTGACACCGATCCGCCCCCGCCTCAGACGCTTGCGAACGGACTCCCGGCGCTCCTCTGGCCCCCAGCGAGGAGGCGGTGGGTCCACGGCGGAGGAGAGGACGAGGGGCGGCGGCTGCTGGAAGGGGCACTTGGCGCGCCAGGAAGAGGCGGGTAGGCCCAGGCGCGAGGAGCGGCGGAGGAAGATGGCGAGGGACCAGCGGAGAAGCGGCGGGGGGAATCCGGCGGCTAAAGGGGCCGGGCGGCATAGGAAAGGGGGGTAATCCCAGGAGAGGAAGCAGGGGACGTGGGCGGCGACGAAGAGCTGGGAGTGGAGGGAGGGCGCAGTCGTGGGGTGGGTTAGGATGTGGGTGAGAGTGTGCATTCTTTGTTCCCAGGTGGGTGTCTCGGCCTTTGCTTCCGCCATGGACGGAGGAATGAACGATGACGCAGCAGAAGCAAGATAGAACCGGAAATGAGTCGGAAGGTTTGGGTTTGGTTCGGATAGAAGAGATATATATTTTTTTTATTTAATTATTAATAATTCCAAAAACTTTAGTAGTCAGAGAAGTATTCTCACGTATAAATTATATACGCTTTACACGTAAAATTGGAACCGAATAAATGGATCAACCTAAAAAGAATTCGAACTCACGGTCTGCTGGGAACATAAGATGATATAATTTTTTTTATTGGATTAATACTAATCTCAAATGCTTGAGTTGTTAGAAAAAGTCCGATATAATTATAAGCTTTTGCATTAAGCTTCACAACTGGGCCAGGTCAACTAGATTGACCAAATGACCGATTCCCACGCACACAAAACGCTCCTCTAATTACAACGAAGCTTTGAAGTGGCATCTCCGACTCCGACTATCCATCCCGACCACTCAAACACCCTAGAAAACCCACCTTCCCATCCCACATCCCTCCTCAGGCCTGCAGAGGAGGAGGAGGAACAAGCCATCCTAAATAAGTTTCTCTTTCTCCCTCTCTATCATCTCTTCCGCAGCTCTAAAGCCACACCGCCGCCAGAAATGGAGATGGGAAAGATCGCCTGTGCCCTCCTCGTCGCCGCCGCGTCGGCCACCACCGCCCTTGCAGCCGAGGCTCCGGCTCCCGGCCCCGCCAGCGCGTCCTTCGAGGTCACCCCTGCTGTTGGAGCCGCCGTTGGGGCCGCCGTCCTCTCCTTCTTTGCCTTCTACTTGCAGTAGCCTGCCTCGTAACGAGAGAGAGAGAGAGAGAGAGAGAGGGGAACAAAGAAACCCGATGTTGGGGACGAATGACTCGACCGATCTCTGTGCTTGTGATCTTTTTACAACACAAATCTACTTGAATTAAGTCGACTGTTGATCAATGACGTATTGCAGCAAACAAACACCAGCGTTTCGTAATTGGCAGATAGTACATTCATTGTCACAATTCTTTCATAAAATTCACGTCGCGCAAAGACCATATATAATTTCCTTCATAAAACTGGCTCATATTCGTGAAGCCAATTAAGAGCTATTAGGTTTACCCGGTGGGTCCAAATCGAGCCACATTTGGACCCGTTAGCAGCCAGTTTCGGATTCTGTCAAAAGTCGGCGGCTATAAATGACTGATATTTCCGAAGCTCTCCTGCGGGCAAAGGGCAATGGCTTGCTTCTCCTTCGTCTCTCGGTCTCGCAGATCAAACCCTAAACTTCTCCACTTCCTCTTAAACTCAACTAAAAGCCCTAATCCTTCATCCTCCTCCACGCCCGTCTTCCGATCCCACCACCTCTTTGCTACAACCGGTTCCACGTCTACTAATCCCCAAATCCCCAATCCCTTATTTCTCCTCCGATCCTTCTCCACCACCGCGGCCGCCAATCTACGATCCCGACCCCTCTCCAAGCGAACCCCCACAATCCCAAGTCTTATCCATACTCCCTGTAGCTTCCTTCCCCGAATCCCGTCTTTGCCTAAAACGCTAAGCCCCGATCCCAGAAACCTCTCCGCCGGCCCGTCGGCAGGCTCCGGGCCAGAGGGACAGCCCCAGGTCCCGGAGTTCCGGCACCAGGAGATCGTCGGCCCCACGGTGGAGCGCGACGACTCCGCCCTCGCCAACGAGACCCGCCAGGTGCTCGACGGCCTTGCTAGGAGCATCTACAGCCTCAGCTCGGCCTTCGCCTTGCTGGGCGTCGCCCACCTCGGCCTCGGCGCGTGGATCGTGTACGCCGTACGGCCGCCCGACGAGGTCGTGGTCCAGGGCCTCGCGGCTTTCGGCTTTATCTTCTCGATGGCGTTCCTCATGCGGCGGGCCCTGAAGCCGATTGTCTTCTTCAGGAAGATGGAGGAGCAGGGGCGTCTCCAGATTCTGACGCTGGCTCTCCAGGCCACAAAGAACTTGAATCTCTTGTTCATGAGGGCTCGAGTGGTTTCCTTCTGCTGCATCGTGGGCATCTCGGCAGGATCTCTAGCAGCTCTTCTTGGGCGATAGTGTTATCATCAGGTACCATGGTCTTGTTTTGTTCGATTCGGTCTTTCGAATTTGTGCGTTGATAGTTATGGGTCCTTTGTAGAATAATGTCCCATTTCTTTCCAACAGAATAATGCGATCTTGAGTTGTAATTCTTCCCAGTTTGTCTAGACTTATTATGAAGTTTACGATTTGAGAAGGTCAGATTGTTTAAGATCCAACAGCAATGAGACGGATTCATTTTGAAGACATATTATACTTACAGGTCCCTAACTTATTCTCTACAGCTAAGAAAACCAATAAGGCTTCATTGCTTTTATGGTTCGCTGGATGAAATTAAATTCTAGGTACACTCTCAAGGAAATCATACGGACAGGTAATTGCTGACTTTCTTTACTAGCTCACTTGATAGATATTGCAAAGTTTGCTTGAATACTTTCTGGGAACAAAAAAATATGCTTGAGGTGTGACGGGTATTGGAAGATTTGATCAGTTGATGCTGCCCTTGGTAGTGCCTTATGGCTTAGGTTTCTTGTACTTGACAATTAATAAGTAATAAAAAAGAACAGAAGTAAGCTTCTTTTCTACTTCGTTTAAAAAACTTATTGTTTATCATTATTTTCCTGGAAATTTGAACATGTCAACTAAGCTTTTTAATGTAAAATGGTGCAGCACTCATGTTGCGGTCTAATACAAATTGAACTTTAACATCAATCATTTGATTTGGCCATCTCTTACCGAGCATCATGAATCATGAATCATATATTTAGGATGTTGAGAAATCACAGAGGATGCGGAAACTCAATTAACATGTTTTTTTTGTTTAATCTTTTATTCTTCTGAAATTGTTAGAATTCACATCAGCAGATATTAATTATGTGATTCCACCAAGTAAGCATTAGAAATGAAGTGGTAGCGCTCATTCTGTACTTTATTTATGGTTTAATTTTTATCACTTGGATGTAGACATCATGAAATGAGCATTTATGCCAACAAATACAAAAGAGGGTGTATCCAGTGCATATTTCTGCCAATGCGGGGTTTGGGGAGGTCAACCATTATGAAATTATTGTTGGTTTTTTGTTTTTCTTATGTCAGATAATCCTATACCCTTTATCTTATTTAATTTAAACCCTTGTAGCTCAAGAAAGTAATAGGAGTTAGCAGCCACCAAATCTGTGGTTGCTTTGAGATCATGTTAATCATGTAGATACGATAGTTCTTACTCTATACTTTGTCATACTTATAGTAGATACTTATTTCTTTCAACTTGTGAATTACTTTGGTTTCCTTTTTTATTGTGATACACTACCTTTGGTTGTTTTTGTCTTTAGATGCCATAAAGGAATATTTTTGAAGGGTCTTATGTTATATTCTATAAGTAGAGATCAACAAAGGGTTATCCATTTTTTGTGTCAGAATCGTGCTTTTGTATATGTTAATTGGTAGTTGTGCCATGTTCTTCATTCTCTCCATGACTGGTTTTTTCAATTTCTGGACCCTCCAAATTTTTTGTATTTTCATGACCCTTTGTTTGCATATTCCCTGTTTATCTCGGTGAGTCTTGGAGCGATACTGAGTTCAATAAGTCTCTTCCATTCTAGCAGCTGCTCGTGTAACTTGAGATTAAAAGCTCTAGGCCTTTACTGGATAGTATTTCAGATTTACAACTCTGTGTGCTTCTTATATTTATGTTGAAGGGGCAGGTATTGCTGATTGAGGTGTTCTCATATATACTATATCTCTGTACCCTTGGTGTAGGTTTTTCTTTCTTTAGGTCATGCTAAGCCATTGTTTTAACAGCTTCTTTCTACCACGTGATGTATTTCACTGTATTGATGCATCATCTGACCTGCCCCCTTTGGATCCAGATTTTAGAATTTTTTTTTTCGCTGAATTCCAGCCTGGGCAGAAATCCTGTAGCATTTACAATAGGGGTATTACTAAAGCATTTTGTGGTCCTGTGTTTCTGGAACTTCTTTTAAATTTATTGTTTGTTAAGCCACATTTTGTATTTCATTTTTTGGCTCAATTTGAATCATAGAATCCAGTCAGAAAGTAGTAACCTATATTATCAAATCTTGTGTACATGATGTACTAATGCTTATGAAGGGTTTGTACAAAGGTGAACAGCATAACTGGGAGCCTTAAAGTTACATAAAAGGTTTGGGACCCCAAAGACATCCCAGGCCATTGAGGTTATGGGGTATCTGATTATTGTATTATTTAATAATTCCATATCTATTTGTAGAGTTTCAAGACATAGTTGAAAGGTAGTCAGTCAGTCAGCACACTACGCAGAATTGAACTCAGCTTCCTCCCAGAATGGACTTATAGGAACCACAAAAACAGGTAGCTGCCTTAAACATGCAGCAAGTGGTCAGTTCTACTCAGAATTGAACTCAGCTTCTTCCCAGAATGGACTTGGAGGAAGCATAAAAACAGGTTGCTAGCTATCTTAGACACGCAACAAGTGGTCAGCTCTACTCAGAATTGAACTTAGCTTCCTCCCAGAATGTAGAGGAACCATACAAACAGGTAGCTGTCTTAAACATGCAAAAGGCTTGAGAGAAAACTTTCGTCACATTGCATAAAGGTCTCGAATCCATGGACTTCTCAAACAAATATTACACAGTGACCAATTAACTGGTTCATCCGTGAGGTACATCTACTTGTCTGTTGAGGCACATCTGATTTGTGGTATGCACAACCTTTTAAGTGCAAAATGTGAAATTATATACATATATATAGCACATCCTTATATTATTTTATTTCTATAGTATTAAAAAAAGCAATGGAAACAAATAATATGAAATGTGGGAGCAAAATCTTCATGTTGTTGGATTTGTAAATGTGATTGATAAATGATTGATATTATAAAATTTGACTAGCAAGTTATCTAAGAAGATATCTTGTGTTTTTATTTTTTATTTTTATTAGCATGTTCTTTTTTTATTTATTCTCATAGAGGTTTTTTCTTTTCTAAAAGATGAACTTCCTTTGCGTTGGAATGTTGCTTATCTCTCCTTTTCTTTTTCTTTTTTCTTTAACCATATTCTTCCATCCTCACAATCGTCGTTACCCTTTATTGTCATATTCATTTCTCTGCTTTTGTCTCCCTTTCCTTTTTTTCTTCGTTCTTATCATCATCTTTGTTTCTGATCTTCTCGATAATGGGTTATCGCTTATCACATAAAGTGTTTTTGTTGTTGTTATGCATCACCTGCACAGGGTGTCTTCCTACACAATGATAGGGTGTTCTTTGTTATTGCTCTCGCTTGCCCAACTTGTCGTCAAAGAAAAAGATGATTATGACTCAATCACCTCTTACCTCTCTTCCTCTCTCCATTACGCAATGGAGGCAATAGGGTAAAGGATGCAATTGAGAACAAAGATAATTGTCTTTTAGAAAAAAAAAAGTCAGGATAAATAAAAAATTGCCAATGAAAAAATTGTAAAAATAAAATATGTTTTAAGAAAATTAACCCAAACTTGACCTTTTTATTATAAAAAGAGATTGAAATACACCGAACGCTTGCAGGCAACTAAACGTCCATTAATGTGTTCTTAAAAGAAACCTTTCCGAAACCGCCCGTCGTCAAACCGTTCCCGGTTCACTTTGCAGGTTTCACGCCCCGCCCGGCGAGCATACGCTGCCTGGTCACCGATCCCGAATTTTGGGCCGTAGTTTCTTGCCCTGCAACACACCAGGCATAATGGGCGCTCAATGTCGGACCCACGGTGGGGTCCATTAGAACTCTCCAATCACATGGAGGGTAGAACTTCGAATGACTTGTTTCAACCGGAAGCTGAGGCATTCTTTCTTTCCCAGGATCAGTTGCGCTTGTCCTCCCACCGTTTCGCAAGCCAACTCGCATTCCACTTTCTTTCCCTAGTGGAGTTACCTTGTCCGGTTGGACTCCTCATGACTCCCCCGTTGTGTTGCATATATATATATATATATATACATATACTCCCGCCCGATCCACGCCCCATCACCGCGATCCCGGCATCGGCGATGGACCTCCCGGTGGTTGACCTTTCTCGTTACCTCGAGATCTCCGCCCGGCGCGGCGCCGGAGCTCTTCCCCCGGCGGCGGAGGTGGAGCTGAGGGCGCTCTGCGCGACGGTGAGCGGGTGCCTCAGGGACACCGGGGCGCTGCTCGTGAAGGACCCACGGTGCTCCGTCGAGGACAACGATCGGTTCCTCGACATGATGGAGCGATATTTTGGGCGACCGGAGGAGTTCAAGCGCCTCCAAGCGCGCCCCGCCCTCCATTACCAGGTTTCCTTCTTCTTCGTTTCCTTGATTGGATTTTTTTTTTTTTTTGGTTCTATTGAATATCCCTGCAATTTTAGATCGATTATTTTTATAAACGGTGGATCGGCTTGTCTGCCATCTGAAAAAAATGCTAGGTGATAATCTGGGTTTTGATCCCAACATTCGATCTTGTGATCCGAGTTGTTTTCGTGAACAATGGAACAGATCGCAAACGGAGAGGATACCATAGCAAATACAAATCATGTCTTTATTAACTTTTCTAAGCGGGCATGAAAAATATGGAACGATGGGGGATGTTTATTGGGTGTTCTTCCGGATTGAATTTAGGGCAGAGATGGAAATTACCATTGCAAGAATCCAATACGTTACCGACAAAACAAATGTTTAAGTGCCTTAATTCCATCAACAATATTATTTTGGATAGGAATAAATGAAAGCAGATGGGAGAAGGGAAAGGGAAAAAGAGACTGTCTGATAGTTGAAGCTGTATATCAAATGGCACAACTGTTATGAGCATCACCATGTTACTGACAATTTTCATCTCATGATGTTCATTGCACGCTGAAGGTAAGATAATTTTATAGCTTGGTTCACCTTGTTGCATGTGGTAACTCTGCATGTTTTGCCTAGTAAAACCTTTTCCAGTAGTTGTGTTAGTTGGGTTGCTTTCTTTCATTACGGTTTTTCTGGAAACCTCCCCAGTGACCAAAGACCCAGCACAAGGTTGTGTGCTTGAGGATCTAGGCTAGGAAGAAAGATGGCAGAGGAAAAAGCCCATTCAAAACAAGCAGATCAGAATGTTGTTGGATACAAGAAAATTAGTATTGCAAAAAGACAACGTTCCATCAATAACTCAATAGTGTGATCATAAAATTTTTCATTTATGGCACCTGATTATCTTTAGTTGGAAAAATAGCAAAGAAAATTTATACCCTGATGTTTAATTGAATAAAAAAACTAGGTCGGAGCAACTCCTGAGGGAGTGGAAGTACCGCGTAGTTTGGTTGATGAGGATATGCAAGCAAAGATCAAATTGATGCCAGAAGAGTTCCAACCTGTTATTCCTAGAGGCCCAGATCCTAAATGGCGATACATGTGGAGAGTGGGCCCTCGACCAGCAAACACCCGTTTTCAGGTCTCATGTTTTTTTCATAAAATTCTTTTCTGCAGGAATATATGAATCTAATGTCGAAACTGTGAAATCTTTTTCTTTTTTTCTGATTCAGGAACTGAACTCAGAACCTGTCATACCTGAAGGGTTTCCTGAATGGAAAGAAACTATGGATTCGTGGGGTTCAAAAATGATAGCTGCAATTGAGGTACATCACTCTTATGGATAGGAGTCTGTTAATTCTATTTTGTTTGCATCATTTTCTTGTGATTGCCTATAATTGTGCATGCATATGTAAGATTTTGTTTGTGCCAGGTTGTTGCTGAGATGGCTGCAATTGGATTTGGCTTAGACAAGGATTCCTTCACTTCTTTAATGAAACAGGTTATACCATGTTTACAGAAGTATGTTGATAATGAAATTTTTTCTTCTAAATGACCTATATGGAGCTTGTAATGCTTTAGTTTGCTCCTGTCCAAGAATCTTTTCGAACCATTTTGCTAATTTATTGCATTTATATTAAGCAGTACTTTAGATTGCCTTCTATGTACGCCCCCATTCCATGAAATGCCCAATTCTTAATCTATTTCTTCTCAAACTAATTTTCCTTTATTAATTTTAGGACATCTCACTGGTAATTTTTATTCTTGTTGACATATTGTTTTGACAACTGCATCATGGATTCAACCAACCTTAGTTTACCAACTTTATTTTAACCATATTAATTTGCACTCATTTGTTTAAATGCGACAGCAGGATATTATTTGCAACAAATAATTCTGTTGTTTATTGGTCGCACTTTTTTCATGAAATGGGTTTGTGCTTTATCATGGTCTCTTGGTTACCTTATGACATCCCACCTAACCCTCTGTAGATAAGAAGCCATATCTTTGCATGATAGTTATGCTCATGCTTGATATTGAGGGGCATATGTTGACCAGAATTACCTAATCTTATATCTGCAGATTCTTTATGATATGATTCTGAGCATACCGACACCAAATTTGTCCACATCAAGTTCCATAATGTTTTTGTTGCTTTATTAATCTATTCAATCAAAGTTCAGGAGTAGAGTACAAAATAATAGTCAAGAAATATCTATATGATGTATTTGAAATTGACAAGTTTCATGCTGATGAACACTATAAATGACCAATGTAAAAATACAAACCCAGGAGCAAGTTTTGAGTCTTTCTCTTGCTCACATGCAGTATGTTCTCCAATTCATCTTTATAGTATACCCTTAACATTTTTTGTTTATTGCATATGCCTTCCATCTTTAATGACTTCAGGAATGTGATACAGTTGACCTTGTGCATCTCAATATTACAGAGTTCTTATAAGATGACTATCCTTTTAAGCTTGTTGCCATTCAGCACATACCTCATCTTGAAATTTGAGCATGTGGGCCTTTGGTTTTAACATGCATCTCCTTCAAGGGAATTGCAGTATGAACGTTTAAGTTCTTTAAATCAAGGATTTTAATTTCGAATAATACGGGCGGTACATACCGGTCTGTCAGTAGACCGGTACACGGACCATCCGTTATCGGCGGATTGGTGAGGGAGAAGAAAGAGGTCGGTGACGGAGAAGAAAGAAGAGGGAAAAGAAAGAAGAAAACCTGGAGATCCGGCGCGGTGACATCACGGGGAGAAACGATTTCTTCTCCCCAGCAAAAGAAACCGAGCGCTTTTTTTTTTTCTTTGTCGCTCGGGGAAACTGAGCGACGTCGTTGAGGCGACGCCTTTCCCTGTGTTTCTGCGCAGTGAAACTGAGCGATGTTGCCTTGGTAATGTCGCTTTTTTTTTGCACGGAGAAACCGAGGCGACGTCGCCTTTCCCTTCGCAGGGGGAAACCAAGGTGACGTTGCCGAGGAAACCCTGCATACCGACGACGCCTTTTCGTTCGTGCGGGGAAACCGAGCTGTCACGAACGGTCGTCGCACACCCGCAGCAACTTCGTTCAACGTTCCGTTCGTCGCTTGCCCATGCTTGTACACATCCTTGGCAGCCTGTTTTGCCATGTTTTGGTGTGTTTTTCCATGTAAATATGCAGAAAACAGCAGCTGCAGTGCAGCAGAACGATCGCTCGCTGCATCTGCCTCGACATCCAAAAACAGCTCCGTTTTCGTGTGCCGCGGGCTGATTTCCGTAGGCCGCGGCCACGAGATTTTTGTCAGCCATCTCAGCACTCGAACCCCGGTGGCACATGGCTGGATGGGGCTTCAGATAGTGTCGGGCGTTGAACACTTTCACAAGTTTGCACGTCAACTTGACGGAAACTTGCCTTCGCGCCCGGCACTTGGGGAGTAGTTGTTTGCGGACTTGCAGCTGCTCATTCACTCTCTAAAGTCCTTGTTTTCCTCCTCTCTTTCTTTGCTTTCTCGCACTCCAAGTGCTCGCCAATTGCTTGTAAAGCTTCCTCTTCGCGAGACGCCGGGACTGTGTCCGCCGCTCGTGCCAACAAGTAATCAACTTCTCTTTTGACAGGGCCTACGGGACCTGCGCGAGGTTGCAGCTCGGCTGACCCTTCATGGACGCCAGATGTCGCAAGGGCGCCTCAAGACTTATGCAATCCAAGCTAAGTCCGATCGAAGGGCGCGAAGGCGATTCTTGACTTGGCAAGTCGGTGGCTTGTCAGCAAGGGTGCCTCACCACTTAGACAATTCTTGCTAAGTGCGTGACATTGTGGTATCAGAGCAGGCAAGCAATTTGAGCAAGCAGCGAAGAAACTTCGCAATCTCACCATGGCGAAACAACGTGGTGAATCAAGCAAGATGGGGCAAGCCGGAATGTTGCCTCAAGCAGCCGCAGGAGGGCTGCATGTGCAAACTCGCTCGCTCGCTGCAGGGGCCGCTCATGAGGAGCGGGGCAATGAGCATAAGGAGCGAGAAGTGGGCTACTCTCCACGAGCGGAGGAGGCGCAACCGGGAGCGCCAATCGGAAGAAAGAGCCATAGAGAGAGGATCACAGTGGCGGAAACCCGCTTAGATGTTCTTGAAGCGAGCTTGGATGAACTCTACCAAGGCTAAAGTAGGCTTCTTGGCGTAGAGAGCTCGCAAGAAGAAGTTGAATCCCGGATCGACAAGGTTAAAGCCCTAGTCGACCAACTAACGGAGGATACCAAGGACTCCGTACAACATTTACAAGAGATGGTGACGGAACTCACTTCCAGAGTAGCAGTGCTCACAAGGGCGTTGAATGCGGGGAAGCAACACTGCGCCCAACACAAAGCTTCAGGCACCACCCACATTGTTATGGGGGTGCTAGAGATGAAGGAGCTCGAGAATTTTCTGTTTGATATGGAACAAGATTCCGAGCCACGAGGCCGCACTGAGGACACCAAAGTATCAATAGCGACTATGTATCCGAACGGAGATGCAAAGCTTTGGTAGAGAACCCGCTGGGAAGAGATTCAACAAGGTCGGTGCCGTGGACACATGGGACGACTTGAAGCGTGAGTTAAGAACTCAATTCCTGCCTCGAGAACACCGAAGTTCGTCGCAAGGAGGAAGTTGAGACAACTCCACCAAACAACTTCCATTCGGGACTATGTGAAGCAATTTTCTGACCGATCTTTGGACATTCGTGACATGTCCGAAAAGATAAGTTGTTTAGCTTTCTTGACGGCTTGAAGCCATGGGCTCAACAGGAACTTCATCGACGGAATGTCACTGATTTGGTCGGAGCAATTGCAGCTGCAGAAAGGCTTACCGACTTTGCTTCCTCAGAGGACCCGCGGAAGAAGAAGCAGTCCACAGGAAATCACCAACCAAGGCACCCTCCTGGGAAGGAACCTAGGGGTGACCAAAGGAAGAAGAGTTTCCATAAGGGGTCGAACTCAAATGGCAGGGCCTCAAAACCTAGGAGATGTTTCTTGTGTGATGGTCCACACAGGCGGGAGTGCCCGCAGAACAGCACTCAATGCCTTGTCGGCTTCCATCAAGACCCCTAAGCCGCATAAGGGCAAGGCACGCCTCCCAAGTAGTTCGAGTCAGGCAGCGACGATGAGAAGTCGCAAGGACCCCGAATGGGTGCGATGCATTTGTTGAATGCATTGTGGGATCAAGTGGGGGAGAACAAGCCGAAGCAACAAAAAGCAGGAAGCAATGAGTTGATGTATGTAAACATTAGACTCAATGGCCAAACCACCCGAGCAATGGTGGACACGGGTGCTACTCACAACTTTATCACCGACCGAGAAGCAAAGCGGCTTGGGTTAATCTTAGAGAGGGACCCAAGTCGAATGAAGCGGTTAACTCGAAGGCTAAGCGAATCTGCTGGGCTAGCAAAGGAGTCTCCATCAAGATCGGATCGTGGAGGCGGCGCCAAACATGATGGCGGTGCCATTGGATGACTTCCAAGTGATTCTTGGAATGGAGTTCATGCATGCAGCAAAGTTGGTGCCGATGCCGTTCTAGACTCCATATGTCTAATGGGAGGTGACAACCCCTGTGTGGTTTCTGTCACTCGAAGAGGAATCCAGGATCCCCAACAACTATCAGCGTTGCAATTGAAGAAGAAGTGCGCAGGAGAGTTAACCTTTGTGGCTGCGATGAAGTTAGAAACACTCGATGGGGGCCCGTAAAGAACCTGCTGCGTGGCAAATGTCTAAGGAGTTCGAAGATGTTATGCCACGAGTTGCGAAAACTTTGCCGCCACGCGAGCGTAGATCATCTTATTGGTGGGCGGGTAAAGCCTCCGAGACCACCATACCGCATGCCCCCTCCCGAGTTAGCGAGCTCGAGCGATTAGATGAAGCTGCTAAGTGGTGGTCTCATCCACGTTCCAAAGCACCATTCGGAGCTCGGTTCTCTTCGGAAGAAACAAGATGGGAGTCTCGACTATGCGTTGATTATCGAGCCCTTAACAAGGTGACCGTGAAGAACAAGTATCCCATCCCTCTCATTGCGGACTTGTTCGACCAACTGGGCAAAGCAAAGTATTTCTCAAAACTCGACCTTGGTCGAGGTATTTAGCAGTGCGTATTCTTTGAAGGTGATGAAGCGAAGACTACTGTGACGGTATGGGCGTTTGAGTTCACTGGTGATGCCTTCCGGTTTAACCAGCGCTCGACCACGTTACTGCACTCTTATGAACCAGCTATTCAAGGAGTATCGGACAAGTTTGTGGTTGTCTACTTGGGCGATATCGTCTATAGCCGAACACTTGAGGAGCATATCGAACACCTCGAACAATCTTCAAAGTTCTCGGGAGAATTCATTGTTCGTAAAAGAGAAGTGCTACTTTGCTCGAGAAGAGATCTTATTCTTGGGGCATCGGATCGGCGATGGTTCCATTCGAGATGGATAAAGCAAAGGTGCAAGCGATTGTGGGTAGCAAACTCCAAAGAAGGTGCACAGGCGAGATCCTTCCTTGGGTTTGTGAACTACTATCGGCGCTTCATCGGGTATTCGAGCGTGCAACTCCACTATGAGTTCTTTGAAGAAGAAGCGACCTTGGAGATGGTCCGACAAATGTGACGGCATTCCAAGACCTAAAAGCTGCCATTTTGGAAGAACCGGTGCTCAAATTGCGGACTATGGGAAGCCCTTGAAGTCCATACTGGATGCTTGAGACTTGCTATTGGGAGTACTAAATGCGGGAGGGCCATCCGGTGGCCTATGGCCGTAAGCTCAACGAGGCCGGCGGTATCGGTCTGCGAAGGAGATGCGGTGATCCGCTTACGGGTGTGGCGACACTACCTTCTCGGATCGCGATTTTATGCGAGCAGACAACATCGCTTTGAGTTACTTCGGACTCAAAGAAACTCTCCCAAGCGAGCCGCGATGGCGGGACTTCCTAGCGGAATTTGACATGGCAATGAGTACAAACCCGGAAAAGCTAATGTCGTGGCGATGCCTTGAGTCGAAAAGTGGAGTCGTGAATGCCATGCAACTAGAGGGCAAAGGCCAAACAAGCCGATTGCAATCCAACTTCCTTTCCCGGATCAAGGATGGGTATGCGGTGATCCCCAAGCGGTAACCTTGATGCAATTGATTCAAGAAGGCAAGGCACGGCGATTTTGGGTCGGGAGGGACTCGTCTAAACAAAGGGAATAGAGTTTATGTTCCTCGGGTGGATAATCGAGGCGTGAGCTTACGAAGGAGTGTCACGATTCCCTTTGGGCGGGACATCCAGGGATTCACGAACATTGGCTCATGGAGAGGGCCTTCTATTGGCGAAGATGGGGCGGATGTGGAGGAATATGTTGGACGTGCCTAACTTGTCAACAAGACAAAGTGGAGCAACGGAAGCCGGTGGGACTTTTGGAGCCGTTGCGTACGGAAAGGCCGTGGGAGAGCATTTCTCCGGACTTCATATCTAGCTTGCGGTGTAGGGGACTCGGATCGATACTTGTGGTGGTCGATCGATTTTGAAGTATCTGCAACCTTCATTGCTGCACCCCTACATTCGTGAGAGGAAGTGGCATGAAGAATGTGGTGAAGTATTGGGAGTCCCACACAACATTATAAGTGATCGAGATGCTCGATTTGGGGCGATTGGACCGAGCTATTTAAATTATTTGGGTCTAAGCTATACTTCTCCACAAGCCTCCACCCCCAGACGGATGGTGAGAGAATAAACTCACTCCTAAAGCAATATCTTCGGTATTACGTGAGTGCCAACCAACGAGATTAGGTGAAGCTGTTAGACATAGCCCAATTCTCCTACAGCCAGTAGCAAAGCTCTATGTCTAACAAGAGCCCCTTTGAAATCATCACAGGACAATAGTCATTGACTCCTCACACTTTGGCTATTGGGTATACTGGAAGTAGTCTGTCCGCATATCATTTGGCAAAACAATGGTATCGAAATGCAGATATTGCGCGGGCCTACTTGGAGAAGCGGCCAAAAGATGAAAAGTGGGCGGACTTGGGAAGGCGACCCGGGGAATTCAAAGTCGGCGATTTGGTGTTGGTGAAGCTCCCGGCATCACTCCAATTCTTTAGAAACAAGGTGCATAAAGGATTGGTGCGCAAATGATGGCCCCTTCCCAATTATCGATGGGGTGGGCAATGTTTCCTACAAGTTACTGCGCATGGCTCAAGATGCACAATGTTTTCCATGCGGCAACGAAAGCCTACCACTCCGATCCGCAAGATGCTTCTCGAGGCGTTTGACTCGTCGACCTCCCACGAGCTTCCTACGAAGCGAGTTGAAACCATTTTAGCAGATCGCAAGACAAGACTACCCAATGGAGCTGAACAAATTGAATACTTGGTGAAGTGGCGGAAACTTTCCAAAACCGAAGCCAGTTGGGAGCCAGAAGACACCCTCAGGCATGAAGAAGCTATCAAAGCCTACAAAGAGTGTCAGCGAGGCGTCGGCGGCAAGTGGGGAGAATGTCACGAGCGGCCGTCGCACACCCGCGGCAACCGTTCAACGTTCCGTTCGTCGCTTGCCCATGCTTGTACACATCCTGCCATGTTTTGGTGTGTTTTTCCATGTAAATATGCAGAAAACAGCAGCTGCGGTGCAGCGAAACGATCGCTTCGCTGCATACGCCTCGACATCAAAAAACAGCTCCGTTTTCGTGTGCGCGGGCTGATTTCCGTAGGCGCGGCCACGAATTTTGTCAGCCATTTCAGCACCTGGAACCCCGGGTGCACATGGCTGGATGGGGCTTCGATATAGTGTCGGGCGTTGAACACTTTCACAAGTTTGCACGCGTCAACTTGACGGAAACTTGCCTTCGCGCCCGCACGGGAGTAGTTGTTTACGGACTTGCAGCTGCTCATTCACCCCTCTAAAGTCCTTGTTTTCCTCCTCTCTTTCTCTGCTTTCTCGCACTCCAAGTGCTCGCTCAATTGCTTGTAAAGCTTCCCTCTTGAGCGTCGGGACTTGTCCTCGTTCAACAACTAATCAACTTCTCTTTTGACAGTCCCTACGGGACTGCGAGGTTGCGGCTCGGTGACCCTTTGCGGACGCGTATGTCGCAAGGGCGCCTCAAGACTTAGGCAATCCAAGCTAAGTCCGATCGAAGTGGGCGCGAAGGCGATTCTTGACTTAGGCAACTTCAGCTAAGTCGGTGGCTTGCCGCAAGGGTGCCTCACCACTTAGACAATTCTTGCTAAGTGCGTGACAGAGCGTTCCCTGCACGTTCTGTCATTTTTTAAAAAAATTTATATATATAAATATATACCGAGTGGTATACCGAAATATACCGCTCGGTATATTTATACCGTACCGTACCGAGCTGAACTCAAAACTTTGGTATGGTACGAATTAAAATCCTTGCTTTAAATGTGAACATTTTTCTTTTTCTATATCGCTTTTCCCCCACTTTAAACTGTTAGTGGATTTTATATTCTTGATATTATCAAATAGCTCTGAAATTTAGTACATTTAACATTCATACAACTTAAACTGTTGTGTGACTAATCCTATTGATTGAATTATCAAGTGCAAAATTGTTTTCTGCAACTTCTTTATAGCATCAATGGTTGGTTATCTCTATCTGGGAGAGTATGTTTCCTTTTTTCTATAAAGATTCATAATTCTCATGTCTAATGTCTGAAATGATGACCTTATGGCAATTTTTAACCGTCTTAAAAAAATTCTCAAGACGTGCACTTTTTTCAGTGCCTCCTCTCTACTTTTATTACGTAGGAGAGCATTCTCTCCACTTTGACTGTGTGGACAAGTCTTTGTATGTCCTGTTAACATGTAGCAATCACCATACTGTACTTGTCAGTCAGGTTGGTCATACTGGTGTGGTCCCCAAAATTGATATCAATTTGATAACCCATCACAAAATTTGTAAAATTCTGTCAAATATTATATAGTGCCTTCTTGAATTTGAGAAGTGTTCTGTAGCTGACCTTGTGTTGACAGGGAAAGGCCTGAATGATGATGGTTAAGAAAAGGTCCAGCAGGTGTTCAGTTATAGGCTTTTGGCTTTATCATGTACATTGAAATAAATATATTGTTTTGGATACAACGAACGAGGACTATGCAGAATTATAAGCCCTGGTGCAGGATGAGTATTTGGTTTTCTGATTGCTATATTTAATAAGTCTCAACATTCTAAGGCACACATACTGGCAGCTTTATTTCTTGTTTCAGGGTGTCAGATTCCAGGTTAATATATTTGTCTGGCTTGACTATTGTTGGAAGGTTTTATCAATCAGGACTCAGAGCTTGTATGTCTTCATTAGTTAACTGCATGTACTCTCTATTTATTTGGAGATATTGTCTCCAATTCTTGGATTTCTTTCAGTAATTGTGGAAAATTCTTAAGCAGTTACATTATCGTTAGCGTGACATGCAGGAATGTTAACAGATCCATTTTAGATTATTGATACCTTTTCCATACATGACTAGGATGAAAATTCATTAACTAGGAATAGTTTTATTTATAGACAGAACTACTCATCATATGGTGTTTCTTGTTCTTATGGTTCTTCTTTATCCGCTGTAACTTTAGGGACCTCACCTCCTCGCTCCAACAGGAAGCGACCTCCAACGACATGGCAGTTTGGGCACAGTTTTTGCAGGATATCATTATGACCTAAATTTCTTAACAATCCACGGTAGAAGTAGATTCCCAGGCTTAAGCATCTGGCTGAGAAATGGGCAAAAAATGGAGGTCAAGGTTCCTGTGGGTTGTCTTCTGATCCAAACAGGAATGCAGGTATTTATGCTTGTTTCAGCCAATGCATGGTAATTGAGCCATTAAAAAATTGTGAGTACAACACCAATATGTATAGCAAATTCTAAGCAAATACCAGGTGCTTTAAATAGCAGATAATAATGTGTGTTCTTCTCTTAACCCATTGTTTGTATGCAGCTAATATGTATGTGATGCTCATATGCAGATAGAGTGGTTAACTGGAGGCAAGTGTTTGGCTGGAATGCATGAAGTTACTGTGACTAATAGGACACTTGAAGCTATTGAGTTTGCAAAGCAGCAAAACAGCAGCATTTGGAGGGTTTCATCAACTGTGAGCGTTTTAGTTTCTTTTGGTTATAATGCTCCGTCATTTTGTCATCCACTAGTATTTTTATTTTCTTCTCGTCTTTGTTTTAACCAGCTGTTTGCACATATTGCTTCGGATGCGATCTTGAAGCCGTTAGGCCATTTCGCTGAGACACCGGTTGCGAGCAAATACCCTCCTACCTGTGCTGGAGATTTTGTTGAACGGGAGCTTGGTGTAATTAATCTTAAAGGGAGGAAGGGATACTCGTAGACCATCTACGAGAACATAAATTGATTGTTGACTTCACTAGGAGTGATTCTCCATTGTCTAATTCACATTTTTTTCTTCTTCTGGAAACAGAGACATTTGATCTTGCGATCCATCTTCAGCATTTATGTGATTTTACAAAGTGACCGTAATCGAGCAGATCATTTTCTGGGTTTGGTGTATGAAATAGGGGACTGCATGGGTCGGAGGAAGACCACAGTATTCTGCGAGGGTGCAGATTTATTGCCATTTTTTATTTAATACTCTTCTTTTCTGCCTAGGGTAATTATTTAATTTTGGATGTCAGACCTATGTCCGTTGGTGTTGACTTGGACGTGTAAGTCTCGGAAAAAAGAGCGATGTATAATTTGGAAGAGCTCGTGAGTTACGAGTCTTCGTATTGGCTTGTGAAATTAGAGCGAACAAATTCCTTTTGAATTTGATGAGCGACCGAGGCTAGGTCTTGATCATGTTATTGTTTTTATCATATCATCATACTTTACATTTTATATCATCAAGGCGTTCGATTTATTTTTTTATAATAGAAGCCTTGACACAGATGTTGTGCTTGATGATAAATGAACTCTTACCTAAAGCATAATGAACGAACATTATTTTTAATTAATCGATCCTCGATACATATAAGTGAATCACTTGATCATGCCATTTTCTTTATCAGATTTTACATTTTATGCCACTGACGCCTTTGTCCATTCCTCGTAAGTAAAAATACCGATCGAGTGACTTTTTTTTAGCTACATGGAAATCAATCATTAGTTATTCGTGCATCGTTGACCATATTGGCTTCGACGTGGGCCCAGAGATTATTCTCCAGTCACGATGCATGTATACCGACGGGTAACGTACGTTTCCTAAAATTCCACATACTAGATATCTTTCGAACCGTTCACGAATTTGACGAAAATAATCCTATGCGTGGCAAAGAATATCTACAGTATGGAGGGTGTTGTAGTAATTTCATTACACAATTACCGAAATAAACGAATTATCTGTTGCAAAAAGAGTGCCAAAAACGACACAACGTGGCTCCGAACCCCGGCTTTTGTTACGACTTCGATTACGAAGCACACAGGGCTTCACCATGCCCAACAGCCCATATGAACCGAAGCCCACATCACGGTTAATGCCCTTGTAGCGGAAGTACTCCGTACATAGCCCATAGGCTCCCTCCATCGCCTCTCGACGCTCGTCGATGGCTGGACGAGATGGGGAGGGCGGTGACGGCGACGACTACATGGGCGATCTCTCTCTCTTCCTCCCTGCCGAACTCGATACTGATACGAAGAAGGTAATTTTAACCCTGACCCCCTCCATTTTGGCGTTGTTCTTCGTAAAAAGATTCCAGCTTTAACCCTAATCGCCTCTGCTGACCGGCACAAGTTTGGCTGGAAGGCGAAGCAGAACCAGCCGGAGCCGAAGCCCAAGTGGCCCAAGGGCCTCAGCTGGCAGGAGCAGCGGAGGCTCGAGAGGGAGCGGAAGCAGCGGGAGGAGGACGAGCGCACGAGGGCGAGCCTCGAGGCGGCAATCCCGGCCTCCAACGTGGGGTTCAGGATGCTGAAGATGATGGGGTACAAGCCCGGGTCGGCGCTGGGGAAGGACGGCGGCGGGCTGGCGGAGCCGGTGGGGCTCCAGATTCGGCGGTCCAGGGCAGGGATTGGTGTCGAGGAGGAGGCAGTGAGGAAGGAGTGGGCTGCGGGAGAGAGGAAGCGGAGGAGAGAGGAGGAGATGGTGGCAGAGTTTGGGTCACGGCAGAAGACGCATTGGAGGAGCCGGAGAATCGTTGGAGATTACCGGAAGGCAGAGGCTGCTTTGGCGCAGTTGGAGAAGAGGGAGGTGGTTGAGCCCCCAAAGGACGATGCGGAAGAGGAGAAGCCGCAGGAGGAGGAGGAAGAAGAAGAGGAAGTAATCACTGAACAGGTAAAAGCTCACAACATGATTAATCTTTATTTTCCATCTTGCTATTTATTCATATTAGAACATGCACCACATGCTTATTTTGATCTAATTCCGTTTGTACGCTCCCCTTTTATGTTAACAGTCAAGAAGCAAATGAGAAAGCAGAAGGATTTGATATAATATTTCTTTTGCCACTGAGCTGCTAAGACTGCTTCTCGAACTATTTATTCATTGAAAAGGGAGGTTAATTGCAAATTTAAGCTTATGCCTATACAATCAATCCAGTGCTCATTGTAGGGTATTATTGGGGTTTTGCCTTTTTGTGTGTATTAGCTAGAGAGACTGTTGTGAGCTTACAATTATGGGAAAATATCCATGTAGCTGACAATTTGAGATTATATAGCTTGTTATTGTTGCTGTTGTAGGTTGTTAAAGCTCAACACTAAATCTGTCACCTTAAGGTTGCATATGGTTTCCTGGGGTAAATTTTAAGGCAACCTTTATTAGGCAATGAATAGCTCATAGAAACTGATTGTACATGATCGGCCTTGCATCGTCATTGAAAGATACATATCTTGTTAGTCTCCCATCATATCTCGAATTGATGCGGGTTTGCAAGAATATTCACATTATCAAACCTAAACAAGAAGACATTAATTCAATCTGGTTCAAGCGAAAAATGGCAACTGGATCACTATTATAAAGCAGAAGCAGTTGATCTTCTAGAAAAATTACAGAAAACAGAGGCAAAAAAAAAAAAAAAAAAAATTGCATAAAGGGCCTGCAGCCACATAATTAGCTTTGGCAACTGTTCAGCCTTTCTGATTTTACAGAGCTATCATACCTGTTTTATAGATAAACCCACTCTGCTCTTAGCTCCATGTAATCTATGGCTCCTAGTTAATGTGGGGGTTGTGCAATCAAATGAACCCCATCCAGGCTAAAATAAAACCTAATTACACTTCTATTTGTGAAAATGTCATGTGGAGACTATGACAGGACTCCTTGTACATACAAATTTGGAAAATTATGTTTGTCTTAATACAGATTCCTGCATAAGGTTAATCAAGCTTGGATTGCATCAAACCTACTTTCTTATTCTCTAGATACATCCAGCAACAAGATTTGTGACCCAACTGCTCCATTTCGTATTCTCACGGTCTCACCACTTTACCTTCTCCAATTGACATATAATGTTGCAGCAATGGTCACAAACAACTGAATGTGACAGCTGCAGCAAAGTGTAAATCAACACTAAGGTGGTGGTGGATGATGATGTGACCACAAATGAAACAACCGTGGCTCTTCTCCTTTTGCATTTGTTTCTTATATCCTGGGGATGATGATGTGACCACAAATGAAACAACCGTGGTTCTTCTCCTTTTGCATTTGTTTCTTATATCCTGCTCCTACCTGTACTCTCTCCCCTTCTACAGCTACGGAAGCTGTCAGCTTCCCTTTCTACATCCTCTTTTTCTTTTGATGTTGAGTTCTTTTTCTGGATGTGGAGTTGCAACCGATTTTAAGCCTTCCAATGACGACGCCATGAAATTGGCTATAGAGGGATTTTCTTGGCAGATAACAGTGCAGTTCAAAGTCACATGTTTTGATATCAACTGATGTTTTGATAAGATTGTTGTCCTTCATAGCCTTCTATTTCCTTGATTTCCAAGACCTTTATCTTCCGTAAGTAGATCTTTGATCATTATCTTCAACCACAACACAAAGAGAAGTCCAAAATGCCATGAACTGGAGTAAATCTGGACAATCTGGAAAAATTAAAGTGTGTTCATATGGCAGCCGTATAAGCTGTTATATGTCTGTTACATGGTACGATCTGCTGCAATCAGAAGAATATCTAGAGATAGTAAAGATCAAGATTTAGAGGCCATCATTTCCTTTCATGAATTGAGGATAAATCATATCTCTGTAATTTTTGTGTGTATCAATTGCGGGTTGTCCTGTTTTTATGTTTTAAAATATTTTTTCGAACATTCTTCATCCATGGTTTTGAATCTGACAAACTGACTAGCTTGTCTTTTTCTTTTCTTTTTTTTTTTTTTTTTGGCTTTTGCAGAACTTGCATGACATACTGACAAAGTTGAGAGATGAACACCGATACTGCCTCTACTGTGGATATCAGGTTAGCAAAAGTCTGAAATATGCTATTTTCTTGACAAATCTAATATGCACCTGCTATCACTGTTGAAAAAAGAGCTTGCATTTCTGCACCTGAGACTAATGGAGCTGCAATCAGATATCTATGAATAAGATGGCAAGCTCAGAGATATTTCGGAAAGTTTATGCATTAGCATGTACCGATGAGATATGCATTTTTTTTTCCTGCTTTCACTGCAGGAATTTTAGAATTTAGGACTCTGTATCTCATGCACACCACTTGACCACATGCTAAAACATTTATATTTTGCCTTTTTCTCAGTATGAGTCATCAGAGGAATTGGCAACTAATTGTCCCGGACCAAGCGATGAAGATCACTGATCACAAGCCATGAAGATCACAAACAACTTGCAGAGCCTCTTTATCCTTGTTGCAAGTTCCAAGTGCTAAGCGCCCCCAAGTCGATCTGATGTCAATCTGTGGAACAAACAGAGAGTGATGTTCAATTTGTAGCATGTCTCACCGATTGTTCCACTAACGAGGTTATCATCCTGATGGTGGTTCCAGATAGTGGTTCTGCCTATGAGATGGGTCATTGATCAGAACGGCATCAGCACACTCTTGTTCAGACAACTGAAAGTACGATTCATGTTCAAGTGGGATGAACCTTGTTACCAGACTGGTTATACGGTGGTCCAAGTTAGCGACAACTCTGAGCTCTTGGAGCAGCTTGCACAAATTGTCAATGGCCGTGGATATGGTTGACCAGCATTATCTAATTCATCAAATAGTGACACTCTGAAGAACATTTATGAGGAGGCCAAAGTAGTTGTCATTCTCAGTCCCCAGTGGGGGAAATTGATAACCAATGCTGTGTATTTTATCATAAGCCTGTGCTGGCACTCCTATCGAAATTGTTGTAATTTTTTTACCTGTCAGCAAGAGTCTTGGTTCTGGAACATAAACAATTGCGATCTGCCAGCCTTCAAATAAACTGGCCACCGGGAGCTTTTGTTGCTTGATCGTTTGTGGCTCATCGCTGCACTACCAAATTGTAACTGGCACGTCAGATTTGCTGACAATATCATCGAACACAGAATCTTGCTGATGCAGCGCGTGATGGGGGCAGATGGATTATTCAGCATTCCTGGATCGGCCCCATCGAATTTATTCGAGGAATGTTATTCTCACACGTGGTGTGGTCTGGTGTCGTGTAGTTATTTTGCTCGCTGCTTTGGAACTCGGCTGCTGCGTCATTAAACTCACTCCACCCAACCCATCCTTCGGAACTATTCTTTTTATTAATGTCATGTTCTCCGCGATGGTGAGCGTAGACCGATCTCAAAAGATTCGGTTGCCAACTCCGCTCTTGTTCCAGGAAGCAAAGCTGCAGACATGGCTGCAAAACAAGACATGCTCGATTGATGGTCTCGGGAGATGAGACTGCATACCCCCTCTTAACATCATCTTTTACAATCAATTTCATGGAAAAAGAGTCAAACCCCAAAACTACAGAAATAGGAGGCACACACACGTCTTGGAAACAAAACAGCCTCTTCTTGATGCCCCAGGATGAATAGAATGGGGCGCAAAATTGCCATGCAGGTATTGTGTGTTCATTCATGACGCGGACACGAAAACCCCAACCCATGGCCTTCAGACTTCTTGGAGCAGAACGATGGCAAGGTCTAGAGAGACCAGTGCATGATGTCGTATTCCCTGCCCAACAGGCCGCGGTCGAGGCACTGCCCGTTTCCCTGCAGGGCTAACTCCAGTTCGCCTGAAAAATGAGCACCACCAGCCGCGTCCATCCCCATCGCCCCTATCTCATGCGAACTGTCCCTGCTTCCTTGGTGTCCAAAGCCCGCGGGGTCGGCCATGTGATTGTTGGAGACGAAAGAATGAGCCACGACGGAGGCGTTCAGGCCACCGCTTGCGGAAATAGTTGGGAGTCGGCGGCTTCTGGATGTGTGATCGCCCCATGGCTGAGTTGACAGAAGAGAGAGAGCACAGCTGGCATGCGAGGCTCCTCCGAGACACTCACCGGGCGGGAACTCTGGGGAAGAGTAGAGAATTTGGCCTGTTGAACCTTGCGAGTATGGATGGGCTCCGTGCACCGCAGCAGCTGCGTTGGATGGGGCATCTACGACATCATGCCAGTGGCCACTCGCCACCTGATCACCGGCCCTGACAGTAGGCCAAATGTCTCTTGCGCTACTCGAACTCGAAATCTTCGGGTAAGTGAAATCCATTAGAAAGCTTCGGAATCTGCCAGGTTCTGTTCTTAATGCAAACAAGCATTCAGAGAGCTAAAATCCAGTAGCATAAAAAATATAAAGGTTGGACGGATGCTTCTGACCATGGAAGGATGGCGCCAACTGGCCATAGCGCGGCGCGAAGGGCCCAGGGGGCGGCTTTCTTCGACGCTCGTTGTGCCCCGCCAGACGCCTGCGACAACTGCGTTTCCCTTGATCAAATTCACTCAGCTGGTGAAACCTGTGACCGAGCAGAAAAGAGTTGCTCAAAAGACAATTGTTACGCATAGATGGTGAATCGAGGACCCGAATCTTAATATCTAATAATAGAACATCATACATCCAACAAAAACCAAACAAACCCGAACTTTCTAAATAGATTGTGTATCGTGCCAAGTGAATGCCAAGCACAGCTAAACGATCAACCACAAGCGTAAATGATGTTATCGTTCCTAATTTAGACTAAGCAAGATTAGGTAGCATCAAACCGAAACTATCGAAGCGATACGAGCTTCTTATTCCAAAGAGAAATGATTAGTCATGATGCAAGCTTGAGAACGAACACAGAAGAAACATGGAAAAGTTCAGTTGCACTCGATCGGGCGATGACAAAACATGAATTAACTGCAGGCCAACAGTCGAAGATGTGAATCAGAAATCATCGAGCTAAGACTACAATGTTTGTGGAGTTCAGAAACTATAATATCAAGTGGAAATCCTTCAGCTACTTTTCTCCCAGAAAGTGCCCTTTGACATCATCCCCGAAGCATGCCAAGAAATCAGCCAAAGAAGAAGAAGAAGAAGAGAAAAGGAAACTAACCCATTACCACCAAGTCGGTGGCAAGAACAATGCCGGTGTTACCAGCGTTAGAAAGAAATCTTCTGCAGCAGAACAGTACCCACTCAGCGTCCAGTAACAGAGAAAAAAAAAATGGGAGCACGCCCGGTATCAATAGTGATCTAACATGCCAAACAGTGACCGTGATCATGCATCAACGAAGAGACATCGTCGTCAAGCGCCCAGGCCAAATAAATGGTGTGGGCTTTACCAAGAACACAGAGAACATCAAGATAATGGCATGGTGAACTGGAATCCAGAGAGCATTCAAACAGGAAAAAAAGAAAAAAGGGCCATCGGCCAACCAAAAGGTTGATTGGAGAGAGGAGAAATCTGAAAAGCTATTGTGGATGGCAACCAAAGAGAACCTTCATTTCATGAGGCAGGAGGTGATTACACGTCGAGACACCCATCAACGAGAAAGCAAATATAACATGTGTGCGCCACCTGCAGAACTAAATGGAAGCATCGATTTCACCAGAGCCTAATCTCAACAACAGATTCCATGAAAGATGAGCACCGAAACACGGAGAACAAGCAGATAGCAACAGATCGAACCTGCTGCACTGCTGACAGAACCTCTGCTCCATGCCCCCAACCACCACCTTGGGTGCCTTGGAGTGCATCCCGCAGACCTTGTGCCGACAGTAGTAAGCCTTGACCCCAGTCAGATCCGCCTCGCACCCCTCCACTTGACACCTGGGGGGCTGTTGCTGACCTCCGTGCCCCACCGCTTTCCCCTTCTTCGGCGCCGTTGACGGAGGCGGAGGTGCCTTGGAGGTGCTGTTGCTGCCGCCGACACCAACCGCATCCTCAAAATAGACCTTCTCGCCGAACATAAGCCCATGGAGGGTGTCATTGGAGCTACGGGATGCTGAGGCCCCAAGGGCGCTCGAACTCATCTCCATTTGCCTGCTGCAGCTCACTGCACAGCCTCACAGCCCAACCATGTACTCCACCAGCAGCAGCAGGGAAGGAGGAAGAGGAGACGGAGTTGGCATCTTTAGAAGGAGAGACCGAGCGTTGGGGGCGGGGGGGGGGGGGATTGCAGTAAAACAGAGCAAGCGCAAGGGGTGTTTGCGTCCTTCCGAATGGCATAAAGCTGACACCTGCCATTTAGGCTACTGTGCATCTGATACACTGTCAAAGTAAACATATCAGTGATAGATTTTGATGGTACCTTCTGGTTCCTTAATTTAGTGCGGGAGATGAAGCAATTTATTGACTTAAAAAATGGTCCCGATTTGCAATTAACTCGATAATATATATATATATATTATGTTTTCCATCTTAAACTTATAAATTATATCGATGTACCATCTCATATATAAGCTTTGATATGGTTTTTAGAGCTAGACAAGAAAATAAATAAACGAGTTAAAAATTAAAAGAAAAAAATAAATATACTTTTTTTTTTTTCTACACGGGATAAACGGATGACAAGATAGGAATGATCTATGGAGTTAGCACCACATTGTGAAGAGACGAGTAATGGTCACAATTAAGTAAGTTAAAGAAAACAAATATTAAATCATAGGGAAAGATGTTAGGAAAATATGGACTATTGCTACGAGTAAAAAAAGAAAAAGAAAAAAAAGACAGATAACATAAATTAGATCTGGTTCGCAGTTTGATATGTTTCAAATTCTAAATCGAGTTGATGTTTGATTTCACGTAAATCTGAACTTATCGTTTTAATTTTGAACACGTTTTTTTTTTTCTTTGTTCTTCCGAAAGTTAATGCAAACTATAAAAAATTGTGTAATTAAGAAAGAAAGTATGCCTTGCCTTACCTCCGCCTCTGGTATTCCTTATTTCTTTTGCCTAATTCCTCAGTTGTTTTGAGATCTTTCTGGCGTTCCGATTTGTTTTGATGGAGTTACTCTCGTGCGGCGAGCAGAGTTGCGAGGGAGGAGAATCTCTTGGAAATGAGCTTTGGATCGATTAGGGAGGGGGCTCTCATGGGGTTCTGAGATCACTGTCCGCTTTCAAATGGCTCCGTGACTGCCGACCACTGCTGCGAGGGAAAAATCCAGCGAACCAGTCGATAGATTCGAGGCGCAAATGGACGTGTCATTATTACACCTACCGTTCCTTGAAGTTGCTGATGACCCCCTCTCTCTCTCTCTCCCTCTCCCTCTCCCTCTCCCTCTCTCTTCTTTTACTCCTTTCAGAACAGTGCAAAGACCATGTGGTGGTGATGGACTCGAAGGTCGATACCTCCTGACTTGTTTGAGAACCGACGGTGGAGCTCAGGCGGGTGTGCATAGACCATGGAGGGAGGGATGGACTCAAAAGTCTCTGATGTCAGAGATCAGCTGCCCGTGGCAACAGTGTGGCCATTCTCGTGGCTTGAATACGCCGGTTTTGGGTGGGCAGGAAGACACTTCGCCATTGCCTTCGTCTGCTACTGCTACCGCTACGAACTAATGACAAAGTACCACCACCACCACTGCTACTACTACTACCGTCCGTGATCTCCGAGTACAACTCTCGCTTCTACTTTTATCTCATCTTCCACATCGGGTGTCGTCGTCATGACTACGGCACTGTGATGAACACAGCCTTCTGCATGCTCACGGTGACAAGACACCGAGGAGAAGGAATTCCACTGAATCTCATACCATGAACGTCCAACATTAATGATTTATTGACAAGAACAAGTGGATTTATTGCACTTATTTCAAGGAGAGGAGCTTGATTGATCCTCCACCATATCCAAATTTCAAGATTTTTACTGAACTTAACGTATAGATATGTTCCTATTCTTTTTCCATTTATTTTATAGTTTAATGGATTTAGTTGCCAAATGGGCTGGTTCATCCTAAATCAACTTATGCAAACTGGACCAACCGTATCTATGGCTTTTCTTCCTTCTTCTCGGCTGCTCCTCAATCCTTGTTGCTTTGTTTGCATTCTGTCATATATTGAACGTCGTCCTCTTCACATCTTTTATTATGCTTGCTTCTTATCCTCTTTTACAATCATAATTTTGGATCTTTCCCTTCTTCCTTAGTTTTGTATCTTTATCTTTTTCTATACTTACCTCTCTCTCTCTCTCTCTCTCTTTTCATTGTACGCTACTTTTTATGATGTTTGTCTCCTCCTTTTTCCATTATTGTTACCGACCCCATTCGTGACTCCCCCTATCCCTTAGTTGTCATTGTACTTTTCGCCTTCCACTATATTATCATCATAAAAGAAAAAAAAAACACACTTCGAGAGAATTTTATAAATTATATTAAAAATATAAATAATCATATAATATATATATATATATATGTGAAACAAAAAAAGATTTAACTTTCTCGTTAAAAAGAAACGATGATGCATCCCACATTTTTTTGACTTCGTTTGTTGTAACAGTGAAGATTTTTTTTTTGTCTCTCTCGTAGATCCCTTCGGAGGCCAGATGTCTTTTTCCTAGATTTTCCTTCCTTTTTATCTAAAAAAAATTTATTATGAGCTAGAACGGAGTGATTGTAGAGAATAATCTCACGGAGAACTCACTGCATATCTAGCAAACTATTCAATGGATTTCTTTTTTCCCGTTGCTTGGGTGAAGTAACCAAACACTTAAAGCTCGATGCATCTAATTCCTTGTGATCGCTCTGTGGAGTGAAGGTTCTCATGTACTGACTTGTTTTGCTGCTGCTCTGGGTGAGGCAAGAAAGTAAGTACCTTTCAGGCTTTTGCTTCTTCTGCATCCACTAGCACTTGCTGATGAGTACTTTTTTGATGAAGAAGGTTGCTGGAATCATATGATGAGGAAGTGCCAAAGCAGGAAAAGATGCAAGGAATCCAACCAACATGAGGAATGTTGCAAAGGAGAAACCATAAAAGAAAGCTCATGGAACATGGCCTGCCTCCGAGAAACCTGCTTCGCAAACGCATCTTCCATCCTTCGTGCAAAAAAATATTTGCAAATAGCTTCTCCCAAGTACAAGAACTTCTCAAGTTTCTCCTTGGGTGAGATCTTGCCTAAGTAATTCAAAAGTAGAAAAGCGAGAGCAGATTTGAGTGAAGGTTTAGAGGGACTAAATGAGTCTACTAACTTTTTTTTTTTTTTTGTCGGGGTTGGTCAAAGCCATGCTTGATAAGTTAAATGATGCGGTTTGATAAATGATGTCAAATATGAAGTAATATTGGATGTGCCGAGAGGCCTACAGACAAAAAAAATAAAAAATAAAAATAGATGCTCATACACGCCGCCATGTGTTAGTGTTCAATTTTTGAATTAATTAGTCTTTGATGATGAGATTAAGTTATTAATATACTCATCGGGCCCCTATAAATTAATTTAATATTCCTCTGCATTTCATACTATTTTTTTATACTGTTCTGTTGTTATTTAGTCAAATAAAAGCGAAGGTTGAGGGGGAGCAACCTTGTTCGCAGTATCGAACGAGGAGAACTCAGGTTTGCGGTGTCAAAAGCATCCATCTCTGCAGGCAGAACAAGCAGTTGAATGCTTGCCGCCTGTTAGCTCCATGGTGGCAAACATGGAGAAGAAAAAAGTCCTCTGGTTTCCCGAAAACCAGTCCCCCAAAAAGAATGAGAATGAGAGTGTCGAGGAACCGCTTTTATAATTTTTCAGGTGTTTGCTAGAACTTGTAACGAGTTCATTAACTAACTTCAACAAAAGTGAAGAAACAAAGTTTTGAGCTGCCCATTGCATAAATAGTGTTTCCTGGTTAGATTTCACGGCGTTAGTCTGCTATTAAGAATCGATCGCAGTGCATGTCCTACGCTGAGCTGGCAATTGATAAATTGGATTGTAATGAATAAGAATATGTTGAATATAGCTTAACAAAATCTTATTTATACATAAGAAGAGGAAAGAAGAAAGGATTTTCCTCAACCGTCCATCGAGATTTTCTCATATAGTTGAGAAAATCTTATCTATTATCATGCCCCCGTAAAATCGTGCTCCTGTCAAGGACATTGATCTTGGACTGATGTAATAAAAATAATTTACGAGCGAGAGGCTTCGTGAGTGAGTCTGCTAGTTGATCAGCCGTATGTACGTGAGAAACACGTAGTTGATATCTGACAACTTGATCTCGTACGTAGTGGAAGTCAATGGCAATATGCTTCATGCGTCAGTGAAATACTGGATTGGCACATAAATAGGTAGCTCCAATATTATCACAGTATATTGTAGGAGGAAAGGTAAAGTTGACGTTGAGTTCCTTGAGCAGATTTATGATCCAATTTATTTCAAGAATAGGCAGTGGTGATGGCACGGTATTCAGCTTCAATTGTGGATACGGCAATTGTCTTTTGTTTCTTAGAACTCCAACTGATTGGATTAGCTCCAAGAAATATAATATGCCCAGACGTAGACGTTCTATCATCATAGTTTCCTGCCCATTCAGCATCAGCAAAGGTACGAAGATGAAGCGGGGTGTGTTTGCGGAGAAAGAGGCCATGATTGAGAGTCCCCTTAAGATATCGTAAAATTCGTTTGACCGCAGACCAATGTATTGTAGATGGTCGATGCATGAACTGTGACAATTTATTGATTGCAAATGAAATGTCTGGACGTGTGAGAGCCAAGTACTGTAAGGAGCCAAGTATTTGCCAGTATTGAGTAGAGTCCGTAGTAGGACTTCCATCCCAAAGTTTTAGTGACTCACTGGTAGAGAGGGGAGTTGCAACCTCTTTAGCATCCTGCATATTTATTTTTGATAATAAATCTTCAATATACTTTCTCTGTGATAGGAGAAGACCTGAAGAGATGAATGTGGCTTTCACTTCTAGAAAGTAGCTCAAGGTGCCTAGATCTTTGAGAGAGAATCGAACGGCTAGTTGCTTTAAGAATGCATGGATTTCTAAAAGATTATTTCCTGTGACAACAATATCATCTACATATACCAGAAGATATATGGTGTTTTCATGTTGTTGTCATAGGAATAATGAGGTATCAGACTTGGAATTGATGAAACCTGTTAATATTAAAAATGCACCAAGTTCATTATACCAGGCTCTTGGAGCTTGACGAAGTCCATAAATAGCTTTTTGTAGCTTGCAGACATGCCTTGGATATTGTGGATGAACGAAGCCAAGGGGTTGCTGCATGAAGACATCTTCAGTTATAGTCTTCTGTAAAAAGGCATTGTTAACATCCAATTGTCGTATATGCCAGCCTTTTGAGATAGCCAAGCTCAAGATAAGTTGTATTATTATTGGTTTGACAACTAGGCTGAATGTCTCTGTGAAGTCAACACTAGGTCGTTGATGAAATCCTTTGGCAACTAGACATGCTTTATATCTAGCAATAGATCCATCTGGGTTTCGCTTAATTCGAAAGACCCATTTACACCCGATAATGTTTTGTGTGTGGGAAAAGAGAACTAGGGTCCATATAGAGTTATGAATAAGAGCATCATATTCTTCACACATGGCTTTACGCCAGTGAGGAGATTTTTGAGCTTGATTAATTGTGGTGGGTTCACTAGCCTCAAGGGAAGAGTTCGTTATGGCATATAGATCAAGAACTTGATGTGGTTTAACAATACCACTTTTGGAGCGTGTTATCATATGATGGCTAGGAGCGACGGAAGTGGTAGGTTGGGTTGTTGGTATAGTCAGTGGTGAGTTACCGAGATCAATCAAACTAGTCTGCGGTACTTCAACAGCACATGACGAGGTAGCTGAGGGTATTGCTTCATTAATGGGGGAAGCTTGTGAAGTAGGGATTGGAGAGATAATGGGGGGAGTGAGGAGCTGTTGAACAGGAGGATTGGATGGTGTTGTAGGAGGTTCATGTGACGGGGTTGATGAGATGCTCCAGTGATGGTTGTTTGTCGGAGTAGCTTGCATGGTAGGGTACTCATGATTTTGAAAAGGAAAGGAAGACTCCACAAAAATAATGTGTTGTGATAAAAAGACTTTTTAGGTTTGTGGTTCGTAGCACCAAAAAGCATTATATTCAAGAGAGTATCCAATAAAAATACAGGGCTTAGATCGTGGTGTAAGCTTATGTGAGGCATAAGGACGTAGCTACGGATAACACAGACAACCAAAGACTTTGAGTTTATGAAAGTTTGGAAGTTTGTGGAATAATTTCTCAAATGGAGACTTGTGTTGTAAGACTGGAGTGAGCATACGATTAATGAGATAGACGGTCGTTTGAAAGGCTGTTGTCCAAAAAGTTGATGGCAAAGAGGCCTGATATAGAAGTGTGAGCCCTGTTTCAACTATATGTTGATGTTTGTGCTCAGCAGAACCAACTAATTGGGGAGTATGAGGGGGTGACTTAAGGTGTTGTATACCACAAGCTACGAGACAGGATGCGAGGGCTTGATATTCACCTCCGCCATCAGAGTAAATTGTTTTAATGGAAGACTGAAAGAAATTCTCGACCAACTTTCTAAAGTTGGTAAAGACTATTGAAACTTTAGATTTATGACAGAGGGGATATAACCATGTGTACTTAGTGAAATAGTCAACAAAAATAATATAAAATCGAAACTTATCAAAAGAAAGGGTTGGGGCAGGATCCCAAACATCAGTATAAATAATTTCAAAAGGTTGAGAGCAAGATATAGAGGATATTCCAAAAGGTAATTTATGACTTTTATTGCTATGACACGCATCACAATAAGTTAAAATGTTACTAGTAGTAGAGGTAAGAAGTGAATAATGAGAAAGTAACTTTTGCTGAATAAGGGATGAGGGATGACCAAGACGTCGATGTCACACGTTAACTGGAGCTGCAACGGAAGAGTGAACATTGGGGTGGGTTATTTGCAAAGCGGATGGCCACTCATAAATATTGTCTTTCTTCTGGCCTTGGACTAAGGATGCCCCCGTGCTTAAATCCTTGACAAAAAAGGAGTCAGGAAAAAATTCAATTGAGGTATTATTTTGCTTGCAGAATTGAGAGACAGAAATAAGGTTTCGTTTAATGTGAGGTGCACACAAAACATCATCAAGTGTGAAGGTTGTGGTGAGTGAATTAAGCATTGTGGAACCAGTATGAGTAATAGGAAGACCTTTACTATCACCGATGATGACATCCTCATCGCCGCCATAGTTATTATGAACAGATAAGTTTTAAAGATCGGAGGTGATGTGATGCACCGGAGTCCACAATCCAATTGGGTTGGCTAGTTGTCGGAGTAGTCATAAGATTGGCTTGAGGCCACTGTGTTGGAGCAGGGAGTCGAGGTCAAGAGCGACAGACTTTCACGGAGTGTCCGATTTTATCACACAACTGACAAACGATTCGACGATGACTGCTGAGGTCAGGGCGCTAGGGCTAATGCTTATAGGGGTTACCATCTTGATGATGAGGATGAAAGTGTTGATAATGTGGATGTGAGTAGTTTGGTGTGGAACCCATAGGGTCAGGAGGTAGCTTAGCCGGACCTTGATTGATGTGCTTATTATACTGGTTGCTCTTCCTCTTGGATTTTTGACTGACTTGAGCTGTGATAGTTGGTCCGGACAACTTGTCATCGTGCTTCAAATATGTCTCATAGTTAATCAACTTATCATAAAGTTCTTCAAATGATATTGGTGAGTCGCGTGCCCGAATTGCAGCTGCCAATTCTTTGTATTCGTCCCCTAGGCCATTAAGAGTGTGGACGAGAACTTCTTCTTCACTGAGGGAATGACCTATCAAAGCCAAGTCATCGATGATAACTTTGATATTTTATAAGTAATCAGCAATAGTACTTCCCTCTTGTTTCACTTTCATCAGATTGGATAAAAGTCCGAGCATGCGAGTACGCGAGTGATTTGCCAATGTCGTTTGCAACGTGGACCATGCTTCTGCAGCAGTCATACATGAAGATATTAGTGGGGCGACGGATCCAGTGACTGAGGCTTGAATGGCTTGGAGGATGAAACGGTCTTGACGTAACCGCAGTTTGTGAGCTGGATTTGGTATTAGACTGGATCCTCCTAGGATGTTGAGCACTGCAGGTGGATAATGGAGAGAGCCGTCGATGTAACCTATAAGGTCATATCCAAATAGAAGATTAGAAAATTATGCACGTCAAGATGCATAATTTTTGCTTTTGGATAACTTGAAAGGAATGAGTGCCGCAGCATTGATAGTGATGAGGCTTGGAGGTTGAGAAGTGCTATGGTTCCCTACAGGGACAACGACTGGAGTATCAAAGGTAGACGATGAAGCCATTTGATGATACGATGGCGTTAATCAGTTGTGAAATTTGCCGGATGTTGACTGTGGACAACACTAGGTAGCAATCTTGATGTGCCTTGATGTGAGCTAAAGGGGCAGTTTCCTCGGCATCCTGTTACTGCAGATCGTCACGACAAAAGAGGCAGTGGAGAGGAGCCTTCGGTAGAGGAAGCAGTCGGCTTCGATGGGTTGTAGGAAGAAGGAAATCGCTGTCACCCTGCCGGATTGATTCGCTTGGTGCAGAACAGGTATCGAAGACTCAACCGGTGGAGTTCGGTGGTAGAGGAGAGAGCGTTCTCGTCAGAAGAGAGCGCCGAGGCTGAGATCAGCGGCGCTGTCCTATTTTTGTCACACCGCACGCTGGCTACGGTGGTTTGAGGAAGCAACAACGTCAATGGTCGCTAGCAGCGGCGGCAGTGGAGAGGGGGAAGGAGGGGAAAGAGCGTCGAGACTGCAAGAAGATGATGAGCAAGATGAAGAGGCAGGAGGCGATCGCCAACGCGCTGCTCTGTTTCTGAAATCCGCTCAAAATGAATCGCGCTCGACCGGAGGATCAAGGCCGACGGTGGTGGTGGCGCGGCTGGGAGGAGATGCTGTCTGCGGCTGAGGTGGTTGTAGAGATGCCGAGGGCTACGACCGGAAAACTCGACGGCGGCCCTTTCTCGCTCGAGCAAGATGAGGAGCGGCTGCCGAGGTAGAGAGTGCTCTGCTTCTGCCGAGGAAGGAGAGCTGTATCACCCCGTCGGTCCTTGCTGATTGATCCGACCACTGCTGGGCCTGGACGGGGTGCTCGTTTGACATGGCTACTGCACCACCGGCGACTGCGGGTCCGGCCAGGTGATGTGGCGAAGCAGTGTGGCGGTTCTCTGTCGGAGATCGGGCTCCGAAAGGGCAGCAACAACGCTGGGATTGCTGGGAATGGGGGCGAAGCCTATCCTCCTTTCGCTTGGACGGGGCGGCGGGTTCCTCGAGGCCTCTTGGAGTCCAATCAGACACAGCAATATCGATCGATCTATCGCGGAAGCTTTTCTTCTCGCAGGCAGAGTGCAACGGCGCCGGGGCTGCTCCACCTGCAAAACTAGTGGAAATTGGTGTACGCTGCTCAAACAGCTTCCGAAAGCAGAGAGAGGAGGGTGTGGTGTGCGCCGAAGGCGAGGCGACCAACGCGACGCTTGTGTGAAGTCCGCCGATGAGGAAGATTGGCGGTGGCAGAGGAAGAAGAGACGGCCGGGTTGGTGTCTTTGCTTCGGTGAGTCTTTGGGCGACGGCGCTACGTTCTTTGCGCGGCGATGTAGATAGCGTTAGTCTTACACCAGCAAATGGTGGAGTAGAACAGCCTGCCGTCAATGCTGTCGCTGGACAGCGGAAAGAAAAAGAAGAAGAAAAAAAACACTTGCTTAATGCAAGGGCTCTGATACCATGATAAATTGGATTGTAATGAATAAGAATATGTTGAATATAGCTTAACAAAGCCTTATTTATACGTAAGAAGAGGAGAAGAAGAGAGGATTTTCCTCAACTATCCACTGAGATTTTCTCGTGCAGTTGAGAAAATCTTATATATTATCAGCAACAAGTTGGTTTTTTGTTTTGGCACTCGTAATTCTTTACGAATTTTGATGTCGATAGGTCGGTCGATGATTGGTTTCGTCAAATATAAAATCATGCATGCGTTTGGCGAAAGAAATATCGCGAAGAATTAGATGTATAAATGTGTTTCTTTTCGGCAAAGCAGCATAAATTTTTTTTTCTTTGCAAAAAGAAAGAGAGAGAGAGAGAGAGAGAGAGAGAGAGAGAGTTTTCTCGAAAGATAAAGAAAAAAAAAAAAAGAGGTCCTCCTGCTTCTTCTTCAATTTTCCTCAGCGACATCCATAAATAAAGCAAGTGCTTCCTTCATGCACTTTGTTGATGCACAACACCGTGGACCATACGATGGCTATGAAGATATTAATTGACGACTCACACATACGTCAAGAGCAGACGATGGCAACATGCCATCGAAATGGGTGGGTGGGAATCGGGGCCTGCTTTCTGAGCCCCGGCCTTCGTGGTGATGCCATCGAAGCGGCAGCGTGGATCGATGCTTCACGACGTGCGCAGTCGGGTGCAGGCACGCCATTAAGAGCGCCAGCGCAGCGAGAGAAGAGAAGAAGGACGGCAGAGCAGAGCACGTTAATGGGGAAGCAAATGGCTCAGCGTCGAGTCCGCTGCGGCTGCGGCTGCGGCTGCGGCAGCCCCGCCCGTGGCGTGGACCTGCCTCTCCGCCATCTCTGCACAGCCAAGGAGGTGGCGATGTGAAGCTCCGACACCCAACAAAACCGGTGATTGTTGCTTCTCCAAAAGATCTGAATCTAAAGCTGCGTCCTTCCAGACTAAAATCGTTGAATGGTAACAAGTAATTCGATCGTAAGGCTGCTGGTGTTTTGCTGATCCAAACCCAGAATTAAGCATCCGATTGATATATTGTCGGTGCACATTTTGATCCTCACTCCCACCTCGTTTGTTTTTCCGAGGCTCGTTGCGTTCGGGACTTCCATGTGATCTCACTTTGAAGCAACATGCGTTCGTCGTACGAGCTCAAACGCCTGCGGATGCCCGACTTGGATGGAGGCGAATTCAATCGTTCCACCTCGATCGGATAGTCCTCTCAGATGCTTAAATTAGTATTCATATCAGAAAAACGAAAAAGAAAAAGAAAGTTTCCTCTTGTTTTGTGTTCTTAAGAGACTCATGTTCGATCCATATCTATCGTTCGATACATAAGATTAAACATATCAACATACAACATTTTGACCTACGCGGCAGCTCTAGTTAGCGTCCTTTTTGTTTTCTATTTGACCGGACCTTCCATGCTTTCTGATCCAATGGCACACCACCCAACATTAACATCATGCCTAAGACTTGGATTGCTGCTATTAGTCATAGAATAAAAGTAACCAACATAGGCTGACAACTTGGCATATTGCTCACATCCTTTTGGGCAGGGGAAATTTGGAAACACGTAGAAATGGTGCAAGGCAGACGAACTTACAACTCATGTATCTCGCTGAGTCAAATGCACAATCATGTAGCAGTAGAATCATACATTTACGAGCACAAGAAGTTGCTGACAAGTTCATGTAGCCGATACACTAAGTCTGCTTCAGCATAGTCTTCTTTTATACAATCTGTATTATTCATGTATAAACAAAACCAAGTGTACAATCAACAACGCTCCGTAACAGACGCATGAAAGCATTAACTTTCTGGAGTTACTTCAATTTTTTTATGAGCAACATAATTCAACTGATATGATGCCGTATAATTTAACTGGTAAACTTTTCAAATGAGATGTTAGGAAAGCAGCAACATCTACAGGGCAAATCACCCTACCAGCTGATTAACACCACAAACATGTGATACAAACTGGTGCCATCAGTAATGAACCTTTCACGATGATCTTGCAACAAAGTCTTGCAGCTTTGGTGGCAGGATATCAGTCTTTCCAACAACCGAAAAGCCTTGAAAGTTGCACAGAATCATCATGTGTTCCCAAGGAACATTTTGTCTGCCTTTTTATGCAAGTCCATCAACCTGCCACTGCAAAATCACTACACATCCAGTAAAACTCACAGAATGATTGATTTTCCAGGATCATAAGCACCATCGTACCAAGAGTTTAATCATCGAAGGAACCGTACACAAGCGGAGATGAAGAGTGGAGGAAGGAACAGAAAAAAAAAAAAAAAAGGGTTGCCTAGGGCAGCTTCTTCATCTGGTAATTTGATATGTGACTTTCTTGGTTTTTTCTGCCTCCCCATGTGATTGCATACATTGGCAGTCAACAGAATATCTATTTATAGGATGTTAAACGAGGGATCACAAATCAGAAGAACACAAATTGGTATTAGGCTGTAACATTTATTCAACCTCAGCTGTCCATTTTTCCAATCTTCTGTTCCATGCTCCCTCCAAGATTCTTATTCTTTTGGCTCAATCCAATCTTTATACTTACTAGTAGCTTTCACAATGGTGTCCCATCCAAAGAGGACAAATCCATAAGCAGCTCTGGCAAGTCTTCCTCCAATCTGAATGCAATACTTCCTAACTCACCTTCTACCATGTCCATACACCAGTGCCACTTATCTCAATCTCTGGTTCTCCTTTGCTGCTCAAATGCATGTAGAATCCTACTCCATGATCACAGCAAAGGTGACATTCATGACACTGTGGATAGAGGACTAAACAGTTTCAGATCTCCATGTCGAAACTCTAGTCAGTGCATCATCTCTTTTACAACATATTATCTTGATTCCTTTACCCACAGACCATCTGCAAAGTCTTTATTTCAGTACACATTAGCATTTGCAGTGTTTGCTGCAGGATTCTGATTTGCACCATTTATATTTCTCCTTAAGATAACATTTGACCACGGTTCGTATGTGAACGTAGATCTCATTCTGTATCTAAATCTTCCAGTTTCCTTAAACATGTTTGAATTCCACAAAATTACAGGAAATTAACATTAGCGTAAAGCCCCAATCAGATCACTATCCTAAACTCTTTCTTAAGAGAAACATTAATAGCTCTCCTCATCTTTCCAGAGATTCTAAATAATGAGGAAAAAATTAAGTTTCATAACGGCACAACAGCTGCACACGTAATTATTCAGATGAATGGACAAAATAATTTAAATGTAAGACAAGCAAAACACAGCCCAGTTAGGAAACAAACCATTTACAATTAAAACTGAGAGACGTCAACTAGAGAAAGATGCATCTATATAACATGCTTGGTTCGCTACTACTCCAATTAGACAATTTAACAGTCTTCAAAATGAATTATCTTGACAACAAATGCATCAAAAAATTATGAATACCTTTATGTCTAGCCAAGTCTTTAGCTATTAGTATCTCAATACCCGTGAAGTTCTCATTAAGTGTAGTGCACCAATTAAGAGTTGGAAAGAAAAATATCCTACAAAAGTGTTATGTCTGACACTTGTTGGAGCTATAATTGGCTGGAGATTAGGAAATCTGGAGAAAATAAGGAACAATGAAGATATCAAAATATGCTTTTTCCAGAACTGACAACCTTACGACTTGAAAGAAACGCATACTAGAATCAGACTTGCAAGCAAAACTGCAGTAAGATGTCAGAGCTATGCTTTTACTACATATTATAATTACAGATTACAAGCAATTCAACAATTCGTTCATGTCACTAATTTAAAGACAAATATAACATGCATGCGTGGACATACGTACACAGAGGAAAAGAATTTAATTTGAAAACCAATAAACAAAATAGTGAATATAAAATGCAACATATGGTCACCAAATTCAGACATTTAAAGAGGGCTACCACCCTTGAAGCCAGAAAAGAATGAATACCATAAAAATATTGTAACACGTGGCCATGAATTATCTTCATGGTTCACCCAAATTGTATACATACACCAAAAGATAATGCAAGAAGATACAATTCGAGTCAATCTATAGAAAACTTGAGGTTCAATCACATTGATTGTTCAAGAGCATACATATATCAACAAGAGTCTATCGAGTGAGAATATATAATTAAAGTCAAAACAGACACTTTTAACAAATAAGAACCACAGAGAACTGCAACTAAAAGCAATCAAGGAAGACAAGAAATGTCTACAAGAGGAGGTATTTGAATGTTGTATGGCAGAGTTAGTAAAAGAAACGGCACAAGTAACAGATAAGAAAATGTTATACTCGCAGCTCTTCATTTCAAACAAAATAAAAGAAAAGATATTTTTACAGCACTTGGGTGCCAACAAAGATCAGGAAGTGGTATATCTGGTCCCAATCTTCCTGTTTAGCTTGCTCATGAAGAACAAAGGAGGAGAAAAAGATGGAAACTAGGAGCAAAAGAGTCGACTGCAAAGGACTTGAAGTGTTCACCATGTCCGGTTTTGTAATGGCAACAAGAGTCACAGTAGTAGCAAGCTGCAAAACTGGCTTGTACAGGACTCATGCCTCGGCAGCCCGGTGAGGTTTGCTCTTCCGTCGGCTTCCATTATGCCGAAAACCATTGGACCCAGTTGACTCTTCATTTTTTGGTTTCAATTCATCACCATTCTCCTCTGAAACTGAATCAGACTTGTCTTTTACTTGTGAACACCTCTTCCTCTTCCTCCCTTTCTGCACCGTCGAACCCTTGAGCTCTTTGCTTGTCACAGTAATTTTCATATCATCTGCCCCTCCTCCATTCTTCTCGGCATCATCTTCGCCGATGTCATCCTTCAAGGGCTTCAGCAGCCTTCCCCTCCTCCTATACGCAGGAAGGGGATCTTCAATTTCATTCTCCAGATCCTCATGACTTGTGACCGCTGTCAATTTCTTCCCCTTTCCTCTGCCTCTTCCCATTAACCCACAGATAGACGATCAAAACAACTTGAACAGTCACACGCACTGGCAATTATAGGAAATTAGATTGGGAAAGGTTAATTCCAAACACCGCAAATTTCATGATTGACTGCATATCCACAAGATAATGCACTGAAAAGCTTTATCATGTGGACTGAATCTGTAAAAGGTTCTAACCTACTAAACAAATGAATCCAAAATCCTAAGCTACTAAATGATTCAACAAAGGGAACAGTAAAAGGAAAGATTCATTATTAGTTGCCACGGCAATTAAGAACCTCGTAATCTGAGCGAAATTTCAGTAAAGCAAAATAAAATAAAGAGAAACGAGCTGAAGGCATTTTGTTCACCAAAATGATCTAGGAAATGGTTATAAGGCAAGAGAACTCAAATATAAAGCATGCAACCAATTCCAAATACCACATGATTTTTGGAAAGACTGATGTTTCAAGACAAGACCAGATTGCTTGAACGATTAGATCCAGTGAAGGTTATGAATGGGGGGCTTTAGATGTTCAGAAAAGCAAACCATCAAAATCAAATAACCGGTAGGATCTGCTCAAAAAGATCAACAAGAAAGACAAAAGCAATCGCTTTCTTGATCGAAAGACAGATTGCAAATCATTACTGACAAGATTGCCCTTTTTTTGAAGAACGTTTAATCCTGAAGGAAAACGATCGAGAAATGACCTGAGCTTTTCAAGATTGCATAGAGTGCATGATCTGCAATTTCAGGAAATACACAACAACAGCTCTACAATTTGAAGAAACCCCAAAAGGATTTGCTACAGACAGCAGTCACAAGTAAAAAAGCTACGATCTTTACAACACGAAATCCCAAAACAGGAGCAAGAAAGATGCTTCAGAATGAGAATATTCAATCTTCACAACGGACCTTACACAAGCAAAGCCGCATCTCAGTTGACCAAGGAAATCCCATTTGCTCCGACCCGATACCTGAGAAACAAAACAAGGCAAGAAGGCTAGAGAAAAGATCGAATTTTTAACGCAGCAGAAGCAAAAGCAGCAAGATTTAGTGGTTCAGGTACCCATCGCAGGATGAATCAATCAAACCTTGCATCACAAAAGGAAGAAACAGGATTAGACTTGAAGAAGAAGAAAGGATTCACTGAGAGAGAAACCCCTGAACCAGCAGAGGACGCTGCAGAGCACAAAAGAAGGAATAGAAGAGAGAGAGAAGAGAAGAGAAGAGTAGTGACATCTCACTCGCCTCTTAGCCCAAAACTATATATCTATGGATATTATTTATATTACCAAAGCATATTATTAGGCACTTAATTGTGGATAATTTATATCATTAGATTGCAGTCACAAATAAATAAAAAGCAATCAAAATTGAGATAAACAATGAAAATATAGGACCAAAGAAGCCTTTACCAGTCCATGAGACAAGGAAACTGAGGGAAGTGATCTGTAAGCACAATTCTGTCCGAATTGCACTGTTGATGGGTGGACCAAATCAAGTGGATTCTGCTCACCATATCAGAAACTTTTTGGGCCTTGTTGGTGATATATATATATATATATATATATATATATATATATATATATTCACACACACATTAAAACTTTGTAAGGGGTAAATCCTTTTGATTCTTTATTTATCTTAATATTAATTTCTTAAAATGTTTTTTTTCCTTCTTTAAATTAAGTGCCACTTGATTTAGGTTTAGAGCTCAAGACTTGACCTCATGATGTGCCGGATTTTGTGCAACCACATGCTATTATTTATCACAAATATTCCTATTATAATTTAGTCTAAAACCCTTTGCTAATGCTTAGCTAATAAAGTATGATGGAAAGGTAATCCATCCTCCACCTCTCCTTCAACCCACAAAAGGAGATGATCGAGTAAATGTAATATTCCAAGAGACTTTTAAATTTCAAATTTTAAAATATTGTAATCAAAATAATTAAAATTTTCTATCATATTTTTATCCAATTAATGCAGAGTGAGTTATGTTGAATCTCTGATTTTGATGATGAAACCAATTGATAGTATTTGTGATCTAACTATGTTTTGAGTGACGTAGGATTATTTTCGATCAGGATTAGACAATTGAAACAGGAAGAATTGACGTTGGGTTGGAGGAGAACATATATCAGAAGATTGGATGTCGAGCCGAAGGATCGGTCAATGTATCGGTAGAAGGCTTCAGACAAGGAATTCGAGCATCGGGCCAAGAAAAGTAAAATTGCACCAAGACAATCAGAGTTGCGGAGGACAACTACCAATTGGGCAATAGGTCGCAAGAGAAGACGATGCGCTGAAGAATCAGATGAAGCACCAATGGACCAATGATATGTCGGGTAATAAATTCAATTAAAGCTTTATAATAATTATCTAGATCGAAATAGGATTAAGGTGTAATTGAGTTGGAATTGAGCCAACTCAATTAGGGGCCAACTGAGCCTAAATCAGGATTGTATTAGGCCAAGTGAAAGGCTCAAATAGTGATCTGAAGCCATGTTAGGTGATGGCATCGCCAAGGTGGGCGATGGAACCGCTTGAAGGATCAGCCTCTAAAGTTGAGTCTGGGCGATAGTACTACCAGTACCCTGAAGACCGAGGTGATTCAATTTGAGCTCCAAATTTGAATCACCTTGAGGCCTATAAATACCCCTCTCATCCTTGGTTAGACATACACTAATTGAGAAAGAAAAGAGGGAAAACTCTATTGTAATAATGTGAAAAATTCTTACCCTCTAGTTTACAAATTGGTCAAGTTTAAGAGAGGGGTGAATAGGGTTGTAAGGGCTGTAAAGGTTGACTTTTGAACCTGTTAAAAGGAGAATTGAGTTGTAAGGATAGTTAGTTTTTACCCGATTAAAAGAAGATTGATAGTGAAAACCGATGACCTCGATGAAGGAGAAATCGAGAGTGGACATAGGTCGGATGACCAAACCACTATAATTGGTTTACCTTTATTTCCTTGCTATTTATCTTTTTGCAAACCACTTTACCTACTTCCTCATCACTTTCTTATAATCACTCTCAAGCTTAAGTATTTTCAATACACTTTCAATCGAAATGATTTTCATTGTACGAATTGGGTTTTCTGAAATCATCATTTTTACCGCTACACTAATTCATCTCCCCTTTTGGTGTCGGACTTGATCATAACAATTGGTATCAGAGTCTCGGTATTTCTCATTTGGATTAACACTCAAGAGAAATGACTCTTTTTGACTTTCAAGAGGGTCATTCTATCATTCGTCCTCCCATGTTCAATAGGACAAACTATTGAAATCATCGTTTTTGGCTTTACAAGACCTCTTATCCCTCTCTTATACTTAGCCAACACTTAGAGCTAGAGGGGAGGATTTTTCTCAAGATACAACAGAATTTTCCCTCTTGATGTTCTCATTTGGTGTATTTTTATCCAAGGATGAAAAAGTTATTTATAGGCTTCAAGGGGCTTCAAATTTGGAGCTCAAATTTGAATCACTTAGATTTTTAGGGTGCTAGCGGTACCACTCCATATGCTGGGCGGTACCACTGCCTGACACACTGATACTGGGTGATACCACCGCCCTAGTATGGAGGTAAAATGTGATGATTTATACGATTTTGAAAAGTTCATGCGATAAAAGAATCATTTCGATGAAAGGAAAGATATTTAACTTTGAAAGTGTTTGTAAGTGGATATAGAAAAAGTCAAGTGATTATAGAAAAAGTTAAGTGAAATAACTTGCAGCAAGAATAAACAGCATAACAGAAATGCAAATCGATTTATAGTGATTCGGTCATCTGACCTATGTCTACTCCCAATTCCTCCTTTGTTGAGGCCATCAGCTTTCATTAGCAGTCTTTTTTTAACCGTACGAAGACTGACTACCCTTACAACTCAATTCTTCTTTTACAGGTTCGGGAGTTAACCTTTATAGGACCTCTCACACCTCTCTTGAACTTAGACAACAAAATTTTTCCTCTTGATGTTCTCAGTTGGTGTATCTTTAACTAAGGATAAGAAGAGTATTTATAGGCATCAAGGGGATCCAAATTTGAATTACCTTGATTTTTAGGGTGCTGGCAATACTACCGCCTGTGCTGGGTGGTACCACCGCTTGACACACTTATACTGAGTGGTACCACCATTCCAGTCTGGCGATACCACTACCCAGATTGCCTGACACTGGGCGGTTCCACCGCCTAGTCTGACGGTACCACTGCCCAGACTCAGCCTAGAAGACTAAGCCTTCAAGCGGTTTCATCGCCAACCCTAGCGATGCCACCACCTAATGAGGCAGGGGCAATGTTTGAGCCTTTCATCTGGCCCAACATAGTCTTGATTTGGGCCCAATTGGCCCTTAATTGAGTTCGCCTAATTCCAACTCAATTTAACATAATCCTACTTCGATCTAGATAATTATTACAAAGCGAATCAAATTTGTTGCCTGGTATGTCATTGGTCCATCGGCACTTTGTCCGATTCTTTGGTGCATCGTCATCTCTTGCGGCCTATTGCCCAATCAGTATTTGTCCTCCGTAACTTTGATCTCCTTAGCACAACTCCGCTCTTCTTGGCTCGATGCCCAAATTCTTTGTCCGAAGCCTTTTATCGATACGTCGATCGATCCTTCTCTCGACGTCTAATCTTCTGACATATTTTTCTTCAGCGCAACATCAATTCTTACTGCTTCAATTATCTAATCTTGATCAAAAATAGACCTATGTCACTCAAAATACAGTTAGATCATTAATCACAATCAATTGGTTTCAACATCAAAAACTGAGATTTAACACAAATCAGGATTGTGTTGGGCCAAGTGAAAGGCCGAAACAATGACCTGAAGCCACGTCAAGCAATGACACTGCTAGGGTGGGCGGTGGAACCACCTGAAGGCTTAGCCTCTAAGGCTAAGACTAGATGATGGTACTACCCAGTGATAGAAAGCTTGGGTGGTGGTACCGCTAGAACCCTAAAGACCGGGGTGATTCAAATTTGGGTTTCAAATTTGAATCCCCTTGAGATCTATAAATACCCTACTCATCCTTGGTTAGACACACACCAACTTAGAAAGAAAAGAGGAAAAACTCTACTGTAATAGTATGAAAAATCTTTCCTCTCTTGTTTACAAATTAGTTAAGTCTAAGAGGGGTGAATGGGGTTGTAAGGGCTGTAAAGGTTAATTTCTGAACTTGTTAAAAAGGAGAATTGAATTGTAATGGTAGTTAGTCTTCGTCCGATTGAAAAAAGACTGATAGTGACAACCGGTGGCCTCGACAAAGGAGGAATCGGGAATGGACATAGATCGGATGACCGAACTACTATAAATTGGTATACCTTTATTTCCTTGCTATTTATCTTTCTGTAAACCAATTTACCTACTTCCTCATCACTTTCTTACAATCACTCTCAAGTTTAACAATTTTTAATATGCTTTCAATCGAAACAATTTTCATTGTACGAATTGGGTTTTCCGAAATTATCATTTTTACCGCTGCACTAATTCACTTTACCGCTGCATTATCATTTTACTGTTGAGCCAAGTGAAAGGCCGAAACAATGACCTGAAGCTACGTCAGGCAGTGACACCGCTAGGGTGGGCGATGGAACCACTTGAAGGCTCAGCCTCCATGGCTGAGACTGGGCGATGGTACCACCCAGTGATAGAAAGCTTGGGCGGTGGTATCGTTGGAACCCTAAAGACCGGGGTGATTCAAATTTGGGTTTCAAATTTGAATCCCCTTGAGGTTTATAAATACCCTACTCATCCTTGGTTAGACACACACCAACTGAGAAAGAAAAGAGGGAAAACTCTACTGTAATAGTATGAAAAATTTTTCATCTAAAAAAGGGATGAATGGGGTTGTAAGGACTGTAAAGGTTAATTCCTGAACTTGTTAAAAAGGAGAATTGAGTTATAAGAGTAGTTAGTCTTAGTTCGATTGAAAGAAGACTAATAGTGAAAGTCGATGGCCTCAACAAAGGAGGAATTGGGAATGAATATAAATCGGATGACCGAATTACTATAAATTGGTATACCTTTATTTTTTTACTATTAATGGACATACATCAGATGACCAAACTACTATAAATTATAAATTATAAATTTATAACATAGAAAATTTTAAAAATAAGTTGAAAATTTTAAAAATAAGTTTGAAAGAAATTACTCTCTCTTCGACTACAAAATAATATGCGTCATTATAAGTATAAAAAAAATTCACTAATTAAATATCCAAGCATTGGGTTGGCAACTACTTTTTATTCATAACATGGTGTAATTATATTTATCAAATCAATAAACATCAATTAGGGCGTATTATTCAGATCAGTATTAATTATGTTGACAGCAAATCAGGATTTGGTTGGTGAGGAAATTGGATTACAAGCACGTTTGATACACAAGTAATTAATTATGTTATTTAATCGATGTAATGTTTTATGTTTTGTATGTTGTATGGCGGCTGGTGTTTGACTTGGTCAGCCTCCCACGTGGGTCGCATACGTGTAGGCCAAATATTTTATGACGCCGCATTGGCTCCACATAATAATATTCTGCTGCAAAATAATATATATGTATAAAATCAGTGCTTTTTAATTTTAAAAATTATTAAATGAGATTACTATCGAACAAATATTTGAAGTACAATATGTATATATATATATATATCATTTCAAAAACTAAAATCTTATTGTCAGCGCAAGTTAATATTAGTTGAAATTATGACTTATGATGTATCTTTCTATGATATCCAAAATTTATATATTTTTAAAAAGTTAAATAAGACTAATATTCGTCATATTTGAAAAGTGAGCAACTCGAATCATAAGGAAAGATGCTAATGACATCAACACAAGGAATGAGTTTAATGTTTGAAGAAATATATCCAGTGTATTAAAAATTTATAAAGAAGGTGACGATGCATCTGGCTTTTTGATCTGCAAATGGAGGAACCTTCACGGGTACTGTCCACCGGCAGCGGACCACCTCGGCATCGGTGGCCACAACGTGGATATAGAGGTAATCCACAACGGAGTCAGCACTCGCGACTGTCTCATTGACTTTGGAGTGTCTTGACCAGCAAGCTGTACCTCATCGACCGGCACTAAGAGGTAATGTATTCAAGGACGCGTAACCGATGAATGATTTGACCATCGGTCAACACGGTTCTAAGTTTACACATTCTTGAATTGCTGCTTGTTTCTTTATTCGTCAGCAGATTAAAAAAGCATGCGTTTGCTTAATCATTTCAACACGCGTTCATGATGGACATCGCCACACTGGCGCAAAGTGGATAACGAAAGATACTGCTAACAACTGTGAGGCTTTTGAGCGGCAACTGTAGCACGCTCGGTGGCGCGGCAGGGTGGGAGTGGTGTCCCGCAGAGGCACTTGTTATGGAGATAGCACTCGGCGCCGTGATATGCCATCGCTCGCCCCGTCGGTATCTCTCCGCAGAGTTCGTTGTAGGTGAGGTTGAGCACCAGGAGCTTGTACAGGTCCTTGAGAGACTTGGGGACGCCGCCCCTGATCCGGTTGTGGCTCAGATCCAGGTACTCCAGGTGCCATGGCAGCGCCGCCTTGGCGATGTCGAACGCCAGCTCGTTCCACGACAGGTCGAGCTTGACCGTCGGCCTCGTTCTGTCGAACAGGAACGATGGGTAGCCGGTGAGCCGGTTGTGCCCCAGGTCGATGGTGTTCACGTCTCCTTGGCCGTAGGAGCTGGGAATCGCCCCCGTCAGCCGGTTGTTGGAGAGTATCAGGAACTGGTACTCCCCGTGCAGCAGCCCCGGCGGTATGGGACCGGAGAGCATGTTGTGGCTGAGGTCCACGTAGCGGAGGTAAGGGAGGCGGCTGAGCGCGGGTGGGATGGGCCCGGAGAGCTTGTTGGTGGGGAGGGTGAGGGCGCTGAGGTTGGTACTCGTGAGGAAGTCCGGGACGGGGCCGGAGATGGAGGTGTTGGAGATCGATAGGAGGTAGAGGTGCGAGAGTTTGGCGAAGGAGCGAGGGATGGGGCCGGTGAGCCCCGGCATGTCCTGCAGGGAGAGGCTCTGGATGGCGGAGAGGTCGCCGAAGGCCACGGGGAGTGCAGCGGTGACATCGGCATTGTAGATGTAGACGTTGTACACGCGGCCGGCGTCGTCGCAGTAGAGGTTATCCCACGCGCAGCAGTTGGTGGCGGGGATCCACGTCGAGAGCTGGGGAGGGTTGCCGAGGCCCTCCTTGATCTTAAGGAGGGCTTCACGGTCGCCCTTATTACAGTCCATGGACGCAACCGGAAGCGTGGAGGAGGATATGAGGAGGAGGAGGAAGAAGAGGAAGAATGCAACGGAGAGCGTCGGGGAAGACATTGCTGCGGCATATGGAGCTGAAGTGGGTCGAGGATACGGTCAATTTATGGAGAAGGAAGACGGTGGAAGTGGAAGAGCAAATGCTTCGGCACGAGAAACACATTTCTCCTACGGGCCTTGTGGTTTCTGGGGAACACAATATAATATGCGATCGCCCGTCACCAGTGGCATGCATAGGGGCAGTTTTGTCACTGCACGGCATCTTAAAATATTCTAAACGCACACGTCTCGTGAACACCACTCGTGGGTGTCACGTGGGCGCCATGTTAGCTGCACCGTTTGCCGCACGGGCAGCGAACAATGCTGCTTCGCGGAACACCGCCTGTGGGGTTTTTTTTTTCGATCGGACATCGTGGGATACATTTATATTTTTAATATACAATTAAAGAAAGGATTGAGTGAATATATAATTATAAAATATTTTAAGTATTTGATAAATAATAAAAAATATTTTTAAATATATATTGATTGAAATTATATGTATTTTAAATGTGCGAAATATTATGAATATGGATAAATAATAGATAAAAATTATATTTTAAACATACAATTGAACATATATATATATATATATATATTATTTTCTGATTCTTTTGCCACACGGAATCTTAGCCAACATGGCAAACTATTATAAAAGTATGACACAACAGTGTCTTGATTTTGGATTTTCACTAAGGGGGTTGGCATTACCAGCACCGAGGAAAGCATCTCTTGATTACTTTTTATTTCTTAGTTTTGAATAGACTTATCTCTTAAGATATTTCATTTTTACAACATTGATATGTTAAATTACGTGGGCGGTTATAATAGGATAAGATATATGATATAACTAATTGGATTCTGATATCAGAATCCATCAATAGAAAAAAAGTCAATATTTTGATAGAATATCTTAGGGGATGTCCTTGATGGAAAGAACTCCCCTAATAACTTATCCTAGACCCTCTGCTCTCGTCTATAAATGGACAGGACCTCAGGGGACTTAAAGTGACAGTGATAGAAGCAACACAGAAGCATCTAAGAGTTGCATAAAGATTAGCAACACAGATGTATCTAAGAGTTGCATAAAAGAAAACGTTTCATAAACATCGATTGAGAGATTATAATCTCCCTCTCAATCTCCCTGAGCCATCAATTCAAGCGGTCATGTGAAAAGATAGGAAGAGAGGAGAAGGAGTCTAGTTCTCCTTACAGATTGGTAGAGGTGTTGGATCTAAAGGAAGGTATTCAGATTAGAGATCTTTCCCCTTTCTTTGCGGATGGCATCAAAAGGTACACATCGTAAAAACAGATCTATTGTTGTTTGATTTTGATCCTAGAGTTAAAGTTTTTCGCATCATAGAAGCATGATAAAAGATTTTTTATACTTACAATTAGTATCAGAGCCTAAGTTCTTGAAATCAAAACTTTAGATATGTTATTTTTTTGATTTACGATGTTTGGATGATCCGAATTCTGTCAAATCTGTATTCCTAACCATTTTGGTTTATCATCTGCTTGTCGACGATATTAAGGAAATAATGACGGTCGCTGTGCAGCACCATTGTCGACTCGCTGCGTACGACCATAAGGGTCATCGGCGGCCGCGTAGCGACCGTAGAACATGGTCGGTCGCGCATGAGGGAGACAACCCCGTGCGAACGCAGTGCAAAGCGTGCATGATGCGCGGCCGCGCAGCACAAATGCAACGAGCGACACTCACGGTGGTAGAGGCGCGCATGCGTGACGACGCAACGCAACCGCGTGCATGATCAACCAAACAATTCTTGCAGCGCGCGCAGCGATCGACTTGACAGCGACGATACCCACGGCGCAATGACAGTTTTGCTATTAAGTAAAAATTACAGTTTTGCTATTAGAGTTTTAAAATATGAAAATTATAGTTTTACCATTAAGCAAAAATTATAGTTTTACCATTAATCTAAAATTATAGTTTTACCCTTAATATTTTGATAGTTCTACCCTTTATAAATCGTGTAATTATAATATATATGTCATGTCAACATATTTATGGTTTTACCCTTAAAAGAATTAAATTTAATTTTGATCAAATTTAGAAAGGATTAAATTTTGATCAATTTTTGATTTTGATTGACTTATTTAATTGGGCTAATATTTAGCCAATTCTGGGCTTGCCAAAATTAAATAAAATTAATTAGTTTAATTTAATATTTTATATATCAAAAAAAATATAAATTATTGTTCCTTTTATAGTTTTTCTCATATGATTTATTGATTACATGTGGTAAATTAAAATCCAATTATTATTTTTAGATATTTCTTTGGTTACTCACATGTATATATTTGAAATTATGAAATCATAGTTATCTTTCACATAAAGACTTTTCATGATTTATGTGTTATCATGATTATAATTATCATATCAGTTTTTTTCTTATGCTGATCAATATATATGAATTATTGATTGCAAGTTATAAATAAAATCTAATTATTTTTCTTGGATATTTGTTTGATTATTCATATATATATATATATTTAAAATTGTGAAATGATAGTTAATTTTTATATAAAGGTTTTTCATGATTTATGTGTTATCATGATTATAGTTGTCATATGAATTTTCTTTATACTCATTAATATTCAATAATCATTATGGTTATTATTCTATTATTGAATTACTTAGCATAAATTGAATTAAAGAAATTTAGTGAATATTATTTGTAATTCATCTTCCTAAGTTTTATCTGACCAGTAGCTGCCAAAGTGGCTTGGGATGATAAGCTTATGGGATATGAATTGCAATAAAAGTTTTATCATTTATAGGATATTTTAGATTGTATTTTATATTTTTGTATTTGTCTTGCAGCCACCAAAGTGACCTAGACCAATAATTTATAAAATACATTATGGAATTGATCCTAAATGATATTAAAAAAATTTGATAAATATTATTTATAATTTATTTTCTTACGTTTTATCTAATCAGTAGCTGCCAAAGTAGCCTGGGATGATAGGCTTATGGGATAACAATTACAATAAAGTCTTATCATTCATAGGACATTTTAGATTGTATTTTATATTTTTGTATTGGTCTTGTAGCCACCAAAGTGACCTAGACCAATAATCTATAAAATACATTATGGGATTGGTCCTAAATGACATTAAAGAAAAATAATATTCACAATGGCACATATAATTTAGATAATCCCAAAGGAGATTTAGCTAATCCCAAAGGAGAATCTATTTTGAATAATTATGTGATGGGGTAGAATGATACTGTTTTGGATATCTTTGTAGTTTAGTATTCTATACCCAAAGGTATTAACACTATTCCACAAGGGATGATATCAGTCCTCCATAAATGATTATATGTGTGAACAGTAGATATGTTAATATTGAAAGTAAAATATTGATGATATCAATAGTTCAACATTCATTATAAAACTCAAAGCATTGATATTATATTATTACAGTGGTACTTCCTTCATTGTATTTTTATAAATATCGCTATATATATATATTTTAAATATATTTTCTGGAATAAATGACTTGAGCATATACAAGTTATATTAAATAAGTGAGACCTTGATCAGGTTATTTGAAGGGAACACAGACTTATTTACTGAAAGTTCTGTGGTATAAATAATTAAGGTGACTTATCAGGAAAGGTCTGAAAAACTCAATTTGATGATACTTAGACTTTAGTACAGTTTACAACTAGTGCATGAGAATATTTAAGGATTAACATAAATTTTCTGATAAGTCATGAGTTGACACCTCAATGAAAGAACTAACTAAAAATGATAGTATTTGAGGAATTTAAGATTACCTCCTCAATATAATTGACAAAGTTGTAAGCCCAAGACTTAGAATATTTTGAGTTCTACTCAAGGGGTGGGTAATAATAAAATAAGGATGAAGCATAAGCCACCTGAGTTTATAATTATTATATAAACTCATAAAGGAATTTCTTCATAATTATGTAACAATGAAAGTTATATGAAGAAGAATTATAAGATTTGATTTGAAATGAAAAGTTATAAATATAACTTTTATGTGGTTCAAATCAAATATTATAGAAATTATTTTTGTAATACTTGGTGGATTAATTTGATGCTTCAACATATGTTATCAATAATAGAGATTTATTTTAAAAATAAAAGGAATAAAAATCAAAGGAGATTGAAATATTCATCATTACGCATTAATAGTTTGTATTTATCGCCTACGCCTAAGAATCATTCATTTGACGAATCTTGAGGATTCGTGCTATATTCTTATAATTCTAGGAATTTGGATTCTTTATCTAGAATTGTTAGAATATTATTTCTCCTTTGATAGTTATGAACTCAATATGATTCAATAAAAGTTAACCTTTGGATTCTGTGTAATGGTCTATACAGAATTAATATGAATCTTGAGTTTATAATGATCTTATAATTAAATATTAAAATAAAATATAAGTTCATAAACTCCTTGAGATTATGCTTATATTTGCGAGTCACCATATATTTTCGTCTCATTAAAGAGAGGGATTTTATCACCATATAGATAACCTATTGAGATATGATTTTATATATATCTAATTCATGTAAAGTCTCAGGTTGTTAACACTCTTAAAGTGTGCATAAATGAGATCGAGAGACAATTAGATAGAAAAGTTAAAACCATCATATCTGATAGGGGTGATGGATTTTATGGTATTCATGATGGATCCAATTATCATTCTAGTTCTTTTACTACATTCTTGGAAAATCAAAGTATATATATTCAGTATGATTTACCAGATGTGTCGTAGCAGAACATAATTGCTGAAAGGTATAATTGTACACTTATAAATGTGATTAGAAGCATGATATATTATTCTTTTATACCCAAATCAATGTGAGAAGAAGCTATAAGGACAACTATGTATATCTTAAATGGGGTTTCTAGGAAGTAAATTACATAATTTCTTTTGAGTTATGGAATGATAGGAAACCTAATTTAAGATATTTACATGTTTTGGATTGTCCTATAGAGATAAGGATCTTCAACTCACATAAAAGAAAATTAAATTTAATAACTATTTTGAATATTTTATTATTTATTCAGAAAAGTTTAAAAAGGGTATATGTCTTATTACTCTAATCATAGTACGAGGATGGTTAAATCTGGTAATATAAGGTTCTTATAAAATAGTGAATCAGTGGGATTAAAAATCTCAAAATTTAATTTTGATATAGAGGAGATACATGTTGATACTCCTTTATTATTTGAGAGATTGTTGTTACTCAGATTATTAAATAATTTGATAAAGGTGAACAACAAAATAACATTACCAAACTCTCACATTATATTGATATCGCTGATAATGGTCTTATAGAATAACCACAATTGACAGCTTTAGAAATTTTTCAATGGGAAAGGAATCCTGTCATTTATGATTATGTGGTATATTTATAAGATTTATATTTTGATATAAGAATCAGAATAGATCCCTTATTGTTTTCACAGGTCATGAAAGGTAATGATTCTGAAAAATAATATGATACAATATAAGAAGATTTAAAATCAATAACCATGGTGTCTGATGAATTCATCGAATTGTCTAATAATTATAAAAGAGTGTTATATAAATATAATTCAAAGGACAATGTCGAATGATATAATGGTCAGATTTTTAGGTTTTATATGGTTATAGATTTTACTAATAAAGAATGTATCGATTATAACGAGACATACAGTTGTTAAAGGAACTCGTTAAGAATCGCCATGACATTAGTGACTCATTATGAGTTTGAGTTACATCATAATGATATGAAAATAAATTTTTAATTAAGGATCTAGTTTTCTATAAGTTATTCTGAATGACTCGCAGAGAAAATGAAAGAAATATAAATTTGGCATGCAAATTTAGGAATCTATTTATGATCTTAAACAAGTTTCTAGACAATGATGTATATAAAGTTTGTTAATATTATTGATTTTTTCAGATTTAAGAAAAATACGATTAATCGGTATTTATATCTAAAGATCAGTGGGAGTAAGTTTATTATATTGATCATATATGTGGATAATATTTTGCATTGCCAATAGTGACTTGATTTATTATACTAAACCAAGAAATTATTACTAAGAATTTAAGATGATTGATATGAATGAGACATCTTATATTATTAGTATTGAGATACTCAGGGATATATCTCAATGATTATTAAGATTGTCTCAGAAATGATATATTAACCGAGTCTTGAGATGATTTAATATACAACTTTGTTCAACAAATCATAAAAGTAAAATTTTAGTCAAAAGTGAGTGCTTTAAAATGACTTAAAAAGAATCATATAAAGAAAATATTCTTTATATATGCGTAGTTGAAAGTCTATGCTCAAGCCTATGTCAGAACAGATATTAGTTTTTACAATTAGAATACTGGGTAGATATTTGAGTTATCCAGAAGTGAAAAAAAATTAAAGGACTGTAAAGAAAAGTAATAAGATATTTGGAAGGAACGAAGGATTATATGCTCACATGTATGAAATTATATCAGCTTGAAATGATGGTGTTTTTCAAATGCTGATTCTATAAATTACCTCAATAACAAGAAGTTCACCTTATAGTTAATATCTATATCAATTAGAGGGACAATTTATTATTATATTATTATTATTAATAAAAATTAATTTTGTGGTATGCTTTGAGGCCACTAATCAAACTTTATAATTGTAAAATTTTATCTTAGGACTTGGTGTGGTCAGACTTAATTGTCAAGTCGCTAAAGATATTTTGTGATATCGTAGTAGTTTTCTTCTCTAAGAATGATAAGTACTATTGCATTTCTATGCATTATGATAGAAAGTACTTGATGGTTAGAGAAGACGAGTCCAGAAACATCTAATGTCAATTAATTACTTGAGTTCTACTGTATTGATTGCTGATCCATTTACTTATGACTTACAACCTAAAGTGTTTAGAAAGAACATATTCTTATGATTGGATTTGTGAGTAACCCATAAAGGATATGGTGATGCGTATTTGAGTAGACATTGTAATTAATATTTTTTTTCTTACGTATTTAAAGTTATTTGTTTCTATTATCCTGTTTACAGTTATGTATGTACATATTATGATTGAATGTGATAATAGGATTATCTTGACAAGACAAATTACAAGGGTCATTATGGACTATATTAGGAAAGACTAACAATGTTATAATACATAGAAGGGAGTATAACATTGATGATATATAACCGCTATGATTCGCATTGATGGTTAGACTTAATATAGTATTATTCTATTTATTGGATTTCTTGGCTTATTTTAAAATTCATGGTCATGTATAAAATGTTTTTCAAAATTTTCAGGATCCAATTAGGTAAAATTGTTTTCAAACAAATTTTGTTTTGTTTATTTTTATTTTTAAATATATTTTATATCTTATCAATTAATGGGCTAAGTGGGAGAATGTTAGATTATGTGGCCCGTTATAATCGGATAAGATATATGATATAACTAATTGGATTCTAATATCAGTATCGACCAATAGAAAAGAAGTCCATATTTTGGTAGGAGACCTTAGGGGATGTCCTTGATGGAAGGAACTTCCATAATAACTTATCCTAGACCCTCTGCTTTCGCCTATAAATAGACATGACCTCAGGGGACTTAAAGTGACAGTGACAGAAGCAACACAGAAGCATCTAAGAGTTGCATAAAGATTAGCAACACAGATGCATCTAAGAGTTGCATAAAAGAAAACGTTTCACAAACATCGATTGAGAGATTACAGTCTCTCTCTCAATCTCCCTAAGCCATCAATTAAAGTGGTCATGTGAAAAGATAGGAAGAGAGGAGAAGGAGTCTAGTTCTCTTTGTAGATTGATAGAGGCGTTAGATCTAAAGGAAGGTATTCAGATCAGAGATCTTTCCCCTTTCTTTGTGGATGATATCAAAAGGTACACATCGTAAAAACAGATCTATTGTTGTTTGATTTCGATCCTAGAATTAAAGTTTTTTGCGTCGTAGAAGCATGATAAAATTTTTTTATGTTTACTTTTTATTTCTTAGTTTTGAATAGACTTGTCTCTTAAGATATTTCATTTTTACAACATTGATATGGATGTCGTAATACGTTACGAGAGACGCCATCATGCAGATCGATGTTTTCTCCATGTTGATTCAGGCACTTGGGTTGACTTGATGTGAGAGGCTTGATATTTTTACAACCTAATGCCGTGCGTGTTTCGATGTTTGTGTAATGGGTGGAATTGTGGTAACCCTGCTTTTGTTCTGTTTGGTTACTGATGTAGCTAATCAGCTGTACCACTTGGACCGGCAAAGGGCCATAGTGAGAATATAAAGGCTATTTGCTAAGGTCGATGCGTACAATGCAATTTGCATTCGACGAACGATTGAGCAGGAGGATTTTGCATCTTAATAAGCCAAACAAGACGAGTCTTGTGTTCTTTTTACTGGTTTTGGCATTCGGGTGTTCCTCGTAGTGCTTTATTGGGCTGTGTTATAAGAGAGTAGATGCTAATTCTAAATGCATCATAAAAATAAAATCTAATCAGTCTCATAAATCGAGAAATCAAGCGATGTCAAATCCTTATTGGATGACGGAAATCAGAGGAAACATACGCCGATGATATGAGATCATTTTTCGCTAGTAACTTTTAACACGCTGCTGCAAAGCCAAGGTAAGATTGGAAACCAAAAAAATAATAATAAGAATCAAATTTAGAGTGAGTCAATTAAGTAGGATCTCGATCGTGCTAAGTAATTGAGGGTGACAACGAAGGAGGGCCATGTTTGATACATGATTTTGTAGCGGATGGAACATGCTCCGTAAGGAAAACCATGGACGTAGGGAAGGGTGGATGTACCGTCAAGGCAACAATGGCGATTAGATCAGGATTCAATTGCCAACAATGTCACTTTGGATACTTTATTATGCCCTTTTACATGCCATCGATGAGCGTGTTCGTCGCTCGGAAGTCAATGAATGCGTCGAACTCTGACGCATATCTTTTGTCGATTGTCTCAGAAAACGAAACACTTTTTCGTAATCGTGTTTCGTTTTCATGATGCGATGGGACAAGAAGCATTTCTGCATTTTAGCGACTTCTCCCCAACCTTGCCTCGGTGCTGTGTTTGTGACATTTGTTTGCTTGTATAGTAGCGTAACTTATCTACTTGTATTTTGCCACGGAGGATATGATGCAATCTAATCTGTCATGTCCTGGAGGCGTCGATGACCAGCGCGGGCAACCCAGGAGTGGCTGCTGCGAGAAACCTGCTGCAGAGACACGCGTGACGCTGCTGAAGGCTGCAAATTAGGGGAGAAGTGCCGTTTTTCACATGGGAGCGAGCTTGACAAGCCCCCATTCTTCCTTGTCATGATAGTGGTCATATTGTCACGATCGTCACACACTTGTAACAACTTCGTTCAACATATTATTTATCGTTTTTTTATGTTTGTACATATTCTTGACAGCATGTTTTACCATACTTTTAATGTGTTAACCATGTAAAAATATAAGAAACAGTAGGTTACAGCGCTATAGAACGACCGCTCGCTGCATCTACCCAAAAACCCCAAAATGACTTTGTTTTCGCGTGTCGCGGGCTGATTTCTGTAGCTTGTAGCCCCGCGTGAAACATCAGCCATCTCAGCACCTTGGAACCCCCCGGGTGGCACAGGGCTAGATGGGGCTTCGGTATATTGTTGGGTGTTGAACACTTTCATAAGTTTGCACATCAACTTGACGGAAACTTGCTTTCGTGCCCGACACCCGAGGAGTAGTTGTTTGCGGACTTACAGTTGCTCATTCACCGTTCTAAAATTCTTGTTTTCCTCCTCTCTTTCTCTACTTTCCTGCACTCCAAGTGCTCGCTCAATTACTTGTAAAGCTTCCCTCTTCGTGAGACGTCGAGACTTGTCCGCCGCTCGTTTCAACAACTAATCAACTTTTATTTTACAGGTCCTACGGGACCTGCACGAGGTTGCAGCTCGGCTGACCCTTTGCGGACGCGTATGTCACAAGGGCGCCTCAAGACTTAGGCAATTCCAGCTAAGTCTGATCGAAGTGGGCGTAAGGGTACTTCTCGACTTAGACAACTCTGGCTAACTCCGTGTTTGTCGCAAGGGTGCCTCACCACTTAGGCAATTTCAGCTAAGTGCGTGACATTGTGGTATCAGAGCAGGTAAGCAATTTGAGCAAGCAGCGAAGAAACTTTACAATTTCGCCATGACGAAACATCACGGCGAATCGAGCAAGATGGGGCAAGCTGGTCAGTTGCCCCAAGCAGCCGTAGGTGGGCTACATGTGTAAACTCGCTTCCTCACTGCTGGAGCTGCTCAAGAGAAGCGAGACAGCAAACATGATGAGCGAGAAGTTGGCTACTCGTCGTTAGCAGAAGAGGCATAATATGGAGCGCCAATCGGGAAAAAGAGCCATCGAGAGAGGATCATAGCGGCGGAAACCCGCTTGAATGTTCTCAAAGTGAGCTTGGACGAACTCTACTAAGGCCAAAATAGGCTTCTTGGCATAGAGCACTCACAAGAAGAAGCTGAATCCTGGATCAACAAGGTTGAAGCCCTAGTCGACCGACTAACGGATGATACCGAGGACTCCGTGCAACATTTATAAGAGATGGTTACGGAACTCACTTCCAGAGTGGTAGTGCTCACAAGGGCATTGAATGCGGGAGGAAGCAACACCTGCATTGTGCCGACACAAAGCTTCAGAGCGCCTGACCCACATTACTATAGGGGTACTAGAGATGCAAAGGAGCTTGAGAATTTCCTATTTGATATGGATCAATACTTCCGAGCCACGAGGCCGGACTATGAGGACGCCAAAGTTTTGATAGCGACTATGTATCTGAACGGAGATGTAAAACTTTGGTGGAGAACCCGCTGGGAGGAGATTCAATAAGGTCGATGTAGAGTGGACACATGGGAAGACTTGAAGCGAGAGTTGAGAACTCAATTCCTACCCGAGAACACTGAGTTTGTCGTAAAGAGGAAGTCGAGACAACTCCACCAAACGACTTCCATTCGGGACTATGTGAAGCAATTTTCTGCACTGATGCTAGACATTCAAGACATGTCCGAAAATGATAAGTTGTTCAGCTTTCTTGATGGCCTGAAGCCATGGGCTCAACAGGAACTTCATCGATGGAATATCACCAATGTGATCGGAGCAATTATAGTCGCAGAAAGGCTCACAAACTTTGTTTCTTCAGAGGATTCGAGGAAGAAGAAATAGTCATCAGAAAATCGCCATCCAAAACATCCTCATGGGAAGGAACTTGGGGGTGAACAAAGGAAGAAGAGTTTCTAAAAGGGGTTGAACGCAAAAGGCAAGACCCCAAGATCCGGCGGATGCTACTGGTGCGGAGGACCACACAGGGTGTGGGAGTGCCCACAAAAGTAGGCACTCAATGCCTTGTCAGCTTCCATCAACCCCCCCAAGCCAGACAAGGGCAAGGCAGTTGCTCTCAGTTCGAGTAGCTCCGAATCTGGTAGCGACGATGAGAAGTCGCAAGGACCCCGAATGGGTGCGATGCGTTTGTTGAATGCATTGCGGGGTCAAGTGGGGGAGAACATAAAGCCGAAGCAACATAGAACAGGAAGCAGTGAGCTGATATATGTGGACATCAGGCTCAATGGCTAAACCACCCGGGCAATGGTGGACACGGGCGCTATCCACAACTTTATTGCCGATCGAGAAGCAAGGCGACTTGGGCTGACCTTGGAGAAGAACCCAAGTCGAATGAAGGCGGTGAACTCAGAGGCCAAGCAGATCTTCGGGCTAGCAAAGGGAGTCCCTATCAAGATTAGATCTTAGAGCGGGAGCACAAATATAATGGCCGTGCCATTGGACGACTTCCAAGTAATTCTCAGAATGGAGTTCATGCATGCCGCGAAGTTGGTGCCAATACTGTTCCTAAACTCCTTATGTCTGATGGGAGGCAACAACCCCTGTGTGATTCCCGTCTCTCGGGGAGAAAATAAGGACCCCCACCAACTATCGGCATTACAACTGAAGAAAGGGGTACGCAAAGGAGAGTTAACCTTCATGGCTACCATGAAGCTAGAACCACTTGACGAGGAGGCCATTAAAGAACTTGTTGTGGTAGAGAACGTCATGAAGGAGTTCATAGATGTTATGTCACCTATGTTGCCGAAAACTCTGCCACGACGCAAAGGCGTGGATCATCTTATTGAGATGGAGCCGGGAGTGAAGCCTCCAACGAGACCACCATACCGCATGCCCCCTCCTGAGTTGGTAGAGCTCAAATAGCAGTTAGATGAACTGCTAAGCGGTGGTCTCATCCATAGTTCCAAAGCACCATTCGGAGCTCCAGTTCTCTTTCAGAAGAGACAAGATAGGAGTCTTCGACTTTGCATCGACTATCGAGCCATTAACAAGGTGATTGTGAAGAACAAATATCCCATCCCACTCATTGCGGACTTGTTCGACTAACTAGGCAAAGTAAAATATTTCTCTAAACTCGACCTTCGATTGGGGTATTGGTAGGTGCGTATTGCTGAAGGTGATGAAGCGAAGACTACCTGTGTGACCAGGTATGGAGCGTTTGAGTTCTTGGTGATACCTTTCAGCTTAACCAACACTCTAGCCACATTTTGCACTCTTATGAATTAGCTATTCAAGGAGTATTTAGACAAGTTTGTGGTTTTCTACTTTGATGATATCATCGTCTACACCGAACACTTAAGGAGCATATTGAGCACCTTTGAATAATTTTCAAAGTTCTCAGGGAGAATACTTTGTTTGTAAAAAGAGAGAAGTGCTACTTTGCTCAGACGAAGATCTTATTCTTAGGGTATCGAATTGGCAATGATTCCATTCGGATGGACAAGTCAAAGGTGTAAACTGTTGCAGAATGGAGTACTCCAAAGAAGGTGCCAAAGCTGAGATCCTTCCTTGGTTTTGTGAACTACTATCGACGCATCATAATGGGGTATTCGAAGCGTGCAGCTCCATTAATAGAGTTACTGAAAAAGGAGCAGCCTTGGAGATGGTCTGACAAATGTGAAGCAGCATTCCAAGACCTAAAGGTTGCCGTTTTGAAAGAACCAGTGCTCAAATTGCCAGATTATGGGAAGCCCTTCGAAGTTCAGACAGATACTTCAGACTTCACTATTGGGGGAGTACTCATGCAGGAGGGCCACCTAATGGCTTACGAAAGCCGCAAGCTCAATGATATCGAGGGACGGTATCTAGTGCACGAGAAGGAGATGACAACGGTGATCCACTGTTTACGGGTGTGGCGACATTACCTTCTCGGATCATGATTTGTACTGAGGACAGACAACATCGCTTTGAGTTACTTTCAGATTCAAAAGAAGCTCTCTCCAAAGCAAGCACGATGGTAGGATTTCCTAGCAGAATTTGATATGGTAATGGAGTATAAGCCCGGAAAAGCAAATGTCATAGCCGATGCGTTGAGTCGGAAGGTGGAGTGAGTTAGTTGCACTCCAACTTCCTTTCTCGGATCAAGGATAGACTATATAACGATCCCCAAGCAGTAACCTTGATGCAACTAATCTAAGAAGGCAAGACACTATGATTTTGGGTCCAGGAGGGTCTTGTCTACACCAAAAGGAATAGAGTTTATGTCCCTCGAGTGGACAATTTAAGGCGCGAACTCTTGAAGGAGTGTCACGATTCCTTTTGGGCAGGACATCCGGGCATTCACCGAACATTGGCTCTTATAGAGAGGGCCTTCTATTGGCCAAAGATAGGGATGGATGTGGAGGAATATGTTTGAACGTGCCTAACTTTTCAATAAGACAAGGTGGAGCAGTGGAAGCCGGTGGGACTTTTAGAGCCGTTGCCCATACCAGAAAGGTCGTGGGAGAGTATTTCTCTAGACTTCATATCAAGCTTGCCGGTAGTAGGGGGACTCGGATCGATACTTGTGGTGGTCGACCGATTTTTGAAGTATGCAACTTTCATTGCTGCACCCCTACACTATTCAGTAGAGGAAGCAGCGAAGCTAATAATGAAGAACGTGGTGAAGTATTGGGGAGTCCCGCACAATATCATAAGTGATTAAGATGCTCGGTTTCTGGGATGATTCTGGACCGAGCTATTCAAATTGTTGGGGTCGAAGCTATACTTCTCTACAAGCCTCCACCCCTAGATGGATGGCCAAACTGAGAGAATAAACTCGCTCTTAGAACAGTATCTTCAACACTACATGAGTGCTAACCAACGAGATTAGGTGAAGATGTTGGACATAACCCAATTCTCCTACAACCTGTAGCAGAGCTTTGCATCCAACAAGAGCCCCTTTGAGATCATCACAGGACAACAACCGTCGACTCCTCACACTTTGGCTATCAGATGTACCGGGAGTAGTCCGTCCGCATATCACTTGACAAAAGAATGACATCAAAATACAGATATTACGCGGGCCTACTTGGAAAAGGCGGCCAAAAGGATGAAGAAGTGGGTAGACTTGGAAAGGCGACCACAAGAATTCAAAGTTGGCGATTTGGTGTTGGTGAAGTTCCAACTAGCATTACTCCAGTTCTTTAGGAACAAGGTGCATAAAGGATTGGTGTGCAAGTATGAAGGCTCTTTCCCAATTATCAGTAGGGTGGGAAACGTCTCCTACAAGTTGCAACTATCGGCGTGGCTCAAAATTCATAATGTTTTCCATGCCAGCAACATGAAAGCCTACCACTCCGATCCACAAGATGCTTCTCGAGATGTTTCAACTCGACAACCTCCCACCAGAGCCTCCTACGAGAAGCGAGTTGAGACCATTTTAGCGGATCGTAAGACAAAGCTACCCAATGAAGCTGAACAGATCGAATACTTGGTGAAGTGGTGAAAGCTTCCTAGAACTGAAGCCAGTTGGGAGCTAGAAGATACCCTCCGACATGAAGAAGCAACCATCAAAGCTTACCAGTAAGCGTCGACGAGGGCGTCGACAGTTTAAGTGGGGGAGAATGTCACGAACGGTCGTCGCACACTCGCAGCAACTTCGTTCAACATACCGTTCATCGCTTTTCCATGTTTGTGCTAGTTATAGGTACCCTACAAGTCAATCACATGAGTGATTGCACCTGTAAGACGCTGCATCAATCTCTTTGCTTATGATTATTGGTATTATCTCACATTATCTAGATGTATATTGTGATGTCCTTGGATCTGTGCAATGAGAATTGGATCGTGATGAGATTACGATAATGAGACCGATTCACCTTTAAACACAGACCCTAAATTATCCTGGTCATAAGTTACTCGAGAAGGACATCGAGATAATCAGATAGACTGGTGTGCTGTATACCCATTCATATGATGGAGGTAGCTGGTCTCATAGCTACTTGTGTGGGAACACTAAGGGTACAGTGCAGGTGCTCATTGGAGAATGAGTTCACTGATTGATCCGCCTACGGAATGCTGAATGGTTAATGATATCTCATGTCAGATAGTGATTCCGTAGTCCCAGTAGTGTATCTGGTTCTTAGACTTGAGACACCAAGGATGTCCTGTATGAGTACTCCACTCTTTGATACCAGACTTATAGGTTTGGAAAGCTCCAGATCACAGCCGGTCATTGGGAGTGGTAGCCAACCTTACGAGGGCTATTGAGTGTCAATAAAGGATTATCCGCTCTCGGTATCATGAGAGGAATATCTCATGTGTTCTTGCTCGAACAAATCTTTGGCCAAGGTTATTCAGATTGAGAGAGAAAGAGTTCTCTGGGAGAATCCGACAAGAGCAAGACTCGAGGAGAGACCGTATGGGCCTGACAGCACCATGCCCGGTATAGGGTCTCTAGGATATTAGATGGATGAGAGATTATAGATACATGGTAACTGAGGACAAATAGGTCCAAAGGATTAGATTCCTCTATATCGTCTGGGGGCCGCGGCGTAGTGGCCTGGTACGTCCGCAGTCGATGAGTTGGGTGAATTATTATAGAGATAATAATTCACTATATTAGATGGAGTTCTGACAAGTATAACTCAAGGCCAGCTCGATATTGGACCTAGAGGGTCACACACATATGGTAGGTGTTGCGACGAGTAAAGGTTCGGATATGAGATATCCGCTGAACCCCCTATCTTATTGGATATCCATTAAGCCCCTAAATTATTAGATCCTGAGATGAGATCCAATAATTGCTAATAAGAGATTATTGGGTAGAAACCCAGTAATCCAAGAGGCTTGGGTAATTGGATGGAGATCCAATACCCAATAGGGCAAAAGATCCATTAGGGTTTTTCAGGGGGCCTCTATAAATATGAGGGAACCAAAGCTCTATAGGCTGAGGGTTTTTGGTAGCCACCTCCTGTTCTCCTCTCCCTAGAGAGAGAGGTGCATCGTCGCAATCCCTGCCGTGTGGATACCGCTAGAGAGGAGGACGTTTGACCTCCTTCATCCTCTCCCACAGATCGACAGGAATTCAGGGATATACGATCTCTCTAGGTATCTTCTTTTACACATGTAGTTTTCGTGGATTTGTTTTGACGCACTGATCTTCGCACGACGACGGAAACTTTCTACAGAAAATCTGGGGTTTTATTTTCTGTTCTTCCGCTGCGCATGTGATGTCGCTCCCCTGAAGGGTTTCCCAACAATTTGTATATATCCTTGGCAGCTTGTTTTGTCATATTTTTGGTGTGTTTCTTATGCAAAAATGTAAGAAACAGCAAGTTGTAGCGTTGCAGAATGATCGCTTGCTGCATCTGCCCAAAAACCCCAAATGGCTCCGTTTTCGTGTGCCACGAGCTGATTTCTGTAGCCCGTAGCCTCGCACGAAACGTCAGCTATCTCAGCACCTTAGAACCGGGTGGCACAGGGCTGGATGGAGTTTCGGTATATTGTCGGGCGTTGAACACTTTCACAAGTTTGCACGTTAACTTGACGAAAACTTGCCTTCGTGCCCGACACCCGGGGAGTAGTTGTTTATGGACTTGTAGCTGCTCATTCACCCTTCTAAAGTCCTTGTTTTTCTTCGCTCTTTCTTTGCTCTCCTACACTCTAAGTGCTCGCTCAATTGCTTATAAGACTTCCCTCTTCGTGAGACGTCTGGACTTGTCTACCGCTCGTTTCAACAACTAATCAACTTCTGTTTTACAGGTCCTACAGGACCTGCACGAGGTTGCAGCTCGGCTGACCCTTTGTGAACGCGTATGTCATAAGGGCGTCTCAAGACTTAGGCAGTTCCAGCTAAGTCTGATCGAAGTGGGCACAAGGGTGCTTCTCGACTTAGACAACTCCGGCTAAGTTCGTGTTTGCCGCAAGGGTACCTCATCACATAGACAATTCTAACTGTGTGACAATATGACAACTCCACCGGGTGAAAGATTGCCAAAAAAAAAAAAAAAAAAATTTTAGTGTTGCTGCTTCTCTTACAGGTGCCACCATTGGCAAGGGTGGGATGGACACCGAGCAGAGTTGGAACATTACAGGCAGGCAGGCAGGCAGGCAGGCATTAAGGCGGCGACGAGGGAGCGTGAGTCGGCCACCAACTTGAGAAACGTTGAGCTGGAGGGAATGTTTGAGGAAATCGAACGTGGCAGTTCCATGGCGAGACAATTTATCATTCATGTTAAGTGCTCCTACCGAAGAATTCTGCTTCGACAGCCGCAGGTGCTTCAGGCAACAATCACAAGACAAAAGGGTTCATGCGCTTGGGTGATCGGCGCCGTTGTGTGCACAGGGCGCGTCTTCTCCTTCCAGCTATTTCCCATAATCTCTCACCGATTGCTGTTACCACTTGCTCTCTTCGGTAGACTTGATGCACCTCTTTTCTTTTAGAATAGAAATAGTCTCGGCAAGGATGCCGTGCCTCGTACCTGATCTCTCCTTTGACGGGTGATGAGACCGACTGATATTGGTGTTACTGATTCGGAGAGCTCGCACCTTTCATGTCTTTACGAGGAGGAAAAATGCTGCCTGGCTTAGGCAGATCTATCAGAAACGATGATCTCAAGCTTACTAACTCCAAATGCATGCATGAGGAGGATTCTAACACTAAGTGCTATCCCTTTTTTTTTTTTTTTAAATCTCTATCTTTATTCTGGATCTTTTCCTATCATTGACCCGTTGGGTTGGGTATTAGGGATGAATTTATCTTATTTTATCCGAATTTATGGAGCTCATTGAACTAGATGCCCTCGACCTCGACGAAAGAGCTTCACATTCCCCTTTACTGGGGAATATTTTTAGAGGACGTTGAATCTTTAATTCGACCTTTCAATAGACGAGATTTGGGATGCTCTTACATCGTTAGAGTTAGAAAAGAATCCGAGTCCATATAGGCGTACCATGAAATTTTATCATTTTTATTGGGACATAATTTCTTTATACAATTTAGTTTTCATATTTTAACCAAAGTCTCGGCTAACTGTATTAGACCTTCGTTGGATTCTCTTATCTCTCATGAACAATTTGTATTATTTTATTCATAATAATATCCTTATTGTTTAGAAGGTTATGTATTCCTTATTTAATTCAACGAATACAAATCCTTATGTCATACTCAAACTTGACTTTGAAAAAATGTTTTTGCTTACTATGCTTAGAGCTTTACATTTGTCAATTTTTTTTTTTACCAAATTCATTTCCTGGATTAAGACTTGCATAACTACTCCTTTGTATGATTGGTGAATGTGCAACCATCTCACTTCTTTAAAGGGTAGTAGAGGTTTTCGTTAAGCCGCTTGTGATAGGAGATTCATCACCCCTTTCTCTTTTGAGAGAGACTATAAGATTTTTCATTTGATGTCTATTAGTGAAATATGTTGAATTTAGAATTTTGATGATAAAATTTATTGATGAGTTTATTAGACTAATATGATTTTGAGATAAGTTATGTAGGAAATATTTTGATCATGGACTCGGACCACCAAGGATTAATTGTTGACTAAGAGAGTCGAATATTATGCTATGAAATTATCATGTCAAAAATTAGATGTCGAGTTAGAGGATTCATTGACATGTCAAAAATTGGACTTCGTACTAGAGGTTCGAGCATTATATCAGAAGAATCATATATTGCATCGAAAGATTAGATATTGTGGGAAAATCAATATATTGATGGAGTAAGCAATATGCTGAAGGAAATGATGATATGTCGAAGGTTTGGATGAAATGTCGAAACATCGAATGACATGTTTGAATAATATACAATATGCCAAAAGCTTCATAAATGTGTCGTATGTATGGTTGATTTATCAGTCTTGATCGAGATCATTATGGGTTAATTTGAGTTGTTATTGGGTCAAAACCATGCCAACTTATCAAGAAAGTCATTTGAGCTTGAACCCAGGCTAAGTTAGACTTGTTAAAAGACCAAACTCATGGCCTAAACTAGGCATATGCAATGGTACCACTAGACTTAAGCGGTAGTATCACTTGAGTCAGCCAATAGTACTATTTATATTTTGTTAGCCTTTTCGACAATAGTACCATCTATGCCGATGGTAGTATAATTGATGTTTAGATTTATAGCATTGTTGCAATAGTAGTACTGCCTGTACTCTAAAATTTTGAGGATTTAAAATTTTGATTTTATTTTTGAAGGCTTTTGATACTATAAATACTCTTTTCAAGCTTGATTGATGGAGAATCTATTCCCGAGCTAAAAAATATTATAAACTCTTATTTTGAGCATAGTTTGAGTTTTCTTCTCCTCTTGAGTTCGGTTATAATTCTAAATTATAGTAGATAAAAGATCTTGTATAAAAAGAGTGTGTAAAGGTTATCTACTTAGCCCGAAAAGGAAAAAGTTATAACAATAGTAGTTGATTTTTATCCATTGAAAAGAAGATCGATAGTAAAAGTTGGTGACCTCGAGAAAAGAGAAATTAGGAATGGACATAAGTTGACAAAACCAATCCATTATAAATTTGTTTGTCTCTCTTTATTTGTTTTTTTATTTATGATTTAATTTTATTCTCTTTACTTGCAACTTTAACTTATTCAATTGAGTTTTTGTAATGTGTTGATTTATCAATCGAGTTTTAAAATTGATTAAAAATATTATTACATTGATTCATCTCTTCTCTTAGTGCTATTAGGATTTTAACAATTAGTATTAGAACAAGGATTTCATATTTGGATTAACACTCAAGAGAGAATAAATGGTGTTTTCAAGCAATTAAGTGAAACACTTCGTCACATGTTCTTTTAAGTTAAATGGAATAGATTACACTTATTGAAAAATACAAATGAGGATTTTTTTTGCTTTGATTTTAATTTATGAAATGTTGTCAAGTTTAGTTTTCAAAAATCTTTTAAACTAATGGAAGAATGAAATGATTTTGAAAAGAAAATATTTTTTAAATGCTAAAGCTATGAATGTATTATTTTATACTTTAGATAAAAATAAGTTTAATTAAGTTTCTATGACACGACACATAATATATGTCATACAGTTAAAGTCACCCACAAAGACACAAGTAGAGGAAAGAAATCTAAAATTAATTTTTTAATTTATAGTTATGAATTATTTAAAATGAAGTCACGCAAATCTATCAGTGATATGTATACCTATTTTATGAATGTTATCAATAGATTAAAATCTCTTGGTAAAAATTATACTAATATTAAATTAGTGAGTAAGATCTTAAGGTCTCTTCCTAAAAACTTGGATCCAAACGTAATGATAATATAAGAAGATAAATGTTGAATCTCGGATTTTGATGATGAAGTCAATTGATGGTTATTTGATCTAATCCATTTTTGAGATAAGTGTGCAGGATTAACTATGATAGAGCTAATTACCGGAGTCAAGTTGCTAGAAGTTCAAGAGTCCACTAGAAGTCCGAAGGATCATCGGAAGTGTTGCTGGAGCCAACCGAGATGAAATCGGGGACTTGCTGAAGGTTTCGGAAGTTCGCCGGAAAGATCGTCGGAGGTTTGCGGAGATCACTGAGAAGGTTCGGAAGGGTGCCAAAGACTTGTTGAACTCGCCATAGAATCCGGGAGCCTACTGGGAATCCGCCGGAAGGAATCTGAGGGAGTGTCGGAAGTCCGCCGGAAGATCGCCGGAAAGCTCTTCGAAAGATAACTTGATGGTGTCGGTTTAATTTGGCTTTAAAAGTTCATAGTTAGCACTTAATTAGGTTATAGACTAGGTGTTAATCATGTCTAGACCTGTATTGGGCCAATTGGGCCTTTAATGGGCTGTATTGGGCTAAAGGTTAGGCCCATACAGTTTCTGGCAAGGGCCGACGGTAGCACTGCTGGACCTAGGCGGTAGCACCGCCGGACCCAAGCGGTAGCACCGCCAGACCCACGTGGTAGCACCGCCTGTTGATTGAAGGCTGGGCGGTAGCAACGCCCCAGGCAGGTGGTGGTACCGCCTGATAGGTGGTTGCAACCACCTGTGTCAGGCGGTAGTACCGCCAGTGCCAAGTGGTAGTACCGCCAGTGCCAAGTGGTAGTACCGCCAGCACACTGACACCCGCAAAGGTGTGTTAGGCGGTAGTACCGCCTACAATCCAAAATTTCAGATGAGACCTCTTTGAGCCGGATTTTTGAATCCCAAAAAGTTTTATAAATACCCCTTTACTCCTAGCTGGTTGAGGGACCTTTTCCAGTGTTAGAATTGAGTCTAAGCTATAGCAAATTCCTGCTTTCAATTGCTCAAGTGTTCACCTCCTCCTTCTACTTGTAAAATTTCTGTAAAGTGAGGGAACCTCTGGTAAAAGGCTGTAAAGGGGTGTTTGGTTCTTCCCCTTCAAGAGATTTGATAGTGGAAGTTGGGAGCCTCATTGGAGGAGGCTTCAAGAGTGAACGTAGGTCATTTGACCGAACCAATATACATCGCTGCATACATTTGCTGTGTGAGTGTTTGAATTTCTGTTTCGTAAATTTCTTAGCTGCAAGATTGATCGAAATTCTTCTCCCTACTTTTGACTTTATTTACTTGAATTACTTCAAGTTAAAGTCACTTTAGTTATATCAAGTTTCTATATGAATCTCCATAATCGGCTTTCAAAATGTCAAGTTTTAATCCGCTGCACTAATTCACCCCCCCTCTCTTAGTGCTACTCCGAATCTGACAATTGGTATCAGAACGAGGTTCACTCTCATATTTGGTTTAAAACCCAAGAGAGATGGCCATTTCCGGCATGCAAGAGGGTCACTCCATTACTCGTCCACCTATGTTTAATGGGTCGGATTATACGTATTGGAAGACTCGTATGAGGATTTTTCTTATTTCTATGGATTTTGAGCTTTGGAATATCATTGAAAATGATTTTCAAAAATCTTCTCTTCCGATGAGCGAATGGAATTAGTTGGAGAAGAAGGTGTTTGCTTTAAATGCCAAGGCTATGAATACCTTGTTTTGTACACTAGACAAAAACGAATTTAATCGCGTATCGATTTGTGAATCGACTTTTGATATTTGACGAACTTTTGAGATCACTCATGAAGGCACTAGCCGAGTGAAAGAGTCCAAAATCAACATTCTTGTGTATTCTTACGAGCTTTTTCGAATGAAACCAAGTGAGTCCATTAGAGACATGTACACCCGCTTTACGGATGTCATCAATGGACTCGAGGCACTTGGTAAAGATTTTTCTAATTTTGAATTAGTAATAAAATTTTTAAGATCCCTTCCGAAATGTTGGGATCCAAAGGTTACGGTCATTCAAGAGGCCAAGGACCTTAAAACTTTTCCTATCGAAGAACTCATAGGGTCTTTAATGACCTATGAAATGACATGCCATGCTTATGATGAGCTAGAGAACCCCATTCCAAAGAACAGGAAGGATATGACATTAAGAACTCAAGAAGACCACTTGAAAGGAACATCAAGTGATGAGGACTTTGATGAGGACATTGCACTTTTAACTAGAAAATTTAAAAAATTCATTAGAAAGGATAAATTTAAAAATGAATTCAAGAACAAACTTGAATAAAAAAAGGACCAAGTCATTTGTTATGAATGCAAGAAGCCGAGGCACTTCAAAAATGAATGCCCCCAAGCCAAGAAGAAGCAACTTAAGAAGAAGAAGGCATTGAAGGCTACATGGGATGACTCGAGTGATTTTGAGGATGAAGAAGCAAGCATCATAGAGGAGGCCAACTTCGCTCTAATGGCTTTGGGAGAAGAGGTAAGTGATTTACTTAATGAAGATTTATCTTTCGATAAGCTTTTAATTGCTTTCTATGAATTATTTGATGAATGTAGAACTGTTACAAAAAGCTTCAATTATTTAAAAACGGAACATGCTTTATTGTTAGATAAGTTTAAGAGTCTTGAGCATGATTCTCTCCCTCTACTCTCATGCTATAAGTGTAATCACTTAGAAGTAATCAAAAAGGAGAACTTGCTACTCAAAGAGACCTTAAACAAGTTTAAGATCGGTAGCAAGAACTTAGACATGATCCTTGCTAACAAGGGACATGTCAGAAATAGATGTGGAATTGGATTCGTGAGTGGATCTCACCGAACTCAAACCACATTCATTAAAGGGCCAACATTACATGTCTCCTCTCATTTGAAATGTAATTTTTGTTGTAAATCCGGACATGTTGTTTACAAATATCCATATAAGAAACTTAGCCTAAATAAATTAGTATGGGTTTCTAAAGGATCAATTAGGAACTCATTGAATAATGATAAATTTAGTAGATCAGTTTTTGAGGCACCCAAGTCAAAATGGGTACCTAAAAACCATCCTTTCTTGTAGACAAAAACACCCACACAAACTAGGCGCAAGAGATGGTATCTTGATAGTGGATGCTCAAGGCACATGACTGGAGATTCATCTCAATTCTCTAAGCTCTCTAGCCAAGACGAAGGGTTTGTTACCTTCGGAGACAACAACAAGGGTAAAATCATTGACAAGAGTACTATAGGTAACAAATCAACCTTTTCAATTGATAATGTGTTATTAGTAGATGGTTTAAAACATAATCTCTTGAGCATTAGTCAATTATGTGATAATGATTATATTGTAAGATTTGAATCTAATGCTTGCATCGTCGAAAAACCACACAATAATACATCTATAATTGCAATCAAGCAAAATAATGTCTACACTATTAATCTTGATGTTCTTAGTAGTGAAATATGTTTTTCGGCTTTGAATGATGATGCTTGGCTTTGGCATAGAAGATTAGGTCATACTAGCATGAAACTAATCTCTCAAATCACATCTAAAAATCTTGTAAGAGGCATTCCTAAGGTTAAGTTCATTAAAGATAAAGTATGTGATGCTTGTCAACTAGGGAAACAAATCAAAACTAGCTTCAAGCAAAAAAAAAATCAAATAAGTACCTCTAGACCATTACAATTGATCCATATGGATTTGTTTGGACCAATGACACAATAAGCCTAGGAGGTTGCAAATATGCCTTTGTGATTGTAGATGACTATAGTAGATTCACGTGGACCTATTTCTTAGCTCACAAAAGTGATTCTTTTAAATGTTTATCTAAATTCTGTAAACTTACTCAAAATGAAAAGGGTTTCATGATTTCATCAATTCGGAGTGATTACGGTGGTGAATTCCAAAACCGTAACTTCCAAAATTTTTGTGAATCAAATGGGTATAATCACAACTTTTCTACTCCAAGAAATCTTCAACAAAATGGAGTAGTAGAAAGAAAGAATAGAAATTTATAAGAAATGGCAAGAACCATGTTAAATGAACATAGTTTACCCAAATATTTTTGGGCCGAAGCCATTAATACGACTTGCTATGTCATGAATAGGGTTCTAATAAGACCATCTCTATCCAAGACTCCTTATGAATTATGGAATGACAAAAAACCTAATGTTTCTTACTTTAAAGTTTTTGGTTGCAAATGCTTTATTTTAAATGAAAAGGATGCTTTAGGAAAATTCGATGCTAAATCTGATGAAGACATCTTTCTTGGCTACTCTTTTATTTCCAAAGCTTTTCGTATTTTTAACAAACGAACATTAGTTATAGAAGAGTCTATTCATGTAGTTTTTAATGAAATTTTTAAATTTAAGAAAAAGATTTTGATGATGATTTTGGTTTTGATAATTTGAATTTAAATGAACCATCTCCTCAAAATAGCAACTTGGATGCATCTTCTTCCGAATTCTCCTTACCTAAGGAATGGAAGTATGTAGATGCCCATCCCAAGGAGTTAATCATAGGAGACACATCGAAAGGGGTTCAAACGTGTTCTTCATTTAAAATTTTTTGTGCTCATGCTACTTTTCTTTCTCAAATTGAGCCTAAAAGCATTGACGAAGCCTTAAAAGATAATTCTTGGGTTATCGCAATGCAAGAGGAATTGAACCAATTTGAAAGAAATGAGGTATAGAAGCTTGTTCCTAGACCAAGTGACCATTTAGTTATCGGTACTAAATGGGTCTTTAGAAACAAGCAAGATGAACATGGTATCGTGGTTAGAAACAAGGCTAGATTAGTGGCCAAAGGTTTCAACCAAGAAGAAGGTATCGATTACAAAGAAACCTCCACTCCTGTGGCTAGATTAGAAGCCATTAGGATGCTCCTTGCCTATGCTAGTAGTAATAACTTTAAGCTTTTTCAAATGGATGTCAAAAGTGCATTTTTGAATGGCTTTATTTCCAAAGAAGTTTATATTGAACAACCATCCGGTTTTGAAAACTCTCTTCTTCCTAATCATGTGTTTAAATTAACTAAAGCTCTCTATGGATTGAAACAAGCCCCTAGGGCTTGGTATGAGAGGCTTAGTTCTTTCTTAATTTCAAATAATTTTACTAAAGGCAAGGTTGATACTATATTATTTATTAAATATTTTGAAAATAATTTTCTTATTGTTTAAATTTATGTTGATGATATCATTTTTGGTTCTTCGGATGAATCACAATATGAATCATTTGCTAAGTGTATGAGTCTTGAATTTGAAATGAGTCTAATGAGTGAGTTAAACTTCTTTTTAGGATTACAAATTAAACAACTTAGTGATGAAATATTTTTTAATCAAACTAAGTATACATTGGAACTGTTAAAACGATTTAACATGGATAGTTCTAAAGCCATCAACACCCCAATGAGTACTTCCACCAAGTTAGACTTGGATGAAAATGGAGAAAATTTTGATCAAAAAATATATAGGGGAATGATAGGTAGCTTACTCTATCTCACTGCAACTAGACCTGATATCATGTTTAGTGTAGGTCTATGTGCAAGATTCCAAACTAATCCTAAGTTATCTCACCTTAAAGCTGTTAAAAGAATCCTTAGGTATCTTAAAGGAACTCCTAATCTAGGATTATGGTATCCAAAATCTGATAACTTTGATTTAAAAGCTTATGCGGATGCCGATTTTGATGGATGTAGAATCGATAGAAAAAGCACATCCAAAACATGCCAATTTCTAGGATATGCACTTGTTTCTTGGACATCCAAGAAATAAAATTCTGTTGCACTATCTACGGTGGAAGCCGAATATATAGCTGTAAGTGCATGTTGTGCATAAGTTGTTTGGATAAAAAATACTTTAGAAGATTATGAAATTAATTTTAAAAACATTCCAATAAAATGCGATAACACAAGTGCTATTTGTCTAACCAAAAATCCTATTCAACACTCAAGAACTAAGCACATTGATATTAGGCATCACTTTATACGAGATCATGTCGCTAATAATGATGTAACTCTAGAATTTATTGATACAAAACACCAATTAGTAGACATTTTCACAATGCCCTTAAATGAAGAACAATTTAACTTTATTAGAAGAGAATTAGGCATGATAAATTTGTGCTAATATTTAATAGTGCATGATTTCCAAAACGTTTAACTTTGATTTTGATAGTTTTACCTTTACACTTTCAATGAAAATCATGTCTTTCAATGATGTGTAAGTATAACTTCATACTATCTTCACCTTCTTTTGTGATGACTAAATGGATTATATAAGCTTGACATATGCATAAATTAATGTCATGGATTCTGCATAAAAATCAAGCTCTTAAATATTTATTCATGTGCTAATCAAGTTTTTATGATTTCATATCTTCTTCCTTCATAAAAATAACAAGTTGAATCTCATCATGAATTTTCTTGGATATGGTTGATGATTGGCTTCAATGATGTATCCTTATACATATTTTGAAAAAATTGATGACTTGATAAATATCTTGCATTGTATCAAAAATGACTTTATGACTCCTCTCACTTATGTCATTTTTTTTTTCAAGTTTCACCCTTTCATCAAGTTTATTCATCTCCTTTTTGTTGATGACAAAGGGGGAGAAAAATGTGAAATTGATGACTTGTTGAATGTGGCCTTTATGAGCAAAATAATTTGATGACTTGATAAATATCATGCATTGTATTGAAAAATGACTTATATAGTGTAAATGAAATGAAAAATTTTATAGTGTAAATGAAATGAAAAATGTCTCATAAGATTTGTTATTGCAATTCAATTGCTCTTGCCATGCTTTGTGTAAAAAACAGGTTGTAATCCTTAAAAAGCATTACAATGAACCCATAAGTAATGCAACACATCACATTGCAATTGAGTTTTATAGTTGAAAGATTCTTACTATATCATTTTTATCAAATGACATCTTTCGATTGATATGACAAGTTTTCATCTCATGATTTATTTGATATGGTGTCACTTTTTCAATCATGAGATCCTTGTTGTCACACTTTTTCAATCATGAGATCCTTGTTGTAATCTCAAAATTTTGGTATCTTTTGACGAAATGATAAATGTTTATCATCTTTCGATTAAATGTCATGCTTTGATATTGCTTACGAATGAAACCTCATGCTGATTGAGCATGATGATAAGTTCAATGCAAGTAACTTATCGTTTTTGGTTGAATTCAAGAGATTGAATTCAAATGTTTTTACTTTCTCATTATATGACATATAGATAGGGGGAGTTAAGAATAACTCCGTCATCAATTGATTGTCATCATCAAAAAGGGGGAGATTGTTGAATCTCAGATTTTGATGATAAAGTCAATTGATGGTTATTTGATCTAATCCATTTTTGAGATAAGTGTGCAGGATTAACTATGATAGAGCTAATTACCGGAGTCAAGTTGCTAGAAGTTCAAGAGTCCACCGGAAGTCCGAAGGATCATCGGAAGTGCTGCCGGAGCCAACCGAGATGAAATCGGGGACTTGCCGAAGGTTTTGGAAGTTCGTCGGAAAGATCGTTAGAGGTTCGCAGAGATCACCGAGAAGGTTCGGAAGGGTGCCAAAGACTTGTTGAACTCGCCATAGAATCCGGGAACCTACTGGGAATCCGTCGGAAGGAATCTGAGGGAGTGTCGGAAGTCCACCGGAAGATCGCCAGAAAGCTCTTCAGAAGATAACTTGATGGTGTCGGTTTAATTTGGCTTTAAAAATTCATAGTTAGCACTTAATTAGGGTATAGACTAGGTGTTAATCCTGTCTAGACTTGTATTGGGCCAATTGGGCCTTTAATGGGCTGTATTGGGCCAAAGGTTAGGCCCATACAGTTTTTGGCAAGGGCCGGCGGTAGCACCGCCTGTTGACCGTAGGCCAGGCGGTAGCACCGCCTGTTGACTGAAGGCCGGGCGGTAGCACCGCCCCAGGCAGGCGGTGGTACCGCCTGACAGGTGGTTGCAACCACCTGTGTCAGGCGGTAGTACCGCCAGCACACTAACACACGCAAAGGTGTGTCAGGCGGTAGTACCGCCAGTGCCAGGCGATAGTACCGCCTACAGTCCGAAATTTCGGACGAGACCTCTTTGAGCGAGATTTTTGAATCCCAAAAAGCTCTATAAATACCCCTTTACTCCTAGCTGGTTGAGGGACCTTTTGCAGTGTTAGAATTGAGTCTAAGCTATAGCAAATTCCTGCTTTCAATTGCTTAAGTGTTCACCTCCTTCCTCTACTTGTAAAAATTCTGTAAAGTGAGGGAACCTCTGGTAAAAGGCTGTAAAGAGGTGTTTGGTCCTTCCCCTTCAAGAGATTTGGTAGAGGAAGTTGGGAGCCTCATTGGAGGAGGTTTCAAGAGTGGACTGTCACGGACTTAGCTGGTTTTGCCTAAGCCGTGCGGCACCAATGCGTATCACCGCAAAGGTCAGCCTCCCCAAAATCTCCTACAATCCCTTAGGACCTACGAAAGAGAAGACGGGATAGAGAAAGCGCTTCATACGGGATCCGCAAGCCACTCCTTGAGCAAACACTTTATAGCCAATGCACATTCAAATCATGGATATTACAAGCTCAGAACGGTTGCACAACAAAGGTATAAAATTGGTCCACTACAGACTGAGATATAGTATAAGTGTCCACATGACACAAACTTTCTGTACAAGCCGACAATGGTTGCCAAACTCACTCAAAAGGGCATTTAGCCTTTGGCAAGCCCTTTATAAGTAATAACAAACCAAAAGGGACATGGACACACATGAGCGTTACACCGAATAAGCCATTTATAATTTGTCCGTGACATTCTCCCCCACTTATTCCTTCGACGTCCTCGTCGAAGCCTTTGCTGACGCTGTAACTTCTTTTCTTTGTTGGATCCTCGATCTTCTACTCCTGCTGCGATGCGCCCCTTGGCTCCCAATTGTTCTCCGCTTGTTGTTGTTGAGTCGTCAAACTTTAATCCGCCATGTTGCTTCAACTCGCCAATAACTCTGACTCTGGTGTGGGGTTGGCAGAGTTATGCTGATCCTTGCTGGTTCTTGCGGATTCATCTGATGAAGGGAAAAGACCATCTTTGATATGCGCTAGTCTTCAAATTCTTCTAGTCTCTTGAACTGGATAGATGCTTGTTGGAGCTTTAATGAGCATCGCCTCGCAACCCTTTAAAGTTTTTAGGTCCTTCCTCTGTAAAATTTGCCTATCGAATCTTCTTCCACTTAGTTATCTTGCCCTAGTAGGCTCGCATCACTTTCGCTTTCGATTGGTATTCAATTGGGAAATGAAGCGGACAATCTACTCTCAATATCACTGATCACCGTTGGTGAGGACTTGACAATTGTTGTCTTCCATTAGTCTCTTCGAAGGGTCTTCAAATTTTTTGCAGAGCTCCTCTGCTAGATAACTAAGAGAGCTGGGGTACTCGGTTTCGCCCATTCTCTTGAGAGTTGAGAAGGCAAAGGTTACTTGACTTCACCCGCCTCCTCGAGGTTGTACTTAATGCATCAAGCCGGTTACTAGACTTCGCCTGCTCTTAGCTCACACTTCTGAAGCACTTGAAGTATTTGCAATCCTTGCGCTAAGTCAGCTACTATGATTCACCTTCTCATTGTCATTGAACTTCTGGAATGCAAGAAGTTATCACTCCAACTTGGAATAAGTCTCCGATAGATTTGGTCGCCTTTGGGATTGTATCGCCTTCTCCATCATTTATGTCACCGACTCCTCTGAGTAGCAAAGGTACAACACCACGTACTGCCTACTCCGATCCTTGGTCATGCACTCTTACATCGACCCGAAGTCCTTCACTCATGGCTATCTTGATGGAAAGTCTGTTGACACCAGTCTTACGAAGTTCTCTGGCTTTTGTCCTTCAGCCTTGTCTTGGTACATGGAGTTTGCCAAAGCATTCTCCTCCTCCACGGCCCATATCATGACCAAGCTCTCTCCCTCTATGAGAGCAAGAGATTGATGACTCCCCGGAAGTCCCGCCTTTGCGGTACCATGACACTACAATGCCCATGGCACTACTATCCGTTGTCTCGCATCTGCATCCCTTCTTCATGATCGGTAGATCTGCCTCTATGGCACTGCGGCACTCCATTGAGTCCACCTTCCTTCTAACCGACGACTGATCTTGGATAGCTGAGTCTCTCTAGACTCGTCATTGCTTCCTCGCCCTTTTTTCGACCACCTGCTTCGACACCACTGTGTTCTTTGAGCAATTTCATTTGGTCGATGGAAAGACAGACTACAACTCCCATGTATGGCCTTCGCCATCATGTTGCAGGGCTTGCACCGCTTTTGTTCTCCTTAGCTTCATTGGTCGCAACGTTCGCTTACTCGGCCTTGTCCTTTGACTTGCCGGGCTCCCTTAAGCGAATGTGAGATCTGAAGCAGTTCCACTCTTCAGCCGCTCTGATCATACCTCTGTATGATCCAGTCCCCCCATGGGACTCCCTGGTACTTGCATCTGAACTTCTTCCTTGATAGTACATAGCCCCCATAAGCTGATGTCCAAGGCTTCCATTCAATGCAACATACGATGCACGCACGGAAGACCTGCCTCTACGGTACCATGGCATTCACTGCTTGAATCCATAGCCCTTCTTGCCGTCGTGTTGCTCATCGAAATGGAGCTCCCAGTCGTGCTCCCGATCATACCTCTGCATGATCTAGTCCCCCCATGGAACTCACTGTGTGTGTTGACTTGCCACGAACCATTCCACTATGATCTCCTGCATCATGTTGCCTCCTGGTGACATCTCCTTGCATTCTGATCCCTGTGGTGAGAACTTGAACTGCGATATCTTCATGTGTGGACTCTGCCAACACATCGTAGGGCCTTAGCCACCTTCGATTTTGTTCGCTCCTTTGGCAATCGACCTTCGTCCACCCACTCTTGGGTCACACTTAGACGAAGCCTAGCTCTAGGATAGTCCATCGCCTAGCAGCTCCTCTGAAGTCCCCTGACTTCGCTGAAATAGGTGCACCATTATCTAGATCCTAGGACTCTGCCCCTACCAGCACAATCTCCGCTGTGCACCGCTTTCCTCATGGCAACTCGAATGGCAACACTGTGGCATATTCTTCAAGAGTAACTACCTCTGCATTCTCTTGCCCCGTGCCAAGGCCTTTTGACACTAACTTTGCCTCTGCAAACTGTGTCGCCTTAGTTCCTCCACCAAATGCTTCATCGAGATAAGGTGCATGTGCCTCAAAGCTCCCTTCGTCTTTGGCACCATGCAAGATGAGTCTGCTCCATCAGAATAAAGAACCCCTGGAATGACATAATCCTACTCCTATCTCTGCAAGAGTCTATGTCCTTGACTTATGTCTAAGGAAAGCTCCACGCCTCTGCTCCATGTTCTATCTTCTATGCCAACTCCCTTCATGCGGCTTGGGTACATCAACAAGTTACCCCTAAGTTATTCCGCTTCTCGATTTGCATTACGTTAATGGTGGCCCTCACGCCCACCATTCCACGGGTCAGCCCTCTGTTGAGTCCGATCTCCCTAACGGCTCCAAGTGTGCCTTTACTCTATGTTGCATTGGGTCGCTCCCCCACTTGATCTCGCTATGCGTCTACCAACGCATTGCCTCTTGCGAGATCATGCGACAACTCCACGCCGCTTGCTCGAACCATCGAGCTTTGTCTTGAGGTTCTCCTCAATCGGTGCGGTTCATTGCACAAGATTATCCCTATGGAGAACCGGGACTTATCCCTCCTGGATATCTGCCCCGTTGGAGTAACTTCTCTCTTCGCATGCTTCCCTTTGAAAGTTTTGGAGACCACCATCCCCTTGGACTACTTCGCCTCTGCTGAACAAATTGTGCCCAATTCTGTCTTTGCAAATGCACTTGCTAGATTGTGACACTTCACCAATACAGCTCGCACTGCAGCCCTCTGGGTCTAGCAACATGCTGAACCTGCTGCACATTTCAGCCTCTTACGAAAGTATCCTGCACATGCCGAAGAGAAAGTTTCAATACTCCATGGCGCCGACCTTCGGTCGCCTTGGGATAGTCGCGGACAGTCCATCGTCCGCATGCAAGCCCTTGCATGAGTATCGGATTCCTTGAGTTTGCAATTCCCCTGAGCTCTGTGAGCTTTGCACAACTCTTTCGATCATTGAACAACCCACTCCGCCTTGCACGGTCTCATCCTTTGCCAAGCACTCTGCTTGCTTCGAGCATCGTCAAGTTTGGGTGCCATTGTCGAGCCACTGCTCGAACTCAGCCATCCCGACCTTTGTGCGCTCCGCAATTCTTCTTAGCTTGTTGTACTCGTGGGGCCTCGCTAGGTCCCCCACGTTTGCATGCTAAGTGTTTGTAAGTGGGCTTGTCCCGCTCTGATACCAACTGTCACGGACTTAGCTGGTTTTGCCTAAGCCGTGCGGCACAAATGCGTATCACCGCAAAGGTCAGCCTCCCCGAAATCTCCTACAATCCCTTAGGACCTACGAAAGAGAAGATAGGACAGAGAAAGCGCTTCACACGGGATCCACAAGCCACTCCTTTAGCAAACACTTTATAGCCAATGCACATTCCAATCATGGATATTACAAGCTCAGAACGGTTGCACAACAAAGGTATAAAATTGGTCCACTACAGACCGAGATCTAGTACAAGTGTCCACATGACACAAACTTTCTGTACAAGCCGACAATGGCTGCCAAACTCACTCAAAGGGGCATTTAGCCTTTGGCAAGCCCTTTACAAGTAATAACAAACCAAAAGGGACACGGACACACATGAGCGTTACACTGAACAAGCCATTTACAATTTGTCCGTGACAGGACGTAGGTCATTTGACCGAACCACTATACATCACTGCGTACATTTGCTGTGCGAGTGTTTGAATTTCTGTTTCGTAAATTTCTTAGTTGCAAGATTGATCGAAATTCTTCTCCCTACTTTTGACTTTATTTACGTAAATAACTTCAAGTTAAAGTCACTTTAGTTATATCAAGTTTCTATATGAATCTCCGTAATCGGCTTTCAAAAGGTCAAGTTTTAATCCACTGCACTAATTCACCCCCTCTCTTAGTGCCGCTCCGAACCTGACAATAAAGACTTGAGTAACCTTCCACTTAAAGAACTCAAAGAATCTTTAATGATCTATAAAATGACATGCAAAATATAAGAAGAGAAAAATCATTTAAAGAAAAGAAAGGATATTGCTCCCAAATCCAAATAAGATTACTCGAGCGATTGCTCAAGTGATGACGATGAAGACATGACATATATTACAAATAGATTCAAAAAGTTTATGAGGAAAAGTAAGACAAATCTAGCAAAAAGAGAAGGTAAGAATAAAAGTGAGCCTAAGAAAAATACAGTCATATTTTATGAGTACAAAAAATCAGAACATTTTGAAAAATAAGTGTCCATAATTAAAAAAATATCAATTCAAAGTGGAAAAAAAATACTCAAAGTAACATGGGAAGAATCAAGTGAGTCGGAGGAACAAATCAATAAATAAGTGATAAATTATGCCTTAATGACTTTTATCGATGAGGTATTTAACTCTCTCATAATGTTTTTATTACATGATGAATTACTTAAAGCATTTCATGATTAATATGATGAACTTAAAACGATTGATAAAAAAATATAGTTTGCTAAACATGAAACATATCTCACTTGCTAATGAATTTGATGTATTAAAAAATAAATATGACAACTATATGTCAAATTCTTACTCCTTGCATTAAATGTGAAAATTTAGATTTATCTAATCTTGAGCTTAAAGAGGAGTTACTTAAAAAATTTACTTTAGATTATATAAAAATGACTATTGCTATGAATGAAAAACTTAAAACATTGCTTAGAAGAATCAATTGATAATAATGATATAATAGAATCTCTTAAAAAGAAAAATAAGTTTTTATGACAAATATTAGAAAATTTTAAAGTTAAAAATAAGTTACTTAATATAATTCTTGCTAAACAAGATTATGTGTATATAAAAGAGGGCGTTGGTTTCACAAGTAATAACACATATTAAAAGTTAACCAAATTTGTAAAAAGACCCACACTATATATTCCTCTTAAAGCTAAATTTAATTTTTGTGAAAAGGTTGGTCATTATACTTACATATGTTCACTTAAAAATATAGTTATAGTAAATTAGTTTAGATTTCTAAAGGAACCATAAGTGATTTAAAGTCAAAAGGCAAGAAAGATAGATCTAACTATAAATGATCCAAAGTTAAATGTGTATATAAAATAAACCCATCGAGAAACCTTAAAGAGCATCATATGTGCAGTAGAAAATAAAAAAATAGCAACTAGTTTCCCAAAATTAGATTTATTAAAGATCAGGAGCGTAAAACTCAAAAGCGACAAAACCGTGTAAGATGTATGAGACGTTCTCATATAGGGGAAATCATATATCTCCTAATCTATAGATCCTAGTCTGTGGATGAAGGAGCTTTCACAAACTCTTCTTTAGCGATGATCAATATAGCAGAAGTGATAACAATACACCTCATTACGAAGCACATTCTTGTTAGGTCTCAGATTTTGATGATGAAACTAATTGATTATGTTTTATTGTCTAACTATATTTTGAGTGACGTAGGTTTACTCGATCAGGATTAGATAGTTGACATAGGAGGAATTGATGTTGCACTGAAGGAAATCACGTCAGGATATTGGATGTCAAGCCGGAGGTCTGGTCGACAATCGGTAGAAGGCTTTGGGCATCGGGCATCGCTAAAGTGGTGTTGCGCCAAGGATATCGAGGTTACGGAGGTCAACCATCGATTGAACAACAGGCTGTAAGAGAGGACGATGTGTCGAAGAACTGGACGAAGCACTGACCAATGATGTGCCAGGCAATAGAATGTCAATTCACATTATAATAACTATTTAGATCGAAGTAGAGTTAAGGTTTATGTGTGCAGGATTAACTACGATAACGATGAAGATATAAAGCAAAACAAAATGCTAAAGTCAAGTGCGATGGATTCGTTGGGAGTTTGAGAGTTCGCTGGGAGTCCGAAGATTTGTCGGAGTGCTGTCGGAACTGGCCGAGAATGAGTAGGGAGCTTGCCGAAGGGTTTTCAGAAGCTCGCCAAAAGGTTCATTGGAAGTTCACAGAGCTTGTCGAGAAAGATCGGAGCTTGCCAAAGAAGCTTGTCGGAACTCACCAAGATTAATTGTGAAGTCCAGGAGCTTGCCGGGAGTCTGCAGAAGATATCCGAGGGTTCATCGGAAGACCGTCGGAAGTTCATCGGAAGCTCACCGGAAGAAATCTTGACTTTCTGGACTTTGTAATAGCGTAGAAAATATCTTTAATTTCATAGTAAGCACATAATTAGGGTTAGGATTATGTGTTAATCCTTTAACCCTATTAGGGGTGGGCCCTATATTGGATCGGTTTGGGTCAGGTTTAAGGCCCAACCAAGAGTACTAGACACTTTTTGGAGGTGGCACTGTTAGTCTGGGGCGGTGGCATTGCCCAGGTCTAGCTTCCCAAGTAGTCTGGGGCGGTGGTACTGCCATAGAGCAGAGTGCCCAACCGGTGGTACCGTTGGCTGGGTGATGGTACCGCCCAGTACACTGAACATGTCAGTGTGTTAGGTGGTGGTATCACCCAGTGTCAGAGTCAAACTGACGGTGGTATCGCTAGTGACAAGCGGTGGTACCGCTAGAACCTGGTAGACCCGGGATGAGATGGTTTTTGGCTCCAAGTTTGAATCCAATTGGAGGCTATAAAAACCCCTCCCATCCTAGGGTTGATGACACAAGCACATTGAACCTAAAAGTAGGAAAACTCTATTAAAATCCTTTCTCTCCTCTAGTCTTCACTTGTATTCAAAGAGAGGAGTGTTTGAGTGCTTGTAAGGGTTACCTCCTAAGTCCGTCAAAAGGAGAGTGCTATAAGGGAGTTGGTCTTTGCCCATTAGAAGGAGGATAGCTAGTGGAAAAGCTGGTGGCCTCAAGAGAAGACGAATTAGGATTGGACGTAGGTCGTATGGCTGAACTACTATTAAATCAGTTTGCGTTTACTTATTGTTCTTTACATTTCTACAAACCTACTTATTTTACTTTGCTTTCCTCTCACTTTCTTACAAATCATTTTAAGTTTATACGCAATCAAAATCGGATTTCATCGAAATGAAGTTTTCAACGTACGAAGATTTTAAAATTATTTTTAATTATCAAAATTTATCATTTTTATCCACTGCACTAACTCACCCCCCTCTTAGTGCTGCTCTCGATCCCAATAATTGGTATCAGAGCCACGTTATTTCTCATTCGGATTTCCACCCGTGAGAAATGGCTCTTCACGCTTTCAAGAGGGTTTTTCGATTGTTCGTCCTCCATTGTTTAACGGTTCGGACTATACATATTGGAAAACTCGAATGAGCATTTTCTTGATTTCTCTGGATTTAAATTTGTAGAACATAATTGAAAATGGCTTTCAACTTTCCTCTAAATCAATGAACGAATGGTCGGATTTAGAGAGAAAATCTTTTTCTTTAAATGCAAAGACTATGAATGTCTTATTTTCTGCTTTAGATAAGAATGAGTTTAATCCAATTTCTACATGTGAAACGACATTCAATATTTGGCACACTCTTGAAATCACACACGAAGGTATGAGTAGAGTCAAAGACTCGAAAGTTAATATTTTCATGCACGATTTTGAGCTTTTTCAAATGAAACCAAGCGAGACTATAGGCGACATGCACACCCGTTTCATGGATGTTGTCAATAGTCTAAGAGCTCTTGGTAAATTTTTTTTTTCAGATTTTGATCTCGTAAATAAGATTTTAAGATCCCTTCCAAAAGAATGAGATCCGAAAATAATGACGATACAAGAATCTAAAGATTTAAATAATTTTTCATTGGAAGAACTCATTGGCTCATTGATAGCATATGAAATGAGCTTCCTTGGTCACTACGAACATTTAAACTACCTTCCAAAGAACAGGAAGGATTTGGACCTTCAGAGAAATGAATACCACTTGAGTGATGACTCAAGTGATGAGGACATTGAATAAATAACAATAGATTTTAAAAAGTTCATTAAAGAAAAATTAAAAAAATATAAATGAACATAAAAAGGACATAACCTCTTGCTATGAACGCTAGAAATCGAGGCCACCAAAGAAGAAGAAGATGGATCACCAAGAATAATCAAGTAAAGAAGAAACGAATTGGGCTTTCACGATCTTCGACTATAAGGTAAGAAACTCACCTATTATGCTTTTACCTTATTATGAAATTATATGATATCTTTCATGAGTGCTTAATTTAATTTGTGAAAAATAAAAAAATTATTTTCAAAAATCATATTATGCTTTTCATTCTAATATTTTTTTAAAAAGTAAAAATTATGATTGATGATTGAATGATTTAAATAATTCCATAAATGTTTGTGATTTCTGCATTGGATTTTGATGTATGGTTTTGGCACAAAAGTTAATTAGCCCATGATTGTGTACTTCGGTTTTCATGTTTGATGGTGCATGAAGATTTGAAATAATAATTTGAAATCTTATATTTTGAAACAATGTGTTTGTCTTGATGATCTTCATAATGATATCGGTTTTAAACATGATGCTTGACGATTTCATATCATGCATGAGGATTTAAAAATTGAAATCCTACATTTTGAAATTTATATGATGATGGCATTCATGTAAATATTTGACATACCTTATGAAATCATCATTGATAATGTTGAAATGAAAATATTAAAAGGTTGTTATCATGGTTAATGACTTTATGATATCTAATCTTGATGACAAAACTCATGTTTTGGTTTTAAAACATGAGCATACTTATATGACACAAACAACTTAAAATGAAACACATTATGCATGATGAGTGAATTTTATGTTTTAATGTGTTATATTTTTGTCTTGACGATTTTCATATTGAAGTTTGTCTTTCGGGTTTGAATGTTGTTATTTCTATTTGATTTGGCTTATAAGGATAAATGCATGCGTAGACGAAATAAATTACTTAAAAAGAAAAAGCTTTTCCTATCTTATTAAGATTAAAGAATTTTTTTATCTCGTGATTGATTTTGATGATTTGTTTTGTAAAATTGAATGAGCTAAAAATGATGAATATCTTAACAATGAAAGCTTGTTTAATGCTTGATTCATATTTTAAAGCTATGCATGATGAATCAAATGTCTTAGACTAATATATTATATATGTCTTTGGTCTAAATTATTTTTATAATATTTTTACATTTACGTCTTGAACTTTCATGCTTGACATTAAAAGACAAAAGCATGTTCAAATGAAATTAATCATAAAAAGGGAAATATATGATTCTTGAAAATTTTGATTTATCATGAAAGACAAGTGATAAATTCATTTAGTATATTTTGTGAATATCCTATGAATAAAATTTTAATGATGGATTGTCGAGTTGACAAATTGATTTGAATGAGATCATTTGTTTCAAGCGAATCATAAAACAAATTAAGATTTCTTGACAAATTAAGATTTCTTATGCATGAAACAAATTGTTTTCCTTGCTATTTGCTACCAAATGAATCATGATCGATATCATTGCTATTATATCTCCTATGATTCATGTGTAGAGAAAGAATTTATAAATCATGATGCAATAAGATTTTTTATGCAATAATGAAGTGCTTATGTGATTCTTTGCTAAAGAAAATATTTACTGAAATCTTGTTCTTGATAATTATAACTTAAAACTTTTATAAATCAAGATTGCATACCATGATTATTTCATTTATCAAAAGAAAATTTTCCAAATGAACTATGACCTGTCTATTGTTTCTCGAAACTATATTTTTGAATTACTTCTATGAAATTATGATCTTGACATCTAGATACTTGGAATTTCTTTTAAAATATAATCTAGATGAAAACTCTTATACATGAATCAAGTTGTTTTGTCATCTATTCTCAAATGAATCATATTTTTTCTTGAACTTTGATTTCATATCTTTCATGACTTAGAAATGACATGATTACTATCTTGTATGCATCATGTGATGATTGAAATATAGATTGATGCAAATTTACAATTGATGTAAAAGCCTATATCGTTGGTTCCTCCCTTCTTTTCGATAATGATAAAGGGGGAGTTAGATTGCTAGCATGTGCATCAAAAGATAAAAAGTTTGCTAGCTTGACATTGAGAAGCAAAGAGTTGGTATCTCAAGAAAGGTAAAATTTTTGCTCAACTTCACTTTTTTTAACAAAATTGCTTGCATTTTTGTTACTAATTATTAAATCTCATGCAAGATTATTTGAAGTATTAATCCTCTTTTTTTTTGACATTGACAGAGGGGAAGAAGGTTTTGCTAGCTTGCATATTGCAAATGAATACAAAATTTTTAGCATGCAAAGGAAGCAAAGCTTGCAAGCTTGCACTTCTCAAAAAGAGAAGAAAGATCTTGCCTATCGAAAGAAGCAAATAGTGCAAAACTTAGAAAATTTGTAATCCTACACTTGCCATGCTTCTATGCTTATATGTTGTAATTTTAGCTTGAATGTTTAAAGTGATGAAAATTTTATGAAATTGTTAGCTCATTGCAAACAAGAAGTTGATAGCTTAAGGCAAATGCTTACTAGCTTATGCATCACAAGAGAAAGAATTTTGCTAGTACAAACAAAAATTATTTGTTAACATATCACAAAATGCTAGCATCTTAAAAGAGTACCTTAAGTGTTAGTTTAAATGTTAAATTGATATCCTTAATTTGATTTTGATGATAGGATTCATAACTTAAGTTACATGAATTGATTTTGAATCATGAATAAAATTTTTTGACACTCTTGAAAAATACTTATCTTTGTTGATTGTCATAAATTCAAAATTCATGTTAAGAGACAATAATTGTATTGTTCCCTTCTTTTTGATAAAAACAAAGGGGGAGAAAATTGCTTGCGACTTCAATGAAAACTTTGCTAGCTCGATCATTAAAATGAACTTCCTATCTTGAACATCATAAAAATTGCTACCTTACAATCTCAAGAGAAGCAAAGTGAACACTTGCACATCTCAAGAAGCAAGTGATGAATTACTATGATTACACATCCTTAAAAACTTACTATGATTGAATCTAGCTTATATGTTGACTTACATATTTTTTTAAAAAATAGCTAGAGCAACTTCTCCTTTTTGTTGATGATAAAGGGGGAGAAGTAGATTAATGAGTTTATGCAATGTAATGATGATTTTATATATTTGCATGATGTTTTGATAGTTTTCATAACATATGATAAATGTTGCTTGGATTTGGGATAATCCAAGTGTTCTATCAATGACATATTGATAGGGAGAGTTTGGTTAAACTCTGAGGAGTTAAGGTTAACTCTATAAGTCATTAATTAGTTGTCATCATAAAAAAGTGGGAGACTGTTAGGTCTCAAAATTTGATGATGAAGCTAATTAATTATGTTTTATTGCTAACTACGTTTTGAGTGATGTAGGTCTACTCGATCAGGATTAGATAGTTGACATAGGAGAAATTGACGTTGCGCCGAAGGAAATCACATCAGGATATTGGACGTTGAGCTGGAGGTCCGGTCGATAATTGGTAGAAGGCTTCGGATATCGGGCATCGGGCCAAGAAGAGTGGTGTTGCGCTAAGGATATCGGGGTTGCAGAGGTCAACCACCGATTGGGCAACAGGCTGTAAGAGAGGACGATGTGTTGAAGAACCGAACGAAGCACCAACCAATGACGTGCCGGGCAATAGAATGTCAATTCGTATTATAATAACTATTTAGATCGAAGTAGAGTTAAGGTTTATGTATGTAGGATTAGCTACGATAATGATGAAGATATAAAGCAAAACAAAGTACCAAAGTCAAGTGCGATGGATTCGTTGGGAGTTTGAGAGTTTGCTGGGAGTCCGAAGATTCGTCGGAGTGCTGTTGGAATTTGCCGAGAATGAGTAGGGAGCTTGCCGAAGGGTTTTTGGAAGCTCACTGGAAGGTTCGTCGAAAGTTCACGAAGCTCGCCGAGAATGATCGGAGCTTGCCAAAGAAGATCGTTAGAACTCGCCAAGATCAATCATGAAGTCCAAGATTTTGCTGGGAGTCCACAGAATGGTATCCGAGGGTTCGTTGGAAGACCGCCAGAAGTTCATCGGAAGAAGTCTTGACTTTTCAGACTTTGTAATAACTTAGAAAATGTCTTTAATTTCATAGTTAGAATATAATTAGGGTTAGGATTAGGTGTTAATCCTTTAACCCTGTTAGGGGCCAACTAGGCCCTATATTGGATCGATTTGGGCCGGGTTTAAGGCCCAACCAAGAGTGCTAGACACTGTCTAGCGGTGGCACCGCCAGACTGGAGCGGTGGTACCGCCCAGACGGGGTGGTGGTACCGCCCTGGGGCAGAGTGCCCAGGCGATGGTATTACTGGCTGGGCGGTGGTACCGTTTAATACACTGACTATGTCAGTGTGTCAGGCGGTGGTACCGCCAGACTGAGTGGTGGTACCGCCCAGTGTTAGAGTCAGACTGACGGTGGTATCGTCAGAACCCGATAGACCCGGGATGGGATGGTTTTTGGCTCCAAGTTTGAATCCAATTGGAGGCTATAAAAACCCCTCCTATCTTAGGGTTGAAGACATAAGCACATTGAACCTAAAAGTAGGAAAACACTGTTAAAATCCTTTCTCTCCTCTAGTCTTCACTTGTATTCAAAGAGAGGAGTGTTTGAGTGCTTGTAAGGGTTACCTCCTAAGCCCGTCATGTTGAATCTCGGATTTTGATGATGAAACTAATTGATTGTGTTTTATTATCTAAATGGTGTTTTGAGTTACATAGGTCTACTTGATCATGATTAGATAGTTGACGCAAGAGGAATTAATGTTGCATCGGAGGAACACGTCAATATATTGGACATCGAACCGAGGGACTGGTCGACAATCGGCAGAAGGCTTTGAACATCGGGCATCAGGAAAAGAAGAGCGGGTTATGCCAAGGAGATTAGGGTTACGAAGTTCAACCGTCGATTGGGCAACAGACCGCAAGAGACGATGGTGCGCCAAAGAATTACACGAAGCACCGACCAATGACGTGTTGGGCAACAAAATGTCAATTCGCATTGTAATAACTATCTAGATCGAAGTAGAGTTTTTGTTTGTGTGTGTGCAGAATTAACTACGATAACGATGAAGACATAAAGCAAATTACCAGAGTCAAGTTGCTGGGAGTTCGAGAGTCCATCGGAAGTCCGAAGGATCATCAGAAGTGCTGTTGGAATCAACCGAGAAAGAATTGGAGATTTGCTGAAGGTTTCAAAAGTTCATTGGACGTTCATGGAGCTCACCGAGAAGGTTTGGAAGCTTGTTCAAGATTCATCAAACTCGCCACAAGTCCAAGAGCCTGCTGGGAGTCTGTTGGAAGAAATCCGAGGGTGCGTCAGAAGTCGACTGGAAGTTCGTCGGAAAGCTTACCGGAAGAAGACTCGATATTATTGGTTGTTAATATGCTTAGAATTATATTTTAATTTAGTAGTTAGCACGTAATTAGGGTAAGGATTAAGTAATAATCCTGTTTAACCCTTGTAGGGGCCAACTGGGCCTTATTTGGGCTGATTTGGGTCGAAGTTAAGGCCTATTCAGCTTTGCTGGAATAGTGCTAGAATAATGTGGCGATGGCATTGCCAGACTCAGGCAGTGGCACCGTCCAAGGACCAAAATCCTAGGTGTTCTGGGTGGTGGCACCGTTGCTCCTCTAAGCAAGGGTAATTATCCAAAGATCATGAGTACCGCCTGCATCCGGTATCTGATGATTCAAATTTGGGCTCCAAATTTGAATTACCTTGGGGCCTATAAATACCCCTCTCATTCATGGTTGAAAAACACACAAAAACTAAGAAAAAAAGGGAAAACTCTATTGTAATAGTGTCAAAATCTTTCCTCTAATTCTAAAGTGTGATCTAGCCTTAGAGAGGGTTGAGAGGCCTTGTAAGGGTTACCTCCTAAGCCCGTCAAAAGGAGAGCATTGTAAGGGAGCTTGTCTTCACTCGTTGGAAGGAAGACACCTAGTGGAAAGCTGGTGGCCTCAAGAGAAGAGGAATCGGGAGTGGACGTAGGTCATATGACCGAACCACTATAAAAATTTTGGTTTGTATTTCTATTATTGTTATTTACATTTATGCAAATTATCTTCACTTCACTTCTCTTATTTCTCCTTTTTACAATCGGCTTTAAGTTTAAAGCATCATTCCTTTCTGGGTTCAAATGAAACGTTGCTTTTGATTGTACAAAGTTTCCGAACTTGTTTAGATTGTCGAAAATTATCATACTTAATCGTTGCAATAATTCACCCCCCCTTTTAGTGCTGCTCTAGATCCTAACAATTGGTATCAGAGCCTTGTTGTTTCTCTTTTGGATTCACACCCGCGAGAAATGGGTCTTCACGGCTTTCAAGAGGGTTTTTTGATTATTCATTTTCTGTTCTTTAACAGATCAGACTACACTTATTGAAAAACTCGAATGAGAGTTTTCTTGCTTTCTATGAATTTGGATTTATGGAACGTTGTTGAAAATGGATTTCAACTTCCCTCTAAACCGACAACGAATGGTTGAACTTAGAGAGAAAATCTTTTTTTAAATGTAAAGGCTATGAATGCCTTATTTTACGCTTTAGATAAAAACAAGTTCAATCAGATTTCTATGTGAGAAACTGCTTTTGATATTTGGCGGACACTTAAAATCACGCATGAGAGAACTAGTAGAGTCAAAGACTCGAAAGTAAACATCTTATTGCATGATTTTGAGCTCTTCTGAATGATACCAAGCGAATCTATCGACGACATGTACACCTGTTTCACGGATGTCATCAATAGCTTGAAAAGTCTTGATAAATATTTTTTAAATTTTGAACTCACTAACAAGATCTTAAAATCCCTTCCAAAAAGGTGGGATCCTAAAGTAACCGTAATACAAGAGACTAAAAATTTAAATGATTTTCCATTAGAAGAACTAGTCAGGTCATTAATGACCTATGAAATGATATTCTTGGAACATTTTGAACTCGATGAACACATAAACCACCTTCCAAAGAATAAGAAGGATTTGAAACTCTGGTCTATAAAATGTCACTTGAGTGATGACTCAAGTTATAAGGACAATAAAGAGGACATTGAACTTTTAATGAATTTTAATAAGTTCATTAAACAAAAATCTAAAATAAAAAATGAACTTGAATGAAAGATGAGGCCAAAGAAGAGGAAGGCACCCAAGAACGAATTAAGAACTTCCAAAGGTGAAATGACGAATTAGGCTTTGACGAGTTTCAACCATAAGGTTAGCGACTCACCTAAAATGTTCTTAAGTAGTTTTGAAATTATATGACTTTTCCATGAGTGCTTAACTTAGTTAGTAGGAAATAAATAATTATTTTTCAAAAAATTATATCATGCTTTTCCTTCTAGTATTTTTTGAGAAGTATAAAAAAAATGAATGATGATTGCTTAACTTGTGCTATTACAAGATCAATCTCATGTTTGATTTTGAAATAACAATTCAATGCATGGTTTTTGACACAAAATGAATCATCATGATAATTGCATCTCATGCTTGTATACCTAATAAGATTAAATCTAATGAATATTTATCTTGATGAATTCCGTATCGCTTTTCATAATAACATAATGAAAATATAAAATCATATGTATCTTATTGATTTCTTTTATGAAATCTATTTTTTGGTTTTAAACTTGATACATATCGTTTATACAAAAGAATTGAGCATGCTTACATCTAATCAATTTACTTTACTCCTAACAAATTTTTGGAATGAAAGATTTTGATGATAATTTCAAATTTATATGATGCTTGGCTTTTGTGTGAAAATGTGAACATATTTATACAAGATCAACCACATAAAATAAAACATATAAAAATTGAAAATGCATTTTCATGATGTTTTACTTTTGATGTGTTTGGTCTTGACGAGTTTATGACTAAACTTATGTCTTGTTGATACATGTTTTCATAAAAAGATTTGAATATGCTAACATGAAAATAACTGCATGAAATGAAAATTCATTTTCTATCCTATTGAGGTTAATAAATTCATTTTACCAATCTTGTGAATCTCATGAAAATAATCATGATGAATATTTTGAAAATAAATGAGTGTATCATGCATTTGGTTTAAATAATTTCTCTTGAAACTTACTTTTTGGATCTATACAATGATACATGAATCTAGTAGAAAAAGATAAGAGCATGCTTACATGTAAACCATTTCTGTTGCTCTTAATAAAATTTTCAAATGAAAGATTTTGATGCATTTGATCTTGATGACTTTAATGACAAAACTTACATTTCGAATTTATACGATAATGGTTTTCATTGAATATACCTTATGAAATCATCATTGATAATGATGAAATGAAAATATTAAAAATTTGTTATCATGCTTAATGTGTTTCATCTTAATGATTTTTAAGACAAAATTTATCTTTTCGTCTTGAATGATGACACTTGTTTTTATTAAAAGCAAAGGCTTGATAATAAAATGAAATATATTATCATAAATGGAATCTTATGTTTTGAAATAATGTGTTAGATTTTGTCTTGATGATTTTTGTGATGAAGTTTGTCTTTCGAATGTTGTTACCTTTATTTGATTGGGCATATAAAAACAAATGCATGCTTAGACGAAATAAATTACTTAAAAAGAAAAAGCTTTTCTTACCTTATCAAACATTTTTTTTAAAATCTCATGAATGATTTTGATGATTCATTTTGTAAAATTGAATGAGCTAAAAATGATGAATATCTTAACAATGAAAGCTTGTATAATGCTTGATGAATTCACATTTTAAAGCTATGCATGATGAATCATATGTCTTGGACTAATATGTTTTTGGTCTAAATCATTTTTATGATATTTTTGCCCTTACTTCTTGAACGGTCATGCTTGTTTCTATTTGACTTAAAAAGGCAAAGATATGATCATATAAAATAAGTACATAAATTGAAATCACTAAAAGAGAAATATATGTTTCTTGAACATCTCTCTTTCTCCAAAGTTTCAGATTTTTCAAATAAAAGACAAGTGATAAATTCCTTTATGATATTTTATAAATCACTTGAATTATGAATGAGATTTTGATGATACGGTAATGACTTTATTCATGTTATGAAACTTAAAAATGATAATTTGATTATGAGTCTTGAGTTGATGAATTGATTTGAATGAGATTTTATTTCAAGCGAATCTTGATCTCTCTTGATTTCTTGACTTAAGATTTTTTTTATGCAAATCGAAATCCTTTTCCTCTATGACTCCTTTATTCTATCATTTACTAAAGAGGAATACAATCCAAGTATTGATATCTCGATAATTGATACTTGAATTTTTATGAATTCGTGATCTTGATATCTCGATATTTGTGTTTTTAAATATATTGAGTAATGAGAGTTTGAATGCATGAATCGAAAATTTTTTATTCCTTATTTGAAATTTCTTTTTCACGATTTTGATTTCTCGGAACTATTTATTTGAAATTATTTCTATGAAATCATGATCGTAATGAAAATTCCTACGTATAAATTAAGGTCTTGTGCTTGATCTCCTGAGACTTCCTCTTGTTATTTCCTAAAAAGGAGACTTGTCAAAATAATTCATAAACATTTTGATTTATGACTTTTGGATTCATGACTTAAGGTCGATGATTGAAACAATATATGCTTAAATTGATTTTTTTTATGTTTCAATACTTCCTTGAATGCATCATGCGATGATTGAAAAAATTGATGTATATTTTGATGCAAATTTATAATTGATATGAAAAATGGATGTAATTGAAATTTTTAGTCATTGAGTCCTCCACTTCATTTTGACAAAAACTAAGGGAGAGCTAGCTTGTTAAATTCATATTCATGACTTGAATTTTGATGATTGAAAATTGATTTTCTTTATGATGAATCATGAATGTAAATTTTTGATACCCCATTGATCTCCTGATAAATATTTATCTTTGTTGATTGTCATAATTTCAAAAGTCATGTAAAGGAAAAAGAATTGTACTCTTCCCTTCTTTTGGCAAAAACAAAGGGGGAGAAGATTTATTGCTAGCCTGTGACTTCAATGAAAAATATGATAGTTCGATCATTGAAATGAAGGAACATCCTATCTTGAACATCAAAAATTGCTACCTTGTAATTTCAAAAGAAGCAAATAAAAATTGCCATGCTTGAACTTAAAAATCTTGTTATGATTGAATGTTGTAAATCTAGCTTATATGTTGACTTGCATATCCTTTAAAATAGCTAGAACAACTTCTCCTTTTTGGTGATGACAAAGGGGGAGAAGTGGATTGATGTTATCATGCAATGTGTGATGTTTTGAATATTTTATAATTTGCATTATGCTTTTGATAACATGATTTTGATGTATGTTACTTGGATTTGGAAAAAATCCAAGGTTTCTATCAATGGCATATTGATAGGAGGAGTTTGTTTAAACTCTAGAGAGTTAAGATTAACTCCGTCATCAATTAGTTGTCATCATCAAAAAGGGGGAGATTGTTGAATCTCAGATTTTGATGATGAAACTAATTGATCGTGTTTTATTGTCTAAATAATGTTTTGAGTTATGCAGGTCTACTCAATCAGGATTAGATAGTTGGCACAGGAGGAATTGACATTGCATCGGAGGAACATGTCAATATATTGGACATCAAGCCAGAGGTCCGGTCGACAATCAGTAGAAGGCTTCGGACATCGGGCATTGGGAAAAGAAGAGCGGGTTGCGCCAAGGAGATCGAGGTTGCAAAGGTCAACCGTCGATTGGGCAACAGACCACAAGAGAGGATGGTGCACCAAAGAATTGCACGAAGCATCGACCAATAACGTGCTGGGTAACAAAATGTCAATTCATATTATAATAACTGTCTAGATCGAAGTAGAGTTTTTATTTATGTGTGTGCAGAATTAACTACGATAACAATGAAGACATAAAGCAAATTACCGGAGTCAAATTGTTGGGAGTTTGAGAGTCTATCGGAAGTCTTAAGGATCATCGAAAGTGCTGTCGGAATCAACCGAGAAAGAATCAGGGACTTACCGATGGTTTTGAAAGTTTGTTGGAGGTTCGTGGAGCTCATTGAGAAGGTTTGGAAGCTTGCCTAAGATTCATCAAACTCGTCACAAGTCCAGGAGCCTATTGGGAGTCCGCTGGAAGAAATCCGAGGGTGCATCGGAAGTTGGCCGGAAGGTCGTTAGAAGAAGAGTTGACATTGTCGATTGTTAATTTACTTAGAATTATGTTTAAATTTAGTAGTTATCATATAATTAGGATAAGGATTAGGTAATAATCTTGTTTAACCCTTGTAGGGACCAATTGGACCTTATTTAGGCTGATTTGGGCCGAAGTTAGGGCCCATTCAGCCTTGCTAGAATAGTGTGGCGGTGGCACTGCCTAGGGACCAAAATCCCAAGTGTTTTGGGCGGTGGCACTGTTGCCTCGGGCGGTGGTACTGCCCAGTACACTAACCATATCAGTGTGTCAAGCGGTGGTACCACCCAGCACTATTGCTAGTATCGCCCGTACTTGGAAAAACTGGGATAATTCAAATTTGGGCTCCAAATTTGAATCATCTTGGGGCCTATAAATACCCCTCTCATTCATGGTTGAAAAACACATCAAAACTAAGAAAGAAAAAGAGAAAACTCTATTGTAATAGTGTCAAAATCTTCCCTTTAATTCTAAAGTGTGATATAGCTTTAGAGAGGGCTGAGAGGCCTTGTAAGGGTTACCTCCTAAGCCCATCAAAAGAGGAGCGCTGTAAGGAACTTGTCTTCGCCTGTTGGAAGGAAGACACCTAATGGAAAGCTGGTGGCCTCAAGAGAAGAGGAATCGGGAGTGGACGTAGGTCGTATGATCGAACTACTATAAAAATTTTGGTTTACATTTCTATTATTGTTATTTACATTTATGCAAACCATCTTCACTTCCCTTATTTCTCCTTTTTATGATTAGCTTTAAGTTTAAAATATCATTCCTTTCTGGGTTCAAACGAAACATTGCTTTTGATCGTACAAAGTTTCCGAACTTGTTTAGATCGCCAAAAATTATCGTACTTAACCGCTGCACTAATTCACCCCCCTCTTAGTGCTGCTCTAGATCCTAACACGTCAAAAGGAGAGTGCTGTAAGGGAGTTGGTCCTCGCCCGTTAGAAAGAGGATAGCTAGTGAAAAAATCGGTGGCCTCAAGAGAAGAGGAATCGGGAGTGGACGTAGGTCGTATGACCGAACCACTATAAAATCGGTTTACATTTACTTATTGTTCTTTACATTTCTACAAACCTACTTATTTTACTTACTCTTCTTCCTCCTCACTTTCTTACAAATCATTTTAAGTTTATATGCAATCAAAACCGGATTTCATCGAAACGAAGTTTTCAACGTACGAAGATTCTGAAATTATTTTTAATCATCGAAATTTATCATCTTTATCCACTGCACTAATTCACCCCCCTCTTAGTGCCGCTCTCGATCCCAACAATTCTTTCCTTGCATTTGTGCAGAACTACACCGTAGTAATTGAGGAGGGATTGGCCCCTCTTACTATCCTCTTACACTAGAGAGGGGGCAGTTGGTTGGAGGAAGAGGCAGGGAGAAGATAAAGGAGGTGGTTACAATTGGGGTAGCCTATGACTCTTTTTAGTCCCAACTCCTATATATATATAGCCATCTTTATTTATCTTAATGTATTCTGTCTTAATAGGTACTGGATCTCCATCTAATTATCATGGTTTAATGGATATTAGATCTCCATCCAATAATGACTATAAACCCCATTGGATCTCATCTAATGGATCAAGTAAATATTTGAGATACATCAAAAGGTATTCAAACTTATTTTTTATTAAAAATATTTATACAAATACTTTTTTTATCTCACATATGCCTAAATGTATTGATAATGCTTTTAAAGATGACTTATGGATTTGGACAATGCATGAAGAGCTAAATCAATTTAAAAGAAATAAAGTTTCGATATTTGTTCTTAGCCCTCGTGATTATATTATAATTTGCATAAAAAGTATTTAGGAATAAGCAAATAAATAAGGTATCTTGATTCGAAACAAGACTACATTAATAGTCAAATGTTTCAACAAAAAAAAAGTATAGATTATTAAGAAATATTGATCTTGTATTTAGACTTAAATTTATAAGGATACTTTTTTACCTATGCATATTTTTAAATTATTTTAAATATATGTTATAAGTGATCTTCTTAATGATTTTATTTTTGAAGAAGTTTATGTTGAACAATTACCTAGGTTTGAAAATAATCTTTTTTCAAATCATGTTTATAAATTATTGAAGGCTCTCTTTGAATTGAAATAAGCTCCTAAGATTTCGTACAAGAGACTTAGCTCTTTTCTTATTTAAAATAATTTTTTAAAAAGTAAGATCGACACTATATTATTTATTAAATATTTTAAAAATAAATTTATTATTATTTAAATTTATGTTGATGATATTATTTTTTCTTCTACTAATGAATTTTTTTTTAATCATTTGCTATGAGTATGAGCCAAGAATTTGAAATGAGTGTAACAGGTGATATTTTTTCTAGGATTACAAATTAAACAACTGAATGATATGATTTTCATTAGTTAAACCAAGTATACTCTTAATCTATTAAAATAATTTTACATGGATAATATTAAAACTATTAATATACCAATGAATATCTCTACTAAATTAAATATAAACAACAAAGAAGAATGATTTGATTAAAAGACTTATAGAGGCATGATAGGTAGTTATTATACCTTACTACAACTAGACCTAATATTATTAAAAAACCTAGGTAGAGCATCACATGCGTAATGGAATAATAGAAAATAAAAATCTTATATTTCATAGAAAAAAGTTTCGTCATCGTGCAAAGATTGATATGCAAAACCAAAAACGTAAAAGCAAAAACCACACGTGTGAAGGTAGATTTGTTACTTAGGGAGATCATGTATCCCCATTTAATCCTAGATCTACAGGACTAGATGAAGGAGGTCAACTATCCTCGTCTCTAGTAGTGATCCACATGTTAGATGCAACAAAGACGCTCCTCAAATCGCTATACGATCTTCTTCTCCACGTGCACTGTGTGATCAAGAAGGGGCTGGCCCTTTTGTTGTCCACATGCCCCAAACTAGGGCTGTCGGTTGAGGAGGAGAGGGAGAGAGGAGAATAGAAGGTGGTAGCTAAAAAGGGTCTAGCCTATGCCCCCTTGGTTTTCTTCTATTTATAGAGGTCTCTATCAATTTAACCCTAATGGTTCCTGCCCTATTAGGTACGGGATCTCCATGCAACTACTATAGCCTCTCAAAGTACTGGATCTCTATCTAATAATCTCTTTTTGGCTCTTATTGGATCTCATCCATAGGATCCAATAATTCATGGGCTTATTGGATATCCAATAATATAGGGGCTCCAACGAATATCTTATATCCAAACCTCTATTCGTCGCAACATCTATCATATGTATATGACTCTCTAGGTCCAATATCAAGCTGGCCGTGAGTCATACCTATTAGAACTCTATCTGACTCAGTGAATTATTATCTCAATAATAATTCACTCAACTCATTTACTACAGACATACTAGGCCACTACGCCGTAGCCCTTAGATGATAAGAGAGATCCAATCCATTAGACTTGTCTATCTATAGTTACCATGCATCTATAGTCTCTTACTCATCTAATATATTAAAGATCGTATATCAAGTATGGTACTGTCAGGCTCATACAGAATCTACTCGAGTCTCGTTATAATCGGATTATCTCAGAGAACTCTTTTTCTCTCAATTTGAATGACCCTAACTAGGGATTTGCTTGAGCAAGAACATATAAGATATTTTTCTCATTACACCAAGAGTTGATGATCCTCTATCGACACTCAATTACCCTCGTAAGGCTAGCTATTACTCCCGATGATTGGTTGTGTTAGATTTGGATCTTTCAGACCTATAAGTCTGGTATCAAAGAGTGGAGTACTCATACAAAGTATCCTTGGTGTCTAAAGTCTAAGGACCAAACACATAATTGAGATAATGGAATCATTGTCTAGCAATAAGGTATCATCAACCATCCAACATACCATGAGCGAATCAATTAGTGATCTCATTCTCCAATGAGCACTTACACTATATCCCTAGTGTCCCCATTCGAGCAACTATGAGACCAGCTGCCTTCATCATATCGATGGGTATTCAGTGCACTAGTTTGTCCAGTTATCTCGATATCCTTCTTAAGTAACCTATGACCGAGATTATTTTGAGTTTGTGTTTAAAGACGAATTGGTCTCATTATCATGATCTCATCACGATCCGATTCGCTTTGCACAGATCCATAAATATCACAATATATGCTACATGCAAATAAAGTGAGAAAATGATAATAATAATAATAAGTAAAAAGAATACATAGCATGTCACACGTGCTATCACTCACATAATTAGCTTATAAGACACCTATGACTAACAATCTCTTACTTGACCTAAAGCCAATTACCTATGTGTCTGATCCTCATTAGACCTTTGTGATGCTCAAAGACAATATAAGATAATGGTTTTATCAGTGGATCTGTAATATTATCTTCAAATGAAATTCTTTCTACTACTACATATTCACGAGCCACTTTCTCTTTAATCAGATGGAACCTCCTTAGAATATGCTTGGATTTTTTATGAGACCTGAGTTCCTTCACTCGAGTAATTGCCCTGTTATTATTGTAATATAAGTGAATCAGCTCCTCGTTGCTTGACACAACTCCTAGATCTATGATGAACTTCTATATCCGGACTCCCTCATTCACTGCTTCTCTCGTAGCAATATATTCCGCTTCTGTGGTTGAGTCAGTAGTATTATCTTACTTGGAACTCTTCCGACATACTACTCCTTTATTCAGGGTGAACATATACCTTGAGTTAAACTTGCTATCATCGACATTGGATTAGAAACTCGAGTCCATATAGTCCTCAACCTTGAGGCTACTATCTCTATATACCAGTGAAAGATCCTTAATCATTCTCAAGTATTTAAGGATACACTTTACTACCTTTCAGTGTTCTAAACCTGGATTTGCTTGATATCTACTTGTAACAATTAGAGCATGTGATATATCAGGCTTAGTACATAGCATAGCTTACATGATAGACCTATCGCTGAGGCATAGAGTATCCTATCCATCTTTGTCCTTTCTTCAAGAGTCTTTAGGGACATACTCTTAGAAAGTGATATTTCATGTCTCATCGGTATAAGACTTCTCTTGAAATTTTTCATGCCAAGCCTTTTAACAATGGTGTTTATGTACCTAGACTAGGATAAGCCAAGCATCATCTTAGATTTAGATTTATCTCTATAGATCTAAATCTCCAAGATATAGTATGCTTTTTCTAGGTCCTTCATAGAGAAATATATAGATAGCCAAGCATTTACTATGAAGAGCATTCCTACATCATTCCCAATGATCAAGATATCATCCACAGATAGTATAAAAAAGGTGATAGTGTTGGGAAAATCCTTCTAGGGAGTGACATCTCATGCGCAGCGGAAGAACAAAAATAAAATACCTTAGATTTCCCGTAGAAAAGTTCCGTTATCGTGCGAAGATCGGTGCATCAAAACAAATTTGCAAAAACTACATATGTAAAAGAAAATACCTAGGGAGATCGTATATCCTTGAATTCCTGCAAATATGTAGGAAGGATGAAGGAGGTCAAGCATCCTCCTCTCTAGCAGTATCCACATGATAGAGACTGCGATGATTCACCTCTTTGAGGAGAGGAGAACAGAAGGTGGCTACCAAAAGAAACCCTTAGCCTATAGAGCTTTGGTTCCCTCCTATTTATAGAGGTCCCTTGTAAACCCTAATGGATCTTGCCCTGTTAGGTATTGGATCTTCATCCAATTACCCAAGCCTCTTGGATTAGTAGGTCTCTACCCAATAATCTCTTATTAGTAATTATTGGATCTTATTTGAGTATCCAATAATTCAAGGGCTTAATGGATATCTAATAAGTTAGGGGCTCCAGCGGATATCTCATATCCGAACCTCTACTCATCGCAACACCTACCATATGTGTGTGACTCTCTAGGCCCAATATCGAGCTGGCCGTGAGACATACTTGTCAGAACTCCTTCTAACTTAGTGAATTATTATCTCTATAATAATTCACCCAACTCATTGACTATGGACGTACTAGGCCACTACGCCACAGCCCCTAGATGATACAAGGGAATCCAATCCTTTGGACCTATCTGTCCTCAATTACCATGTATCTATTGTCCCTCATCCATCTAATAACCCAGAGACCCTATACCGGGCATGGTACTGTCAGGCCCATACGATCTCTCTTCGAGTCTTGCCCTTGTCGGATTCTCCCAGAGAACTCTTTCTCTCTCAATCTGAATAACCTTGGCCAAGGATTTTTTTCTAACAAGAATACATGGGATATTCCTCTCATGATACCAAGAACAGATGATCCTCTATTGACACTCAATAACCCTCGTAAGGTTGGCTATCACTCCTAATAATCGACTGTACTAGATCTGAAACTTTCCAAACCTATAAGTCCGGTATCAAAGAGTGGACTACTCATATAGGACATCCATGGTGTCTCAAGTCTAAGGACTAGATATACTATTGGGACTATGGAATCATTGTCTGACATGAGGTATCAATAACCATCTAGCATTCTGTAGGTGGATCAATCAGTGAATTTATTCTACAATGAGCACCTGCACTGTACCCTTAGTGTCCCCACATGAGTAGCTATGAGACCAGCCACTTCTATCATATGGATGGGTATACAGCACACTAGTCTATCCGATTATCTCGATGTCCTTCTTGAGTAACCTATGACCAGGATAATTTAGGGTCTGTGTTTAAAGATGAATTGGTCTCATTATCATGATTTCATCACAATCCGATTCGCATTGCATAGATTCAAGGACATCATAATATATGCAACACGCAAGATAAAGTAATAGAATGCCTAATAATACATAAAGAAAAAATGTGCATATCAAGTCACCAGTGCCATCACTCATGTGATTGGCTTGCAGGACACATATGACTAGCAATCTCCCACTTGACCTAAAGCCAATCACTAACATGTCTGATCCCTATCAGACCTTTGTGATGCTCAAAGACAATATGAGTTAATGGCTTTGTTAGTGGATCTGCAATGTTATCTTCGGATGGAACTCTTTCCATTACATCTTTTCGGGCCACGATCTCTTTAATAAGCTAGAACCTCCTCAGAATACTTCTGATGAGACCCGGGATCCCTTATTTGAGTAATCACCCTGTAGTTGTCACAATTTAAGGGAATCAACTCCTCACTGCTCGGGATGATTCCTTGATCTGTGATGAACTTCTTTATCTAGACTCCCTCCTTTGCTGCCTCTGTTACAGCAATGTATTCCACCTCTATGGTCGCGTCAACAATAGTGTCTTGCTTGGAACTCTTCCAGCATACTGCTCCTCCATTCAGGGTGAACACATACCCTGAATTAGACTTGCTATCATTGACATCGGACTGGAAGCTCAAGTCTGTGTAGCCCTCAACCCTGAGGCTACTACCTCCATATACTAGTAAAAGATCCTTAGTCCTTCTCAAGTACTTAAGGATACATTTTACTGCTTTCTAGTGCTCTAAGCCTAGATCTGCCTAATACCTGCTCGTGACTCTTAGAGCATGCGCTATATCAGGCCTGGTATATAGCATAGTATACATGATAGATCCTATCGCTGAGGCATATGATATCATATCCATGTGTGCCCTTTCTTCAGGAGTCTTTGGGGACATACTCCTAGAAAGTGATATTCCATGTCTCGTTGGTATGAGACCTCTCTTGGAATTTTTCATATCAAACCTTTTGACAATGGTATCTATGTACTTGGACTAGGATAAGCTAAGCATCCTCTTGGATCTATCTCTATAGATCTGTATCCCCAATATGTAAGATGCTTCCCCTAAGTCCTTCATGGAGAAGTGCCTAGTTATAAATGGACCTAAGCAACCTGTACACCTTATCTGGGTTATCCCTGGACACGAATTCCTTAGGCTGTATCATATATATCTCCTCCTCGAGGTTGCCATTGAGGAATGCGGTTTTGACGTCCATCTACCAGATCTCATAATCATAGTGTGCTGTAATAACCAAAAGAATTCGAATGGATTTTAGCATGGCTACAAGTGAGAAAGTTTCATCATAGTCAACACATTGCCTTTGATGATACCCCTTAGCCACTAGCCTTGCTTTATAGGTCTCTCTACCTTTTCATCTACTCCAATCTTCTTTTTGAAGATCTACTTGCAGCCAATGGGTACAATACCCTCGGGTGTATCAACTAGGTTCCAAACATTATTGGAGTACATGGAATCCATTTCTGAATTCATGGCTTCTTGCCATTTTTCGGAGTCTATGCTCATAATAGTCTCATCGTAGGTCTGAGGATTAATATCCTCAACATCCTCCCCTCTGATATATCCCACATATCTCTTAGAAGGATGGAATACTCTACCGGACCTACATAAAGTTAAAACTTGTGTGCTAGGTATCTGAATAAATTCTAGCTGTGAAATGGTGCTTAAGCTAGGTTCTCCAACCTCGCTCAACTTTATCATGCTCCCATTGTCTCCACCAAGAATGTGTTCCTTCTTAAAGAACACTGCTCTCTTAACTATAAAGACTTTTTGGTCTTCAAGGTGATAGAAATAATACCCACAAGTTTCCTTGGGGTATCCCACAAACTTGCACTGTTCCATCCTAGATTCCAACTTGTCGGGGTTGTGTCTCTTGATGTGGGTAGGGCAGCCCCAAATCTTAACAACCTTAAGATCGGGCTTCTTTCCATTCTATATCTCATATGGAGTAGACATTACTGACTTAGTTGGAATTCTGTTCAGAAGGTAAGCTACGATCTCTAGGGCATATCCCCAGAATGAGATGGGTAGGTCAGCGAAACACATCATGGAACACACCATGTCTAACAGTGTGCGATTCCTCCTTTCTGATACACCATTAAGTTGTGATGTATAAGAAGGTGTCCATTAGGATAAAATCTCATGGTCTTTGAGGAACTGGGTGAACTATGTACTCAAGTACTCACCTCCTCAATCTGATCGAAGGGTTTTAATACTCTTTCCTGTCTAGTTTTCACTTCATTTTTATATTTCCTGAATTTCTCAAAAGCCTCAAACTTGTACTTCATCAAGTACACATGTCCGTATCTTGAGAAATCATCAGTGAAAGTAATGAAGTAGGAGTAACCACCTATGACATAAGTTGCCATGGGACCGCATACATCACTATGTATGAGTTTCAGTAACTCAGTGGCGCTCTCTCTAGTTCCACTAAATGGAGAGTTGGTCATCTTTCCCCAAAGGCAAGGTTCACATGTCGCATATGACTCATAGTCAAATGGATCTAGATATTCATTCTTCAGCAACTTTTGAATTTTTCCCTTGTGGATGTGACCTAGCCTACAATGTCAAAGATATGTATTATTTATCTCTTCTCGTTTCCTCTTAGACTCACATACACTCATGATATGTAGAGCTGTATCTAGTATAAATAAACCATTATGCAATATTTCTCTTGTGATGATCTCATCATCTAATATTATTGAACAACCATTGTTCTCAAAAACTAATTTATATCAACTAACTATCAAACATAAAATGGAAATAATATTTTTGATAATAGAAGAAACATAATAGCATGCATCTAATGCAATAATAGCTCTACCAGGCAGATATAAGGTGACCTTACCAATAGCCACTACAGCAACCTTTGCTCCATTGCCCATCTTAAGGTCAATCTCACCTCTGTTCAATCTCCTAGGTCCTGCCAGAACCTGTAACAAATTACAAATATGATAAGCACTCCCGGTATCCAATACCTATGTGTTATCATAAGATTCTGACAAATGAAGACTGATCATAAATGTACCTGAAGCTTCTCCAAGCTTCTGTTTCGCCCTCTCTGCAAGGTGCTCTTTGTAGTTCGTCTTCCAGTGCTCATCTTTGCCGTAGTGGTAGCACTAGCCTTTGTCCTTTATTGGGTCTTTCTTGGCAACCTTTGCCTTACCCATTTTGCCCTTGCTCTTGCCCTTCTTAAGGGTCTTCTCAGTCTTCTTTTTCTTTCTGGTCAAACCAGCATAGAGAATCGGCTTCTCTTTCTTGATGGTGTTCTCTATTTCTCTCAATATATTGAGGAGCTCTGGGAGGGTCACCTCAAGTTTGTTCATATTAAAATTCATTATAAACTGAGAAAAGGAATCTAGTATGGACTGAAGCACAAGATCCACACACAGGTTATCCTCTAGGACCATTCATATACTTATGAGTTTCTCGATCCACTCAATCATCTTAAGGACATGGTTCTAAACCGGTGTCCCCTAAGTCATTCTGGCACGGAAAAGACTTTTTGATATCTCATATCACTGAGTTCTTCCCTATTCCTCAAATAGTTTGTGGAGATACAAGAGTATGAAATTAGCATCTATATTTTCATGCTATCTTTGTAACTTAGTAGTCATAGACGCCAACATATAATACTGAGCAAGAGCGGAATTATCTATGTACTTCACATAACGAGCGATCTCATCCTCGCTTGCCCCTTCGTCGGGCATAGGGATCACTGTATCAAGGACATACACGATTTTCTCCGCTGTGAGAACGATCTCAGATTGCGAAGCCAATCCGTATAATTTGGACCAGTGAGGCGGTTGGCATCAAGTATGCCATGTAAAGGATTTGAAAGCGACATTTTTTTGAAATTAAAGATGTAGTAGAAATAAATAACATGCAGACTTTGCAAAAATTAAACAGTTAAGATAAGAACTTCTATCTTAATATATTCCTACTAATTTTTCGTGAGACACACAACACCCTCCGGTATGTGAATCGGAGACCCCCGGCGGATCTCTAGTAGGGATCGAGATCCAATCGGCATTAAGAGGGACTCAACCAATCACGTTAAGCCCGTAAAGGTAGGCAACTCTTGCCAATCACAACTCCTTGTAATTCCCATCCTGTTCGACCTCAGAACCACAAAGGCCTCGAGGGACTCAATCAACCATGATATTCGGTTAAGTCATCACCATCGTTACAAGATGAGTCTGATTTGGTGATATACTCTCGAGGGACTCGACCAAGCATACTATGTCCTTAGGTCACCGGTGACATCTCTATGTCATAGATAAGATAGCGAAACATGATATAGGTGAGTCTCGAGGGACTCGACCAACTCAACATACACTGGGAATCGGTTCCTACCTATAACGATGGAAGGCCACATGGGTCAATCTAATTGCCTCACGTTTGCCGACTTAATATTATTAATAGAGGGGATTTTTTATTTGCTCTCCTAACATAATATGTCACTCACATACATATTTAATATATATATCTACATCGTATGTAAATATATATATATCTAGTAGGTGTATAACCAATCACACATCATATAAGCAATCACACCAGATGATCATGGACCACATCCTAATGTGATCAGGCCCGAGCCAGTGGGCCCAATCACTCACATCAAGATTTATGTGTGCTTAGGTGCATCTCCATGCCTTGTGATCGTCCTTCTCGCTTCGTTGATTCCATCGGTATCTCAACGCATCTCCATGCGTCGGATCATCCGTCTCGACCTTGTGGGTCCTGCTACCACTACACCTCCTCATGTAATTACAATATAATTACAAGCACGTAGGCTTGACAATAAATGAGAAAAATAGAGGCTCGCAGACCCTAATAATAATAATCACATGTACACACATCACATCACAAGATCCATTATCATATATCCACATCATACATCACATGTATATGTTATTTTATAGGACTACTAGATAAAAATAATAGTTAATTAAACTATTTAATTAACATATATATTTTTTTGAAATCAGGGACATAGAGAGAATTTTCTGAATTCCCAAGGGTATTTTGGTCATTCGACCAAAAGGATAAAACTAAAATTTTGTAAATTGTCAGGGGAAAAAAATATCTTTTACCCAAAAAACCTGAATCCCTCTGTTTTGCTTGATGCTGCGTTGCGGCTACCGCCATCGCCACCCCGGCGTCGGCGGCACTACGGGGAAGCGCCGCCCATGCCCACGGGCCTACGGGCGGTGCCGTTGCAGCAGGGCGCCACTCGCGAGCAAATGCCCGCTGGCGCTGCCCCTTGCGGGGCAATGCCCACAGCGGCCCAACGCCCCTATGTAGGCGAGCGCCACTACAAGCGTCGCCCTCAGGCGACGCTGCCACCCACCCATGCGGGCAGGCATCCCACAGGGGCCTCGCGGGCACCGCCCATCCTTGTGAGCAAGCCGACATGCCAAGCGCCGCCCACCCTTGTAGGCAGGCCGCCGCACCAAGCGCTGCCCGCCCTTGTGGGCAGGCCCCCGGCTACCTGCCACCTGCAGCTTGCATACGGGCACCTTGCCCATAGCCAGCGTCGCTTCCGTTGTAGCCAGCAAGGTTGCAAGCAACCTTACGGCCAATGTGCGAGTGCAGCAAGGGCAGCAACAATTGCTGCCCTTTCTCGCCTTTTGTGTCAATGATTTTGACGACAAGAACTGTTCTAAATCATAACACATGCAGTATAAGATCCGATCTTCGCACGAACAACCTGGCTTTGATACCACTGTTGAAAAATCCTTCTGGGGAGCGACATCTCATGCGTAGCGGACGAACAAAAACAAAACACCCCAAATTTCCCATAAAAAGGTTCCGTCGTCGTGCGATGATCGGTGCGTCAAAACAAATCCGAGAAAACTGCATGTGTAAAAGAAAATACATAGGGAGATCATATTTTTCTGAATTCCTACAAATCTGTAGGAAAGATAAAGGAAGTCAAGCGTCCTCCTCTCTAGCGGTATCCACACGGTAGGGACTACGACGATGCACCTCTCTGAGGAGAGGAGAATAGAAGGTGGCTACCAAAAGAAACCCTCAGCCTATAGAGCATTGGTTCCCTCCTATCTATAGAGGCCCCTTGTAAACCCTAATGGATCTTGCCCTGTTAGGTATTAGATCTCTATCCAATTATCCAAGCCTCTTGGATTAGTGGGTTTCTACCCAATAATCTCTTATTAGCAACTATTGGATCTCATCTGAGTATCCAATAATTTAGGGACTTAATGGATATCTAATAAATTAGGGGCTCTAACGGATATCTCACATCCGAACCTCTACTCGTCGCAACAACTACCATATGTGTATGACCCTCTAGGCCCAATATCAAGCTAGCCATGAGTCATACTTGTCAAAACTCCTTTTGACTTAGTGAATTATTATCTCTATAATAATTCACCCAACTCATCGATTACAAACGTACTAGGCCATTACGCCATAGCTCCTAGACGATACAGGGGAATCCAATCCTTTGGACCTATATGTCCTCAGTTACCATATATCTATAGTCCCTCATGCATCTAATATCCCAAAGACCCTATACCGGACATGGTGCTATCAGGCCCATACGGTCTCTCCTCGAGTCTTGCTCTTGTCGGATTCTCCTAGAGAACTCTTTCTCTCTCAATCCGAATAACCTTGGCCAAGGATTTGTTCGATCAAGAATACATGGGATATTCCTCTCATGATACCAAGACGGATGATACCATATTGATACTCAATAGCCCTCGTAAGGTTGGTTACCACTCCCAATAACCGGCTATACTAGATCTAAAATTTTCCATACATATAAGTCCGGTATCAAAGAGTGGAGTACTCATACAAGACATTCTTGGTGTCTCAAAGTCTAAGGACCAGATACACTACTGGGACTATAGAATCACTGTCTGACGTGAGGTATTAATAACCATCCAGCATTCCGTAGGCGGATCAATCAATAAACTCATTCCACAATGAGCACCTGTACTGTACCTTTAGTGTCCCCACATGAGTAGCTATGAGACCTGCCACCTCCATCATATGGACAGGTATACAGCACACCAGTCTATCCGGTTATCTCGATATCCTTCTCGAGTAACCTATGACCAAGATAATTTAGGGTCTATGTTTAAAGGTGAATCGGTCTCATTATCATGATCTCATCACAATCCGATTCTTATTGCACAGATCCAAGGACATCACAATATATGCAACATGCAAGATAAAGTGATAGAACGCCTAATAATACGCAAAGATAAAAAGTGCATATCAAGTCACAAGTGCCATTACTCGTGTGATTGACTTGTAGGGCACATATTACTAGCAAATGATACTCCTACTTAGCTTTCTGTACACACAAGACTCATCTTTATTCTTAATAAACTCATAAGATCTGATCGCCTCATTAAATCTTATGTTCCAACTTTAGGAAGCCTACTTTAGTCCATAGATGGACCTAAGCAACCTGCACACCTTATATAGACTCTCCTTAGATATAAATCTCTCATGTTGTATGATATACACCTCCTCCTCAAGGCTGCTATTGAAGAATATGATTTTCATGTACATTTATCAGATCTCATAATCATAGTATGCTATAATAGCCAATAGAATTCGGTTAAATTTTAGCATAGCTATGGGTAAAAAGGTTTCGTTATAATCAACACCTTATTTTTGACGATACCCCTTGGCCATTAGCCTTGCTTTATAGGTCTTCACCTTTCTATATACTTCGATCCTCTTCTTAAAGATCCACTTGCAACCAATGGGTATGATATCCTTAGGTGAATCAACTAGGTTCCAAATCTTATTGAAGTACATGAAATCCATCTCAGAATTCATGACTTTTTGCCACTTCCTGGAGTCTATACTCTTAATAGCCTCCTCGTAGGTTTAAGGATCAATATTCTTAATATCCTTTATTCTAATATGTTTCATATATCTCTTAGGAGGATGGGGTACTCTGTCATATCTATGTAAAGTTAGAACTTATGTGTTAGGTATATTAACAGATTCGAGTTGAGGAATGGTGCTTGAGCTAGATTTTTCAATCTCGCTCAATTCTATCATTCTCCCACTGTCTCCACCAAGAATGTGTTCCTTCTCAAGGAACACTACCTCTTAGCTATAAAGAACTTTTGATCATCGGGGTGATAGAAATAATACCCACAAGTTTCCTTGGGGTATCCTATGAACTTGCACCGTTCGGTCCTAAATTCTAACTTATCGGGGCAACCCCAAATCTTAACAATCTTGACATGGGTAGTATCTCTTAACATGGGTAGAGCAACCCCAAATCTTAACAACTTTAAGATCAAACTTTTTCTCTTTCCATATCTCATATAATGTAGACACTACTGACTCAGTCGAAACTCTGTTCAGAAGGTAAGCTGTGGTCTCTAGGGTGTTAAATCCTAGATTTTGATGATGAAATCAATTGATGAGTTTATGGACTAATAAATGTTTGAAATAAGTGACATAGGAGAAACTTCAATTATGAAAATGTAAATCGATAAAGTAGGAGAATTAGACATTAGGTCGGAATGCATTGTGCCATAAGTTTGAGTATCGAGGCAGAAGGATCGAGTATTACGCTAAGAAGATCGGATGTTGTGGGAGGTCAACATATCGATGGATCGGGCAATATGCCGAAGGAAAGAACGATACACTAGAGGTTCGGACAAAGTGTCAGAGGAACAGATGACATGTCGGACCATGTAGGCTTCATTATTGTAATTATTAAGTCTTAATCGAAGTCATTTAGAGTATAATTAAGTTGGTTTTGGGGTGTAACCAAGCCAACTTGATTAAGAGCCCATTGGACTTGAACCAAGGTCGAATTAGGCTTGTTGGAAGGCTAATTCAATGACCTGGGGTTAGGCTGGGCAGTGGCACTGCCAGGCCTAGGTGGTGGTACCTCCTGTGAGTTGAAAAGTATGGATTATACTTTTTTGGGAAACTCGACGGTAGTACTGTTGGTTGTAGGTGCCCTACAAGCCAATCACATGAGTGATGACACTTGTGACATATTACGTCGATCTCTTCGCATATTATTATTGATATTTTCTCACATTATCTGGATGAATATTGTGATATCCATGGATCTGTATAATGGGAATCGGATCATGATGAGATCACGATAATGAGACCGATATACCTTTAAACATAGATCCTAAATCATCCTAGTCATAGGTTACTCGATGAGGACATCGAGATAATCAGATAGACTGATGTGTTGTATACTCGTCTATATGATGGAAGCGACTAGTCTCATAGTCGCTTGTGGGGACATAAGAGGTACAGTGTAGGAGCTTATTGGAGAATGAGTTCACTGATTGATCCACTTACAAAATGCTATATGGTTAATAATACCTAATGTCAGACAGCGATTCCATAGTCCTAATAGTGTATATGGTCCTTAGACTTGAGGCACCAAAGATGTCTTATTTGAGTACTCCATTCTTTGATACTGGACTTACAGGTTTGGAGAGCTCCAAATCTGGTATAGTCGATTCTCGGGAATGGTAATCAACCTTACGAAGGCAATTGCGTGTCAATAAAGGATCATCCACTCTCGATATCATGAGAGATATATCCCGCGTGTGCTCGCTCAGGAAAAATCCCTAGCCAGGGTCGTTCAGATTGAGAGAGAAGGAGTTCTCCAGGAGAATTCGATTAGAGAGAGACTCAAATAGGATTCCGTATGGGCCTAACTTTACCATGCCCAATATATGGTCTTTGGGATATTAGATGATGAGAGACTATAGATACATGGTAACTGAGGGCAGACAAATTCGATGGATTAGATCCCCCTGTACCGTCTGGGACTATGGCGTGGTGACCTAGTACGTCCATAGTCGATGAGTCGAGTGAATTATTATGGAGATAATAATTCACTATATCAGAAGGTGTTCTAAATCAGAAGGAGTTCTGACGAGAGCGACTCATGGCCAATTCAGTATCGAGCCTAGAGGGTCACACACATAAGGTGGATGTTGCGACAAGTAGAGGTGCAGATATGAGATATCTGCGAAGCCTCTAGTTTGGATCCTATAGATGAGATCCAATTGGGTAATTGGATGAGATCCAATTAAATGATTGGATAAGATCCAATTGATAAGATCAAATTGGATCCTATGGATAAGATTTAATGAGATCCAACTAGATAGAGATCCAGTGTGAACAGGATCCGTTAAGGATAAGCTTCCTTCACCTCTATAAATAGGAGGAACCTCCTGGTTCATAGGCTGAGAGCTCTTGGTAGTCATCCTCCTATTCTCCTTAGTCTCCTCTCCTCCTCCTTGGCTCTGACAACCTTGTAGTGCACGTGGAGAGAGATCCCGTGATGATCTGAGGAAAGTCATTGCTGCGTTTGCTGTATGGATTACCGCTAGAGAGGAGTACACTAGTGCTCCTTCATCCTCTTCAGAGGATCTGAAATTTTCAGGGATGTACGATCTCACCAAGTAACACTTCTGACATGATACATGCAGATTTTTTGGATTTACAATTTTTATGTACCAATCGTCATACGACGACCAAGTACGTAACTATGAGAAATCCGATCTTGTTTTTATTTTTCGCTATGCATGAGATGTCGAATCTCCCTATTTTCCAATAGTGGTATCAGAGCCAGGTTCGTCATGTGATAATTAGTTTATAAATTGCAAGTGTTATGTTTTGGATCCATTTTTTATGCCAAAATCATTGACGCAAAAGACAAGAGAGGGTAGCAACTGTTGTTGCCCTCGTAGTTTGGCCAAGGCTGCTTGTAGCCATGGTCGTGCGCGCAGGGCCGCCGGTGGCCGTCTGCCCACAGTGGCAGCACTAGTCACATGCGCATAGGGAGCCCGCAAGGGCGGGCGCTGCCCGCGGAGGCAGCGTCGCACCTAGCAAGGCGGCACCTGTGGGCACTGGGCTTGCGGGCGGCTTGCCCGCAAGGGAGGGCAGCACCGCCAGCAGCGACTCACCCGTAAAAAGGGGGCAGTGCCATAGGGGCATCCACGAGTAGGCCCGCGGGGCAGTGCCTGCAGGCGTTGCGCCCGCAAGCAGTGACGGCGTCGCTCGTGGGCGAGCCACCCGTAGGCATGGGCGGCGCCCCCTCGCGACGTACCGCACGCATGGCCTTCGCCGATAGGGTGGCGACGGCTGCAGCCACAACACTGCAAAAAGCAGAGAGAATGGGAATTAGGGTTTTTATGCTAAAAGACAGTTTTGCCTCTTGAAATTTTAGCAATTCTGGTTTTGTCCCTTATGACAAAATGACCAAAATATCCTTTAGAATTTAAAAAATTCTCTACATATCCTTGATTTAAAATTTAGTTATTTAAAAGGTTTAAGTAACTATTATTATTTATCTATTAATCCTATATGATATATACATGTGATGTGATGTGGGAAGATGATCATGGACTTTGTGATGTGTGTATATGATTATTGGGGCCTGTGAGCCTTTATTTTTCATTGATTGTTGGGCCTGCATGCCTGTAATTATGTTGTAATTATCCTTGAGGTGCGACGAAAGCCTGGAGGTGGTAACGGGACCCCTGAGGTCGATTCAGATGATCGCAACGCATGGAGATGCGTCGAGGTGCCGACAGATCCGACGATGATGAGATGGATGATCACCGTGCATAGAGATGCACTGATATGCACATAGATCATGATGTAAGTGATTAGGCCTACTGGCTCAGGCCTAATCATATTAGGTTGAAGTCTATGATCATCTGGTGTGCTTGTGCATGTGCATGTGAATGATATACACCTACTAGATAAGTATATATATTTGCATGCGATATAAATATTTTAAATATATATGTGTGTGACATGTCATATCACGAGACCGAACCTAAAACCCCTCCTATGATAATATTAAGTCGGTAAGTGTGAGGCAATAAGATTGACCCATGTGGCCTTCCATCTTTAGGGGCAGTAACCGATTCCTGACGTAGGCTGAGTTAGTCGAGTCCCTCGAGGCTCACCTATTTTGTGTCTCGCTATCTTATCTTCGACATAGAGATGTCACTGGTGACCAAAGGACATTGTATGCTTGGTCGAGTCCCTCAAGGGTATATCACTGAATCAGACTCATCTTGTAATGATGGTGATGACTTAACTGGACATCATGGTTGGTCGGGTCCCTCGAGGCCATGGTGGTTCGAAGGCCAAATATGACGAGAATTATAAGAAGTTGTGATTGACAAGAGTTGTCTATCTTTTGGGCTTAGTGTGATTGGTTGAGTCCCTCGAAGTTGCACTAAGATGCTGATTAGATCCTGATCCCCACTAGAAGTCTGCCGGAGACTTTCGTTTCACGTGCATGAGGGTGTCATGTGACTCGCTAGAAAAATTAGTAGGAGCATGTCAAAATAGAAGTCTATATCTTGATTATTTATTTTTGTAAAATCTACGTGTTATTCACTTATGTTATATCTCCTGTTTATCATAAACATGTCGTCATCAAACCCTCTACGTGGCATACTTGATGCCAATCGTCTCATTGGTCTAAATTATATAGATTGGCTCTGTAACCTAAGAATAGTTCTTACAATAGAGAAAATTGTATATGTCCTAGATACGGTCATGCCCCAACCTGAGGCAGAAGCTCCTCAAGAAGAGTTTGCCCAATATGCGAAGTATATAGATGATTCCACTCTTGCTCAGTGTTACATGTTAGCCTCTATGACTCCTGAGTTACAGAGACAACATGAAAACATTGATGCTCATTCCATACTCTTGCACCTTCATAAACTATTTGAGGAACAGGGAAGAACTCAGCGATATGAGATATCCAAGAGTCTCTTCTATGCTAGGATGATTGAGGGGACATCGGTTCAGAACCATGTCCTGAAGATGATAGAGTGGATTGAAAAACTCACAGGTCTAAGAATTATCTTAGATGATAACCTGTGTGTTGATCTTATACTTCAGTCCCTACCAGATTCCTTTTCTCAATTCATCATAAATTTCAATATGAATAAACTTGAGGTATCTCTCCCTAAGCTCCTCAATATGTTGAGGGAGGCAGAGAGCACAATCAAGAAAGAGAAATTAATTCTCTATGTTGGTGAGACCAAAAGGAAAAAGAAGGCTGGGAAGACCCTTGAGAAGGGTAAGGGCAAGGGCAAACAAGGTAAGGCAAAGATTGTCAAAATTAACCCAGCAAAGAACAAAAGTCAGTACTTCCACTACGATCAAGATAAGCATTGGAAGAGGAATTACAAGGCGCATCTTGTAGAAAAAACAAAACAAAAGCTTGGAAAAGCTTCAGGTACTTTCATGATCAATCTCTATGTGTCAGATTCTTGTGATAATGCATGGGTATTGGATACCGGTAGTGCTTATCATATCTGTAATTCGTTGCAGGTTCTGACAAAACATAGGAGATTAGCAAAAGGTGAGATGGACCTCAAGATGGGTAATGGAGCAAGAGTTGCTACTGTTGCTGTTGGCGAGATCACTCTACATCTGTCTGATTGAGCTATTATTGCATTAGATGCGTGTTATTTTGTTCTCTCTATTATCAAATATGTTATTTCCATTCCATGTTTGATATTAAATAATTATAAAGTGCTTTTTGAGAATAATTATTGTTCAATTAGTAAGAATGATAAGGTTATTACTAGAGGGACATTGCATAATGCTTCACACATCATGAATGTAAGCATGGCCAAAAGGAAACGAGAAGATGTGAATAATGCATATTTGTAGCATTATAAGCTAGGTCATATCCATGAGGGAAGGATTCAAAAGTTGTTGAAAAATGGATACTTAGATCCATTTGACTACGAGTCATATACAACTTGCGAGCCTTGCCTTCGTGAAAAAATGACCAACTCTCCATTTAGTGGAACTGGAGAGAGAGCCATTGAGTTACTAGAATTCATACATAGTGATGTATGTGGTCCTATGTCAACTCATGCCATGAGCGGTTATTCCTACTTCATTACTTTCACTGATGATTTCTTTAGGCATGGACATGTGTACTTGATGAAGAATAAGTCTGAAGCCTTCAAGAAATTCAGGGAGTATAAGAATGAAGTCGAGAACTAGACTAGAAAAAGAATTAAAACTCTTCAATCAGACCAAGGAGGAGAATACTTGAGTATAGAATTCACCCAATTCCTCAAGGACTATGGGATTCTGTCCCAATGGATACCTCCTTATACACCACAGCTCAATAGTATATCAGAAAGGAGAAATCACATACTATTAGATATAGTGCAGTCCGTGATGAGTTTTGCTAACCTACCCATCTCATTTTGGTGATATACCCTACATACCACAATTTATCTTCTGAACAGAGTTCCATCTAGATCGGTAGTGTCTACACCATATGAGTTATAGAGAGGGAAGAAGCCCGATCTTAAGGTTGTTAAGATTTGGTACTGCCTTGCCCACGTTAAAAGACATGACCCCGATAAGTTGGAATCCAGGATGGAACGGTGCAAGTTTGTGGGATACCCCAAGGAAATTTATGGTTATTATTTCTATCACCTTGAGGACCAAAAGGTCTTTGTTGCCAAGAGAGCAGTGTTTCTTAAGAAGGAACACATTCTTGGTGGAAATAGTGGGAGCATGATAGAATTGAGTGAGGTTGGAGAACCTAGCTCAAGCACCATTCCAGAGATCGAGTCTGTTCAGCTACCTAACACACAAGTTCCAATTTTACATAGGACTGATAGATTGTCACACCCTCTTAAAAGATATGTGGGACATATTAGTAGAGAGGACATTCAGGACATTGATCCTTAGACCATGAGAAGGCTATTATGAGCATAGACTCTGGGAAGTGGCAAGAAGCCATGAATTCTGAGATGGAATCCATGTACTCCAATAAGGTTTGGAACCTTGTTGATGCACCTGAGAGTATCGTACCCATTGGCTACAAATGGATCTTCAAGAAGAAGATCGGGGTAGATGGAAAGGTAGAGACCTATAAGGCAAGGCTAGTGGCTAAAAGGTATCATCAAAGGCAAGGTGTTGACTATGACGAAACCTTTGCACCCATAGCTATGCTGAAATCTATCCGAATTCTATTGGTTGTTGCAGCATATTATGACTATGAGATCTGACAGATGGACGTGAAAACTATATTCCGTAATGGCAACCTTGAAGAGGAAGTGTATATGATAGAGCCTTAGGGGTTCATGTCCAAACACAGTCCAGATAAGATATGCAGATTGCTTAAGTCCATTTATGGACTAAAGCAAGCTTTTCAAAGTTATAACATAAGATTTGATGAGGCGATCAGATCTTATAACTTCGTTAAGAACGAAGATGAGTCTTATGTGTATAGGAAAGTAAGTAGGAGCGCTATCACCTTTTTGGTGTTATATGTGGATGACATCTTAATCATTGGGAATGATGTAGGAATGCTCTCCACAGTAAAAGCTTAGCTATCTAGATACTTCTCTGTGAAGGACTTAGGGGAACCATCCTATATTCTGGGGATTCAAATCTATAGAGATAGATCCAAGAGGATGCTTGGCTTGTCCCAATCTAGGTACATAGACTCCATTGTCAAAAGGTTTGGCATGAAAAATTTCAAGAGAGGTCTCATACCTATAAGACATGGAATATTACTTTCTAGGAGTATGTCCCCAAAGACTCCTGAAGAAAGGGCACATATAGATAGAATACAATATGCCTTAGTGATAGGGTCTATCATATATGCTATGCTATGTACCAAGCCTAACGTAGCATATGCTCTGAGTGTCACGAGCAGGTATCAAGCAGATCCAGGCTTGGAGCACTAGAAAATAGTAAATGTTGGGAAATCCTTCTAGGGAGCGACATCTCATGTGCAACGAAAGAACAAAAACAAAACACCCCAGATTTCTCGTAGAAAGGTTCCATCATCGTGCGAAGATCGGTGCATCAAAAAAAATTCACGAAAACTGTATGTATAAAAGAAAATACCTAGGGAGATCGTATATCTCTGAATCCCTACAGATTTGTAGGAAGGATGAAGGAGGTCAAGCGTCCTCCTCTCTAGCGGTATCCACACGGTAGGGACTATGACAATGCACCTCTCTAGGGAAAGGAGAACATAAGGTGGCTACCAAAAGAAACCCCCAGCCTATAAAGCTTTGGTTCCCTCCTATTTATAAAGGCCCTCTGTAAACCCTAATGGATCTTGCCCTGTTGGGTATTGGATCTCTATCCAATTACCCAAGCCTCTTGGATTAGTGGGTCTCTACCCAATAATCTCTTATTAGCAATTATTGAATCTCATCTGAGGGTCCAATAATTCAGGGGCTTAATGGATATCCAATAAGTTATGTGTGTGACCCTCTAGGCTCAATATCGAGCTGGCCGTGAGTCATACTTATCAGAAATCCTTCAGACTTAGTAAATTATTATCTCTATAATAATTCACCCAACTCATTGACTGCGGACGTATTAGGCCACTACGCCGCAGCCCCCAAACGATACAGGGGAATCTAATTCTTTGGACCTATATGTCCTCAATTACTATGTATCTATAGTCTCTCATTCATCTAATATCCCAGAGACCTATACCGGGGACGGTGCTATCAGGCCCATACGGTCTCTCTTCGAGTCTTGCTCTTGTCAGATTCTCCCGGAAAACTCTTTCTCTCTCAATCCGAATAACCTTGGCCAAGGATTTGTTCGAGCAAGAATACATGAAATATTCCTCTCATAATACAGAGAGCAGATGATCCTCTATTGACACTCAATATCCCTCGTAAGGTTGGCTACCACTCCCAATAACCGACTATACTAGATCTAGAACTTTCCAAACCTATAAGTCCGGTATCAAAGAGTGGAGTACTCATACAGGACATCCTTAGTGTCTCAAGTCTAAGGACTATATGCACTATTGGGACTATGGAATCATTGTCTGATGTGAGGTATCAATAACCATCCAGCATTTCGTAGGCGGATGAATCAGTGAACTCATTCCCCAATGAGCACCTGCACTGTACTCTTAGTGTCCCCACACGAGTAGTTATGAGACTAGTCACCTCCATCATATGGATGGGTATACAGTACACTAGTCTATCCGGTTATCTCGATGTCCTTCTCGAGTAACCTATGACCAGGATAATTTAGGGTCTGTGTTTAAAGGTGAATCGGTCTCATTATCGTGATCTCATCACGATCCGATTCTCATTACATAGATCCAAGGACATCACAATATATGCAACACGCAAGATAAAGTGATAAAACACCTAATAATATGCAAAGAAAAAAGTGCATATCAAGTCACAAGTTACATCACTCGTGTGATTGGCTTGCAGGGCACATATGACTGGCAATCTCCAACTTGACCTAAAACCAATCACTAACATGTCTATCCCTATCAAACCTCTATGACGCTCAAATACAATTTGAGTCAATGGCTTTGTCAGTGGATCTGCAATGTTATCTTCGGATGGAACTCTTTCCATTACTACATCTTTTTTGGCGACAATCTCTCTTATTAAGTGGAACCTCCTCAAAATGTGCTTTGCTCTGATGTGGCCGCCGCCACCCTACCAGCGGCGGTCACTACGCGGTGAATGCGTCGGCCTCTACCCGCGGGCGGCGCTAACCCTTGCGGGCAAGCATCGCCTCCTGATGGTGCCGCCTATGTGGGCGTGCGCTGTCGACGCGCGCCCCTGCGAGCACCGCTGCGGGCTGGTTACCCTGAGGTAGGGCCCCCTGCGGGCTCTGTGCCCCGGGCGGCGATCGCCCCTACGGGCGAGGCCACCACAGCGAGCACGCGCCACCACTGCAGGCTCTTATGCACGCAGGGCAGTGCCCGCAAGCTGTCATAAGTAGCGTTACCCTGGTGGGCTCCGCCCGCCCTTGCGGACAGGCCACCCCGTAGGGGGTGCTACTGTGGATGGGTTGATGGCCACCTTCTAGGGAGCGACATCTCATGCATAGTGGAAGAACAAAATCAAAACACCCCAGATTTCCCATAGAAAGGTTCCGTCATCGTGCGAAGATCGATGCATCAAAATAAATCCATGAAAACTGCATGTGTAAAAGAAAATACCTAGGGAGATCGTATATTCCTGAATCATTGCAGATCTGTAGGAAGGATGAAGGAGGTCAAGCATCTTCCTCTCTAGCGGTATCCATATGGTAGGAACTACGACAATGCACCTCTTTGGGGAGAGGAGAACAGAAGGTGGCTATCAAAAGAAACTCCCAGCCTATAGAGCTTTGGTTCCCTCCTATTTATAAAGGCCCCCTATAAACCCTAATGGATCTTGCCCTGTTGGGTATTAGATCTCCATCCAATTACCCAAGCCTCTTGGATTAGTGGGTCTTTACCCAATAATCTCTTATTAGCAATTATTGGATCTCATCTGAGGATCCAATAATTCAGGGACTTAATAGATATCCAATAAGTTAGGGGCTCCAGCAGATATCTCATATTCGAACCTCTACTCATTGCAACACATACCATATGTGTGTGACCCTCTAGGCCCAATATCGAGCTGGTCGTAAGTCATACTTGTTAGAACTTCTTCTGACTTAGTAAATTATTATCTCTATAATAATTCACCAAACTTATCAACTACAGACGTACTAGGCCACTACGCTACAGCCCCTAGACGATACAGGGGAATCCAATCCTTTGGACATATCTATCCTCAGTTACCATGTATCTATACTCCCTCATCCATCTAATATCTCAAAGGCCCTATACCGGGCATGATGCTGTTAGGCCCATATGGCCTCTCCTCAAGTCTTGCTCTTGTCGGATTCTCCCGGAGAACTATTTCTCTCTCAATCCGAATAACCTTGGCCAAGGAATTGTTCGAGCAAGAATACATGAGATATTCCTCTCATGATACCGAGAGCGGATGATCCTCTATTGATACTCAATAGCCCTCGTAAGGTTGGCTACCACTCCCAATAACCGACTGTACTAGATCTGAAACTTTCCAAACCTATAAGTCTGGTATCAAAGAGTGAAGTACTCATACAGGACATCCTTGGTGTCTCAAGTCTAAGGACCAGATACACTACTAGGATAACAGAATCGTTGTTTGACGTAAGGTATCAATAACCATCCAGCATTCCGTAAGCGGATTAATCAGTGAACTCATTCCCAATGAGCACCTGTATTGTACCCTTAGTGTCCCCACACAAATAGCTATGAGACCAGCCACCTCCATCATATGGATGGGTATACAACACACCAGTCTATCCGGTTATCTCTATGTCCTTCTCGAGTAACCTATGACGAAGATAATTTAGGGACTGTGTTTAAGGAGAATCGGTCTCATTATCGTGATCTCATCACAATCCGATTTCCATTGCACAGATCCAAGGATATTACAATATATGCAACCCGCAAGATAAAGTGATAAAACGCCTAATAATACGCAAAGAGAAAAAGTACATATCAAGTCACAAGTGTCATCACTCATGTGATTGGCTTACAGGGCACATATAACTAGCAGTAAAGTGTATCCTTAAGTACTTGAGAAGGAATAAGGATTTTTTACTAGTATATGGAGGCAGTAGCCTTAGAGTTGAGGGCTACATGGACTCGAGCTTCCAGTTCGATGTCGATGATAGCAAGTCGAATTCAGAGTATGTCTTCACCATGAATGGAGGAGCGGTATGCTGAAAAAGTTTCAAGCAAGATACTACTGCTGACTTGACCACAGAGGCAAAATACATTGCTATGGCAGAGGCAGCAAAGGAGGGAGTCTAGATGAAGAAGTTCATCGCAGATCTAGGAGTCGTGCCGAACAACGAGAAGTTGATTATCTTATATTGCGACAACAATGGGGCAATTGCTCAAGCAAAGGAACCTAAGTTTCATCAGAAGTCTAAGTACATTCTGAGGAGGTTCCACTTAATCAGAGAGATCGTGGCCCAAGGAGATATAGCAGTGGAAAGAGTTTCATCCAAAGATAACATTGCAATCTACTAACAAAACCATTGACTCAGATTATATTTGAGCATCACAGGAGTCTAATGGGGATCAGACACGTAGGTGATTGGCTTTAGGTCAAGTGAGAGATTGTTGGTTGTAGGTGCCCTACAAGCTAATCACGTGAGTGATGGCACCTGTGACATATTACGTTGATCTCTTCGCATATTATTATTGGTATTTTCTCATATTATTTGGATGAATATTGTGATGTCCATAGATCTGTGCAATGGGAATCGGATCGTGATGAGATCACGAGAATGAGACTGATATACCTTTAAACACATATCCTAAATCATTCTGGTCATAGGTTACTCGATGAGGACATCGAGATAACCGGATAGACTAGTGCGCTATATACTCGTCTATATGATGGAGGTGACTGGTCTCATAGTTGCTTGTGTAGGGACACTAGAGATATAATGCAGGTGCTCATTGGAGAATGAGTTCACTAATTGATTTGCTTACAAAATGCTGTGTGGTTAATGATACCTAATGTCAGACAACGATTCTGTAGTCCCAGTAGTGTGTCTGGTCCTTAGACTTGAGGCACCAAAGATGCCTTGTTTGAGTACTCCATTCTTTGATGCCGGACTTACAGGTTTGGAGAGCTCCAGATCTAGTATAGTCAGTTCTCGGGAATAGTAGTCAACCTTACGAAGATAATTGTGTATCAATAGAGGATCATCCACTCTCGATATCATGAGAGATATATCCCGCGTGTGCTCGCTCAGGCAAAATACCTGGCTAGGGTCGTTCAAATTAAGAAAGAAGGAGTTCTTTGGGAGAATCCGATTAGAGCGAGACTCGAACAGGATTCCATATGAGCCTGACTTTACCATGCTCAATATATGGTCTCTAGGATATTAGATGGATAATGGACTATAAATACATGGTAACTAAGGAGAGACAGGTCTGATGGATTAGATCTCCCTATACCATCTGGGGACTATAGCGTAGTGGCCTAGTACGTCCATAGTCGATGAGTTGAGTGAATTATTATGAAGATAATAATTCACTATATCAGAAGGTATTTTGAGTCAGAATGAGTTCTAATGGGAGTGACTCATGGCCAGCTCAGTATCGAGCCTAGAGGGTCACACACATAAGATGGATGTTGCGATTAGTAGAGGTACGGATATGAGATATATACGAAGCCCCTAGTTTGGATCCTATGGATGAGATCTAATTGGGTAATTGGATGATATCCAATTAAATGATTGGATAAGATCTAATTGGATGAGATCAAATTGGATCCTGTGGATAAGATCCAATGAGATCCAACTGGATAGAGATCTAGTGTGAATAAGATCTGTTAAGGATAAACTTTCTTCACCTCTATAAATAGGAGGAACCTCCTGGTTCATAGGCTGGGAGCTCTTGTAGTCATCCTCCTATTCTCCTTAGTCTCCTCTCCTCCTCCTTGGCTCCAGTAGCCTTGTGGTGCACGTGGAGAGAGATCCCGCGGTGATATGAGGAGAGTCGTTGATGCATCCGCTATGTGGATTACCGTTAGAGAGGAGTACGCTAGTGCTCCTTCATCCTCTTCATCGAATCTAAAATTTTTGAGGATATATGATCTCCTTAAGTAGCACTTCTGACATGATAAATACGGATTTTTCGGATTTACGATTTTTACATACCAATCGTCTCACGACTGCCAAGTACGTAACTATGGGAAATATTGTCTTGTTTTTATTTTTTGCTGCGTATGAGATGTCGAATCTCCCGAGTTCCTAGCAAGTACCGCTAATGTCAATAGTAGTACTGCCTAGTGTCAGGCAATAGTATTTCCCAAGCAGGCGATGATATCACCAAAGCCCAAGTTTCCAAGCTCTGTCAAACGCCAGGCGATAATACTGCTAGTACCAAAAAACCCTAGGATTTAAATTTTTTATTACATTTTTGAAGTCATTTGAGGCCTATAAATACCTCAACTTATGCTTGCTTGGTAAAACAAGAAAAACTTATGATTGAAAGTGTGTAAACTCTCTTAAAAAGTGTTGAGTCTCTTTCTTATTGAGTTTAGAAGTTTCTAAGTGAGGTTTGAGATTTTCTTATAAAAGAAAGGTGTGAAGGTTTTCTCCTAAGCCTATAAAAAGGAGAAAGAATTGTAACAAGGGTAGTTGATCTTCACCCATTGAAAAGAAGATCGGTAGTAAAAGTTGATAGCCTCGAGGGAAGAGGAATTAGGAGTGGATGTAGGTTGGGATGATTGAACTACTATAAATCTGATTTGCATTTATCTTTATGCTTTTCTTTGCTATTACTAACTGATTTAGTTGCTCACTTCTCTTACTCACATTCTAAGTTGAATGCATTTTTGAAAATTTTTAAATCCTTCCACACCCCCCTAGTGCTTTTATGATCCTAATAATTAGTATCAGAGCCAGGTTCTCTTAGTAGGTTTAACACCCAAGAGAGATTAATGACTTTTTTTTGTAATCAAGAGGGTCACTCTATCACTTGTCCTTATATATTTGTGGGATAGACTACACTTATTGTAAGACATGAATGTGGATTTTTTTAATTTTTATGGATTTTGATTTATGGAATGTCATTGAATATGATTTTTAAAAATCTTCTAAACCGATAAATAAATGGAATGATCTTGAAAAAAAATATTTTCTTTAAATACTAAAGCTATGAACGTTTTATTTTATGCTTTAGGCAAAAATGAGTTTAATCATGTTTCTACATGTGAAACTGTACATGATATTTGACATACACTTAAAGTTACTCATGAAGGCATAAATAGAGTAAAAGAATCTAAGATTAATTTTTTGATATTTAGTTATGAATTATTTAGAATGAAGCCAAGTGAAACCATTGGTGACATATATACCCGTTTTACGGATGATGTTAATGGTTTGAAAACTCTTAATAAATGTTATACTAATTTAAATTGGTTAATAAAATTTTAAGATCTTTTCCAAAAAACCAAAGGTAATTGCTATTCAAAAAGCAAATGACTTAAACAACTTTTCTCTTGAAGAACTCATAGGATCATTAATAACCCATGAAATGATTTGCAAGGCACAAGATGAATAAGAGAATAACCTTCTAAAGAATAGGAAGGATATTATACTAAAAACCAAAGAAGACCACTTGAGCGAAAGCTCAAGTGATGATGATGACTTGGCACTCCTTACAAGAAAATTTTAAAAATTCATAAAAAAGAACAAATTCTATAAAACAAGAATCTAAAAATAAAAATGAACTTTAAAAGGACACAATAATTTGTTATGAGTATCTACAACTGAAGAAGAAGTTGCTAGCATAAAAGAAGAAAAATCACTCAAGGCAACTTGGGATGAATTAAGTGCATCAGAAGGCAAAGAGCATGTTGAATCTCAGATTTTGATGATGAAATCAATTGATTAATTTATTGATCTAATTAATATATTGAGAAAAGTGTGTAGGACTAACTATAATAACGATCAAGGCATAAAGCAGACATATTGCTGGAGTCAAGATTGAATGATTCATTGGGAGTCCGAGAGTTCATCGGGAGTCCAAAAGTTCATTGGGAGTGTTGCTGGAATTTACCGAGAGATTGTCGGGAACTTGCCGAAATGTACATCGAAAGTTCATCGAGAAGTTCATCGGAAGTTCACTAGAGCTCATCGAGAAGATTGGAGCTTGCCAAAGAAGCTCATTGGAACTCGCCAAGTAGATCATCGTGAAGTCCATGAGCTTGTCGGGAGTTCGTTGGAAGATTGCTAGGAGTTCATCGAAAATCTACTAGAAGATCATCGGAAGCTCGTCGAAAGAAACTTTGACTTATCAGACTTATTTTTTTTAGTATATACCTTAAATGCCACAGTTATGCCTTAAATGTCACAATTAGAATTAGGTTTTGAAGGTAATCCCTCTCTGTTAAGAGCCAATTGGGCCCTAATCGAATTGGTTTGGGTTGGATTCATGGCCCAAATTATTGAAAAATTTACAGTGACATCATATGCGTAGTGAAAGAACATAAACAAAATTCATAGATTTTTTACAAAAATAGAGGTTCTTATCGTCGTACAAAAATTAGTACGTGAAAACTTGCAAAATCGAAAAACTACACGTAAGAAAATTATCTATAGAGATCGTATATCTCTAAATCCCTACAGATATGTAGGATTGGATAAAGGAGTTCATATTTTCTCCTCTCTAACGATAATCCACATGGCAGGGGCTACGACAACGCTCCTCAAATTATTGTCCAAATCTCCTCGTTGTGCGCACTATGCGATCAAGAAGGGGCCGACCCTTCTTGCTATCCACATGCCCCAAATTAGGGCTACTAGTTGAGGAGGAGAGGGAGAAGAGAATAGGAGGTGGCTGCTAAAAAACCCTTAGCCTATGGGCCTTTAGTTCCCTCCTATTTATAGAGGTTCCTTGTCAACTTAACCCTAATGGATCTTTCCTTGTTGGGTATTGGATCTCCATCCAATTACCCAAGCCTCTTAGATTAGTGGGTCTCTACCCAATAGTATCTTATTAGCTCTTATTGGATCTCATCTTAGGATCCAATAATTTAGAGGCTTAACGGATATCCAATAAGATAGAGGCTCCAGCGGATATCTAATATCAAAATCTCTACTCGTCGCGACACTTATCATATGTGTGTTATCCTTTAGGCCCAATATCGAGCTGGCCATAAGTCATACTTGTTAGAACTCCTTTTGGCTCAATTGAATTATTATCTCCATAATAATTCACTCGACTCATCGACTACAAACGTACTATGCCACTACGCCATAGTCCTCAAATGATACAAGGGAATCCAATCCTTTGAATCTATCTATCCTCAGTTATAATGTACCTATAGTCTCTCATCTATCTAATGTCCCAAAGACCTTATACCGGGCATGATGATGTTAAGCCCATACGGTCTCTCCTTGAGTCTCGCTCTAATCGGATTCTCTTGAAAAACTCTTTCTCTTTCAATTCGAACAACCTTGGCCAATGATTTATTTGAGCAAGAATACATGGGATATTCCTCTCATGATACTGAGAGCGGATGATCCTCTATTGACACTCAATAGCCCTCGTAAGGTTAACTACCACTCCCAATGACCAGTTGTACTAGAGCTGGAACTTCCAAACCTATAAGTCTAATATCAAAGAGTGGAGTACTCATACAGGACATCCTTGGTGTCTCAAGTCTAAGGATTAGATACACTACTAGGACTATGGAATCGATGTCTAACAATAAGGTATCATCAACCATCCAGCATTCCGTGGGCGGATCAATCAGTGAACTCATTCTCCAATGAGCATCTGTATTGTATCCTTAGTGTCCCCACACGAGTAGCTATGAGATTAGTCACCTCCATCATATAGATAGGTATACAGTAAACCAGTCTGTCTGTTTATATCGATGTCCTTCTTAAGTAACCTATGATTGGGATTATTTAGGATCTGTGTTTAAAGGTGAATTGGTCTCATTATCATAATCTCATCACAATCCGACTCTCATTGAACAGATCCATGGACATCAAAATATATACAACACGTAAGATAAAGTAGTAAAATACCTAATAATAATAAGCAACAGAAAGAGTGCCTATCAACTCACGCATGCCATCACTCATGTGATTAGCTTGCAGGGCACATATGACTAGCACAAATAGTATTGTTGAACCCTATCTAACGATGGCACCGCTAGATTGGGTAGTGGAACCGCCTAAGGCTCAGTCTCCTAGGTGTTTGGGTGGTGGTACCACTAGACTAGGCGATGGTACCGTCCAGTGTCAAAGTCAACTAGCAGTGGTACCACCAAGACCCCAAAAATCCAAGATGAGACTTTTTTTATCATTTTTTAAGCCAATTGAGACCTATAAATACCCCATTACTTCTTAGTTGGTTGGACATAGAGAAGTGCATAAAAAGAACTAAGACTATAGTGAAATTGCATGTAAAAGTTGAGAGTTCACCTCCACCGATTCTAAGTATTAGAAGCTTGTAAAAGGAGAGTGAGTCACTTGTAAAAAGTTCTATAAAGGAGTGATTGATCTTTACCCTTGAAGAATGATCAATAGTGGAAGCCGATGACCTCATCGGAGGAGGTATCAGGAGTGGACATAGGTCGGATGACTGAACCACTATAAATTGGTGTGTTCTCTTCTTGCTATGTACTTTGCTTTTATTGCTTATTATCTTTACTTAACTACAACTGCCCAACTTCTTCTCTATGCTAGAAAATCGTGAATTAGCATCTCATGTGCAGCGGAAAATAAAAACAAGATTAGATTTCCCATAGTTAAGTACTTGATCGTTGTGCGATGATTAGCGTGCGAAAAATTGTAAATCCGAAAAATCGCATGTATCATGTTAGAAGCATTACCTAGAGAGATCGTATATCCCTAAAAATTTTAGATCTGATGAAGAGGATGAAGGAGCACTAGCATACTCCTCTCTAGCGGTAATCCACATAGTGGATGCAACGACAACGCTCCTCAGATCACCGCAGGATCTTCTTCTCCACATGTACCACAAGGTTGTCGGAGCCAAGGAGGAGGAGAGGAGGCTGAGGAGAATATGAGAGGCGACTGCCAATAGCTCTAGCCTCTAAACCAAGAAGTTCCTCCTATTTATAGAGGTGCATGAAGCTTATCCTTAATGGATCCTGTTCACATTGGATCTTTATTCAATTATCTAGTTGGATCTATATCTAATTAGATCTCATCCAATCATCCGATTAGATCTCTATCCAATCATCTAATTGGATCTCATCCAATTATCCAATTAGATCTTATCCACAAGATCCAAACTAGGGGCTCCGCAGATATCTCAAATTCATACCTCTACTCATCGCAACATCCACCTAATGCGTGTGACTCTCTAGGCCCGATACTAAGCTGGCCATGAGTCGCTCCCGTCAGAACTCTTTCTGACTCAGAACTCCTTCTGATATAGTGAATTATAATCTCCATAATAATTCACTCGACTCATCGACTATGGACGTACTAGGCCATTACACCATAGTTCCCAAACGGTACAGGAGGATTTAATCCATCGAACCTGTCTATCCTCAGTTATCATGTATCTATAGTCCCTCATCTATCTAATATCCCAGAGATCATATATTGGGCATGGTAATATCAAGCCCATACGGAATCCTGTCTGAGTCTCGCTCTAATCGGATTCTCCCAGAGAACTCCTCTCTCAATCTGAACGACCCTGACTAGGGATTTTGCTTGAGCGAGCACACACGAGATATTTCTCTCATGATATCGAGAGTAGATGATCCTCTATTGACACTCAATTACCTTCGTAAGGTTGGCTACCATTCCCGAGAACCGATTGTACCATATCTAGAGCTTTCCAAACCTATAAGTTCAGCATCAAAGAATGGAGTACTTATATAAGGCATCTTTGGTGTCTCAAGTCTAAGGACCAGACACACAATTGAGACTATGGAATCATTGTCTGACGTTAGGCATCATTAACCATCTAGCATTCCGTAAGCAGATCAATCAGTATACTCATTCTCTAATGAGCACCTGTACTGTATCTCTAGTATTCCCACATAAGCGACTATGAGACCAATCACCTTCATTATATAGACGAGTATATGGTGAACCAATCTACCCAGTTATCTCGATGTCCTTTTCGAGTAACCTATGACCAAGATGATTTAGGATCTATGTTTAAAGGTGAATCATGATCTCATCACGATCCAATTCCCATTGCACAAATCCAAGGACATCACAATATTCATCTAAATAATGTGAGAAAATATTAGTAATAATAAGCAAAAAGATCAGCGTAGCATGTCACAGGTGCTATCACTTACTTAATTGGCTTGTAGGGCACCTATAACTAATACTCTACTCACTTACAAACTTATTTAAGTTAAACATCTTTTCGAAACGTGTTTTTGTAAATGAAACTTTTTCATCATACAAAGTTTTTCGAAATCTCATAAATCAATGTTTTTAATCACTGTACTAATTCACCCTCCCCCCTTCTTAGTGTCGTTCTTGATCCTAACAATTAGTATCAGAGCAAGGTCACTCTCATTTTGGTTTAAAACCCAAGAGAGATGGCATTTGCTAGCAATCAAGAGAGTTATTCAATCACACGCCCACCTATGTTTAATGGGACGGACTACACGTATTGGAAAACTAAAATGAGAATCTTTTTATTTTTATAGATTTTGAGTTATGGAACATTGTCAAAAATGATTTTCAAAAGTTTTCTCTTCCAATGAATGATTGAAATGAGTTGGAGAAGAAGACTTTCTTTTTAAATGTCAAGGCTATAAATGTCTTGTTTTGCGCTTTAGATAAAAATAAATTCAATCGAGTACCTATTTGTGAAACGACTTTTGACATTTGGCATACACTCAAAATCATATATGAAGGCACTAGTAAAGGAGTCCAAAATAAATCTTTTAGTTTATAGTTATAAATTATTTCGGATAAAACCAAGTGAGACCATTGGAGACATGTACACCTGGTTTACGGATGTCATCAATGGTCTAAAAGTTCTTGGTAAAAGTTTTTCTAACTTTGAACTTATTAATAAAATATTAAGATCCCTTCTAAAGAGTTGGAACTTTAAAATAATGATCATTCAAGAGGCCAAGGATTTGAATAATTTTCTACTCGAAGAACTTATCAAGTCTTTAATGACTTATGAGATGACCTGTAATGCTCATAAAGAGCTTGAGAACAACCTTCTAAAGAATATGAAGGATATGACACTAAGAACTCATGAAGACTACTTGAAAGAATGTTCAAGTGATGAGAGAACAAATCTAAAAATAATACTAAAAATAAACTTGAACTTAAGAGAGAACAAATCATTTGCTACGAATACAAAAAGCCAGGACACTTCAAAAGTGAATGTCCCCAAGTGAAGAAGAAACAACCAAAGAAGAAAAAGGTGCTCAAAGCAATGTGAGATGATTCGAGTGCTTCCGAAGACGAAGAATAAAGCAACAAGTAGATTGCTAACTACATGTTAATGGCAATCGAAGAAGAGGTAAGTAGTTCATTAGATGCAAATTTATCTTTTGATGAAATTTTGAGTGCTTTTCATGATTTATTCAATAAATATAGATTAAAAAGCAAAAAGTATAATTTATTGAAAAAGGAGCATGCCATTTTAAATAGTGAATTTGAAAAACTTAAGCATGACAATAATTTATCACCTTCATTCACGAAGTGTGAACATTTAGAGGCACTTAAGAAGGAAAACTTGTTACTAAACGAAACTTTAGAAAAGTTTAAGATTGCTAGCAAATCCTTGAACATGATCCATGCCAATAAGGGTCACGTTCATAGAAGAGATGAAATCGATTTTGTGAGTAGTTCTTACCAAAAATCAACCATCTTTGTTAAAGGCTTTACCTTGCATGTATCACCTCACACCAAATACAACTTTTATTGTAAACTCGGACATTATACCCATAAATGTCCATTTAAGAAATATAGTCGACACAAATTAATTTAGATTCCTAAAGGAACCGTAAAGAACTCTATGCAAAACGATAAATTGAGTAAATCAATTTTTGAAGGACCCAACGTCAAATGGGTACCTAAAAACTAGCATCTTTTGTAGACATGTTTACAATCACAAATTATAAGCAAGAGATAGTACCTTAATAATGGATACTCAAGGCACATGACTAGAGATCCAACTCAATTCTCTAAGCTCACTAGCCAAGATGAAGAGTATATCACTTTTGGAGACAACAACAATAATAAAATCATTGGCAAAGGAACCATAGGTAACAAATCAAACTTTTTGATTAAAGATGTATTGTTAGTAGATGGCTTAAAGCATAATCTTTTGAGCATTAGTCAATTATATGATAAAGGATACATCATAAGATTTGAATCCAATGCTTGCATTATTGAAAAACCACACAAAAATATATCTATAATTGCCCTAAAATAAAATAATGTATACACTATTAACATTGATGATCTTTATAATGAAATGTGCTTTTCGGTCTTAAATGATGATACTTGGCTTTAGCATAGGATATTAGGTCATGCTAGCATGAAACTAATCTTTCAAATCTCATTTAGAAAACTTGTAAGAGGTATTCCTAACATTAAGTTTGTCAAAGACAAAGTGTGTGATGCATATCAACTAGGAAAATAAATAAAAGATGGTTTCAAATCAAAAAATCAAATAAGTACATCTAGACCATTGTAATTGATCCATATAGATTTATTTGGACCAATTAATACAACAAGCATAGGAGGTAGCAAATACGCCTTTATAATTGTAGACGATTATAGTATATATTCTTGGACATATTTCTTGGCACACAAAAGTGATTGCTTTAAGTGTTTTTCAAAATTTTGTAAACTTATTCAAAATGAAAAAGTCTTTATGATTTCATCGATTCGTAGTGATCATAGTGGTGAATTTCAAAATTATGATTTTTAAAACTTTTATGAATCAAATGGATACAACCATAATTTTTCTACTCCGAGAAATCCTCAACAAAATGGAATAGTAAAAAGAAAGAATAGAAGCTTATAAGAAATGGCAAGAACCATGTTGAACGAATATAGCCTACCCAAATATTTTTGAGTCGAAGCTGTTAATACGGAATGCTATGTCATGCATAGGGTTCTAGTAAGATCATTACTTTCCAAAACTCCTTATGAATTATAAAAAAACAAAAAACCTAACGTTTTGTATTTTAAAATTTTCGGTTGTAAATGTTTTATCTTAAATAAAAAAGATGCCTTAGGAAAGTTTGATGCAAAATTTGATGAAGGTATTTTTCTTGGTTATTCTTCTATTTCTAAAGTCTTTCGTGTCTTTAATAAAAGAACTTTGGTTATAGAAGAATCTATTCATGTTATCTTTAATGAAGTTTTTAAATTTAAGAAAAATAATTTTGATGATGATCTTGATTTTGATGCTTTGAATTTGAATGAAACCTCTCCTCCCACTAGCAACTTGGATGCATCTTCTTCCAAAACCTCATTACCTAAGGAATAGAAATATGTAGATGCTCATCCTAAGGAGCTAATTAAAGGAGATATATCAAAAGGTGTTCAAACTTGTTCTTCCTTTAAAATTTTTTGTGTTATCACCACTTTTCTTTCTCAAATTGAACCTAAATGCATTGATGAGGCCTTGAAAGATGATTCATGTTTATCGTAATACAAGAAGAGTTGAATCAATTTGAGATAAATGAGGTGTGGAAGCTTATTCTAGACCTAGTGACCATTTAGTGATTGGTACTAAATGGGTCTTTAGAAACAAGCAAGATGAATTTGGTATCATGATTAGAAACAAGGCTAGATTAGTGGCCAAAGGTTTTAACCAAGAAAAAGGTATCGATTATGAAAAAATCTTCTCTTGTGGCAAGATTAGAAGCCATAAGGATGCTCTTTACCTATGCTAATAGTAATAATTTTAAGTTATTTCAAATGGAAGTCAAAAGTATTTTTTTAAATGGCTTTATTTTCGAAGAAGTTTACATTGAACAACCTTTCAGATTTGATAATACTATTTTTTCTAATCATGTGTTTAAGTTAACTAAAGCTCTCTATAGATTAAAACAAGCCCCAAGGGCTTAGTATGAGAGACTTAACTCCTTTCTTATCCAAAATAATTTCTCTAAAGGCAAGGTCGATACTATATTATTTATTAAAAATTTTGATAATAATTTTTTTATAGTTCAAATTTATGTTAATGATATTGTTTTTGGTTCTACAAATAAGTCCTTATGTGAATCATTAAAAGTATAAGCCAAGAGTTTGAAATGAGACTAATGGGTAAGCTAACTTTCTTTTTAGGCTTACAAATTAAACAACTTAGTGATGGTATTTGTCTTAGTCAAATCAAATATACATTAGAATTGCTAAAACGATTCAATATGGATAGTTCAAAGGCTATCAATATACCAATGAGTACTTCCACTAAGTTAGATATGGATAAAAGTAGAGAAAACTTTTATAAAAAAACCTATAGGGGTATGATAGGTAGTTTACTATACCTCAATGCAATTAGACTAGACATTATGTTTAGTGTAGGACTTTGTGCTAAATTTTAATCTAATCCTAAGCTATCTCATTTTAAAGCCATTAAAATAATTCTTAGATATCTTAAAGGAAACTCTAATCTAAGATTATGATATTCAAAATCCAAAAAGTTTGAATTAATTGCTTATGTTGATGTTGATTTTGCTAAATGTAGAATAGATAGAAAAAGTACATTTGGAACATGTCAATTCTTAGGTCATACACTTATCTCTTGGTCTTCCAATAAACAAAACTCGATTGCATTATCTATAGCCGAAGCCGAATACATAGCAGCAAGTGCTTATTGTGCTCAAGTTATATAGATGAAAAATACATTAGAAGATTACAGATTTCACTTAAAAAATATTTTCATAAAATGTGATAACACAATTGTAATATGTTTAACAAAAAATCATATTCAACACTCTAGAACTAAACATATTGACATTAGGCATCACTTTATATGAGATCATGTTAATAATCATGATGAAATCTTAGAGTTTATTGATACGAAACATTAATTAGCTAATATCCTTATAAAACCTTTAAATGACGAATAATTTGATTTCATTATAAGAGAATTAGGCATGTTAAATTGTCCGAATGCATGAGTTTCTTGTATACTTTTTTGGACTTTTTTATGTTTCATAAATGGAGCCTTTTATCAAATTTATTTCATATCATCTTTCTCTTATCTTGGTATCGAGTTCATTTCATGAATTTATTTCATATGATACTCTTGCTCCATCACTTGCTGACTTTTGATACTCTTAGAACCCTCCTCTGATTCATGATTTTTTTTTAATGAATCATTCACGGATTTCATGCTTGTGCAAGCTTTTGCCATGATTATGAATGGATTTTATTTGATAAAAATAGAGTTCATGAATTTTATTTGATAAAAGTGTCATTTGATTGAAAATGTTATTTATAGATGTTATAAAATGATATAGTTGACTCTTGAATAATGTCAAATTTTGATGACTTTATTCACATTTTGAATAATGTCAAATGTTATTTACAAATCTCTTCTCTTTATTCACATTTTTTTTATGAGCTCTTGATGAAAAGTAGAAGTTTGATGAATTTTTAGTAGCTTGAATGATTTCTTTTTCTTTTGCTTTATGAATTTTATTTGATAGAAATACGGATTTCATTCACATCTTTAGCTCTTAATGTGAATCTCTTTCTTTTATTCATATCTTTCTATGTCATGAGTTCTTTAGCTCTTAATGAAATAAATTTTTAATAGCTCGAACGGATTATTTTCCTTGTATTATTCATGGGCTTTTAATATCTCAATTCTTCTTGATGAATGGACTATTCATGGACTTTTCATTCTTCTTTTTTCCCTTTCAAGAAGAATCCTATTGCAACAAGTAAAAGTTTGCTTGTGTAAAATAATTGTCCATTCCTTTTTGTTGATGACAAAGGAGGAGAAAGTGACAAATTGATGAAAACTTGAAATGTATCATACTTGGTATTATGAATTGCTTGAAATATGCTTGGTATCATGAAACATATTGTAAATACTTGAAATGTATCATAAATGCTCGAAATGTATCGCAAATATTTGAAATGTATCATAAATACTTGAAATATATCGTAAATTTTTGAAATGCATCATAAAGGCTCGAAAAAGTTTCATACTTCAAAATGATAACTTTTTATACTCATTATCATATTTGATTTAGTATCGAAATGATAAATGTCCATCATTATGATTTGGTATCAAACTTGAAATGTGTATCAGGCTTAAATATCCTAATTGAAATTGGTATCGTGCTTCGATATGATGAATTATCATTTGGTATCAAACTTGAAGTTTGAATCATGCTAAATATTATATTTGAAGTTGGTATCATGCTTTGAAATGATGATTGTCTATCATCATTTGATATCGGACTTGAAAATGATTGTCATGCTTTGACATCATTTTGGTATTGTGATAAATACGTGATATCGTATTTTGAGATGAAAAATCATACTTAGTATCATGTTGTGCATATTGATAAATTGGAATTCATGTAACTTATCGGTTAGAGCTTAAATTCAAAGGTTTTGAATTCAAATGTGTCTTTTCTCAAGTATGGCATATAGATAGGGGGAGTTAAGATTAACTCCATCATCAATTGGTTATCATCATAAAAAAGAGGGAGACTGTTGAATCTCAGATTTTGATGACGAAATCAATTGATTAATTATTGATCTAATCTATATATTGAGAATAGTGCGTAGGACTAACTACAATAGCGATCAAGGCATAAAGCAAACATAGTGCCAGAATCAAGATCGAATGATTCGTCAGAAGTTTGAGAGTTCGTCAGGAGTCCAAAAGTTCATCGGGAGTGTTGTCGGAATTTACCGAGAGTTCATCAGGAACTTATCAAAATGTACGTCGGAAGTTCACCGAAGCTCACCGATTAGATTGGAGCTTACCAAAGAAGCTCATCGAAACTCACCAAGTAGATCATCATGAAGTCTAGGAGCTTGTCGGGAGTCTGCTAAAAGATTGCCAGAAATTCATTGGAAATCCACCGGAAGATCACCGGAAGAAACTTTGACTTACCGAACTTGTTTTCTTTAGTATATATCTAGGTTTAGAAAGTAATCCCACTAACTCTATTAGGGGCCAAATGGGCCCGTAATCGAACTAATTTGGGCCGGACTCATGACCCAAATAATGTTGCTGAACCCTGTCTGGCGGTGCCACTATCAAACTGGATGATGGAACCACCTAGGGCTTAGTCTCCTAAGTGTTTGGGAAGTGGTATTTCGGCGGTGGTACCACCCAATTCTAATAGCCAGGACTATATTTGATGGTAGTACCATCAGATTGGGCGGTGGTATCGCCTAATGTCAGAGTCAACAAGTAGCGGTACTACCAGAATAGGTGGTGGTATCGTCATGACCTCAGAAATCCAAGATGAGACCTTTTTTAGTTCTATTTTTGAAGCCAATTGAGGCCTATAAATATCCCTTACTTCTCAACTAATTGGGCACAAAGAAGTGCACAAAAAGAACTAAGACTATAGTGAAATTGCTCGCAAAAGTTAAGAGTTCACCTCCATCGATTCTAAGTGTTAGAAGCTTGTAAAAGGAGAGTGAGCCACTTGTAAAAGTTCTGTAAATGGGTGATTGATTTTTGCTCTTGAAGAAAGATCAATAGTGGAAGCCAGTGACCTCATCGGAGGAGGTATCGGGAGTGGACATAAGTCGGATGACTGAACCACTATAAATTGGTGTGTTCTCTTCTTGCTACATACTTTGCTTTTACTGCTTATTATCTTTACTTAACTGCAATTGCCCAACTTCTTCTTCTCTACTCACTTATGAACTTATTCAAGTTAAACGTCTTTTCGAAACGTGTTTTCGTGAATGAAACTTTTCATCATACAAAGTTTTCTGAAATCGCATAAATCAACGTTTTTAACCTCTGTACTAGTTCATCCCTCCCTTTTAGTGTCATTCTTGATCCTATTAGAGCAAACCAATGAAGACGAAGTCGTAAACTATGCATTAATGGCTCTCAACGATAAGGTATGTGACTCATCTAAAATCTCTTTATCTGATGATGAATTACTTGATGCATTTTATAATTTATATGATGAACTTAAAATAGTTAGTAAGAAATATAAATTGCTAAAAAAGATCATGTATCTCTCTAGTGAATTTGATAAATTAAAAAATGAGTATAATAAATACTTATTAACACTTTCACTAAATGTGAAGAGTTAGAGTTATTCAAAAAGGAAAATATGTTATTACAACAAATATTAGAAAATTTTAAAATTAGTAATAAATCATTAAATATGTTTCTTGCTAATAAAGGCTATGCACATAAAAAAGAAGGAATCAGCTTCGTACATAGTAACACTCAACAAAAGCCAACCATATTTGTTAAATGATCCACATTACATATTACCCTTAAAGTTAATATAATTTTTGTAGAAGATATAGTCATTATGCTTATACATATTCACTTAAAAAATATAGCTCACATAAATTAATTTGGGTTTCTAAAGGAACTATAAATAACTTAATCACAAAAGTCAAGATAAGTAGATCTAATCATGAGGGACCCAAAGTTAAATCGGTATCTAAAAGCAAACCTCCTTTTTCTGTAGATATGTCTATAATCAAAAGCTAAGAGCAAGAGATGATATCTTGATAGTGGATGCATAAGGCACATGACCAGAGATACAATACATTTCTTTAAGCTTACCAGCCAAGACGAAAGATATGTCTCACCTTCAAAGACAATAATAAAAGAAAAATTATTGGTAAAGGAAATATAAGTAACAAATCAAACTTCTTGATTGAAGATGTTCTATTAATATATGGATTAAAACATAACTGACTAAGTATTAGTCAATTATATAATAAGGGATATAACATTACATTTGAATCTAATGCTTGCATTATAGAGATACCACATAAAAATAAATCTATGATTATTTGAAGGAGCAATAATGTTATATACTATTGATCTTGATAATTTTCATGATAAAACTTATTTTTCGATTTTAAACGATGCTTAGCTTTGGTATAGAAGATTAGGTCAGGCAACTATGAAATTAATCTTACAAAATGCAACTAAAAAACTTGTAAAAAGAATGACTAGCATTAAATTTATCAAAGATCAAATTTGTGATGCATACCAACTAGGTAAACAAATAAAGAGGAGATTTAAACCTAAAAATCAAGTAATTATCTCTAAACCATTATAATTAATTCATGTGGATTTATTTGGACCAATTGACATCACAAGTCAAGGAGATAATAAATATGCTTTTATGATTGTTGATGATTATAATAAATATACTTAGACATACTTCTTAGCACATAAAAATGATTATTTTAAATATTTTATAAAGTTTTATAAACAAGTTCAAAATAAAAAAAGTTTTTTGATTTCTTCTATTCATAGTGATCATGGTGGTAAATTTTGTGATTCAAATGAGTATGACCATAGTTTCTCTACTCCAAGAAATTTATAATAAACTAGAGTTATTGAGAAAAAAATAAGAGTTTATAAGAGATGATAAGAACCATACTTAATGAACATGACATATCCAAATACTTTTGGGTCGAAGCCATTAACATCGCTTGCTATATCATGAATAGAGTTTTCATAAGATCACTATCATTTAAAACTCTTTATGAACTATAGAATAATTAAAAACATAATATTTTATATTTTAAAATTTTTGGTTATAAATATTTTATTTTAAATAAAAATGATTGCTTAGAAAAATTTGATATAAAATCCCATGAAGACATTTTTCTTGCATATTCATCTATTTCTAGAGTTTATCATGTTTTTAATAAAAGGACTTTAGTTATTGAGAAATCTATCCATATTGTTTTTAATGAATCACCAAAATTTAAGAAAAATAATTTTGATGATGATTTTGAATTTGATACATTAAATTTAAATAAGAATTCTCCTCTCTCAAGCAACTTGGATATATCTACTTCCAAAGAATCCTTACCTAAGGAATGAAAATATGTAGATGCACATCCTAAGGAGCTAATCATTGGAGATATATCAAAAAGTGTTCAAACTCATTCTTCATTTAAAATTTTTTGTGTAAATACTGTCTTTTTATCTCAAATTGAACCTAAATGCATTGAGGATACTCTCAAAGATGACTCATTGGTTTTTGCAATGCATGAAAAATTAATTTAATTTGAGAGAAATAAGGTTTAGATGCGTGTTCTTAGACCTAGTGATCATCTTGTAATTAGCACTAAATGGGTCTTTAGGAATAAGTAAGATGAAAGAAGTATCGCGGTTTGAAACAAGGCTAGATTAGTAATCAAATGTTTCAACCAAAAAGAATACATAGACTATGAAGAAACCTTTGCTCTTATGACAAGACTTAAAGCTATAAGGATACTCCTTACCTGTGCATATTTTAAAAATTTTAAATTATTTCAAATGGATGTTAAAAGTGCTTTTCTTGATGATTTTATTTTTGAAAAAGTTTATGTTGAGTAATCGTCTGGATTTTAAAATGTTATTTTTCTAAACCATGCTTATAAGTTATCTAAAGTTCTATGTGGATTGAAACAAGCCCCTGGGGCTTGGTACGAGAGGCTTAGTTCTTTTCTTATTCAAAATAATTTTTTGAAATGTAAGATCGATACCACATTATTTATTAAATATTTTAAAAATATTTTTTTATTATTCAAATTTATGTTGATGATATTATTTTTGGTTCTACAAATAAATCTTTGTGTGAATCATTTGCCAAAAGTATGAGCCAAGAATTTGAAATGAGTTTAATAGGTGAATTGATATTTTTCTTAAGATTATAAATTAAGTAACAAAATGATAGAATTTTTATTAATCAAATGAAATATACTTTGGAGCTATTAAAATAGTTTCACATGGATAGCACTAAGGCTACTAATATACCAATGAGCTTTTCTACGAAATTAGATATAGACAATGAAGGAGAATACTTTAATTAAAAGATTTATAGAGGTATGATAGGTAGCAACTAGACTTGATATAACGTTTAGTGTTGGTCTTTGTACGAGATTTCAATCCAATCCCAAACCATCTCACTATAAAATAGTTAAAAGAATTTTTAGATATGTGAAAGAAACATCATCTCTAGGATTATGGTATCCTAAAGCTAATTACCTTGATTTGATTGCTTATATTGATACTGACTTTGTAGGATGTAGAATAGATGAAAAAAGTACATTTGAAACTTATAAATTCCTAAGTAATGCACTTGTTTCATGGTCATCCAAAAAGCAAAACTCTATCGCATTATCTACAGTTGAGGTTAAATATATAGTGGCAAGCATATGTTGTGCGTAGATGATTTAGATGAAAAATACTTTAGAAGATTATGAACTTTACTTAAAAAACATCACTATAAAATGTGATGATATTAGTGCAATTTGTTTAATAAAGAATCTCATTCAGTACTCTAAGACTAAACATATTGATATTAAACATCACTTTATTAGTGATCATGCTAATAATCATGATATATCTTTAGATTTTATTGACATAAAATATCAATTAGCAGATAATTTTACTAAACCATTGAATGAGGAACAATTCGATTTTATTAGAAGAGAATTAGGTATGTTGAATCTTCCAAATGTATGAATTCTTCTCATATGATTTTTTTTAATGGATCATTATTTTGATTTCTTGGTATTCATAACTTGAGATTTTTTGTATGAATCAAGATCTTTTACTACTTGATCTTCTCTAATTCTTTCTTGTTATTTACTAAGAAGAGATTTATCCAAACGAATTATGATCTTTCTCTTGATTTCTCTTGTATTCATGACTTGAGATTTCTTGATATTGATTCTTTATTTTTATTTATTAAAGAAGAGATTTATCAAGATGAATCATGATCTTTTGGTATTTACGACTTGAAATTTATTTTATCCTTTGTATTCATGACCTATAATACCCCATCATCAAATTGATCTCTCATGATTTGAACTTATTTTTTATATTAATATCTTTTGTATTATGATTGAAACATTGATGTAAAGAGAGAAAAATTGCACCATTGTATCCTTCCATAATAAAGGGGAAAAGAAAATTATCCTTCCTTTCTTTTGATTATAAAAGGGAAAAGAAAATTACTAGCTTGTATATCTCAAATAGAAACAAAAACTTATGTACGTTTCAAAATAAAAACTACTTGCTTGCATATCTCGAAAGAAGCAAAAAAATTGCTAGCTTGCATATTTTAAGAAAAACTTACATATTTTTCCTTTTTGTTGATGACAAAGGGAGAAAAGTTGACTATACTCTTTAATGTATGAAATTACCTTGATGGTTTGGAATTATGTATGCAATATGTTAACTTATGATTGAAATTTTATAATGTACATTGATGATTTAGAATTATGCATGCAATGATTACTTTTAACGATGCATATGATGTATGCAATGATATCTTAATTTATGATTTGAAATTATGATGATTACCTTGATATTATGATAATGTATGCAATGATATTTTAACATGCATATGAAGTGACCAATGATTAATTCAATTATGATGCGTTACATGTGATTTTTGCAAAGAAAGACATTTTGATTCATGATCAAAATTGTTTCGACTTGAATTCAAAGACTAGCATTAGAAGGTTATTATTTTCTGAATTCAAGTTTAGTTCAGTATGGCATATAGATAGGGAGAGTTTAGTTAAAACTCTATCATCAATAAGTTATCATAAAAAAGGGACAGATTATTGAATCCCGGATTTTGATGATAAAATCAATTGATGAATTTATGAATTAATGAGCATTTGAGATAAATGACGCAGAAGAAACTTTAATCATGGACTTGAATAATGAAGCAGGAGAATCAAACGTTGGGCCAAAGAGCATCATGTTAAAGATTGGATGTCGGGTCGAAGGATTGATCGACGTGTTGGAGGATGGACTTCGTATCATGAGTTCGGACATCGAGCCAGAAGGATCAGGCATTGCACCAAGATCGGATATTGCAGGAGTTTAACATGTCGATGGATCGAGTAATACCTCGAAGGAAATGACGATGAGCCGAAAGATAAGATGAAGTGTCGAATAAACAAATGACATGTCGGACAACGTGATTCATGAGTTGAAATTATTATCTCATGATTGAAGTAGTTTAGAGTCTAATTAAGTTAGTTTTAGGGCGTAACCAGGCCAATTTAACAAGGAGCCTAATAGGCCTAAATTAGGGTTGAATTGAGCCTATTAGAAGGCCAATTCAATGACATGAGATTGGATCAGGTGATGGCACCACTGTGGCAGGCAATGGTAGCACCAATGAGCTGGAAAGTACGGAGTGTATATTTTCAAAAAAACCCAATGATAGTACCATTAGAACACAGTCTCCGAGATTGTATCAAGTGATGGTACCGCCCAAACTGGCGATAGGACTACCATAACATAGTCTCCGAGATTGTGTCATACGGTGGTACCGCCCAGACTGGCGATGGGACTACCAGAACACAGTCTTCGAGACTGTGTCAAGCGATAGTACCACCCAGGCAGATGGTGGTACCGCCAGAGTCCGGTCTCCCAATCTTAGTACTAGTGGTAGTAGCACCCAGTGCAGGTGGTAGTATCGCTAGTACCCCGAAAATCTGGGGATTTGAATTTTTAGCTCTATTTTTGAAGTCATTTGGGATCTATAAATGCCCTACTCATGCTTGTTCGGTGCAAAAATAGAAAAGAATAAAAAACTTATTATTGTAAGTATGAAAACTCTCTTATAAAGTATTGAGTTCTTTCCTCCGTGAGCTTAGAGGTCTTTCTAAGGGAGGTGTGAGAATTTATTGTAGAAAAGAATTGTGAAAATTCTCTCCTAAACCTATGAAAAAGATAAAAGGGTTGTAACAAGGGTAGTTAATATTCGTCCATTGAAAAGAAGATCGTTAGTGAAAGTCGATGGTCTCTAGGGAAGAGAAATCGGGAGTGGACATAGGTCGCGATGACAGAACCACTATAAATCTGGTATGTATTCTTTTTATGCTCTTCATTGCTATTGCTTACTGATTTAATTGCTTACTATACTTACTCATATTCTAAGTTAAACATATATTCTTCATTTTGAAAGTACTAATTCACCCTAGTGCCTCTACGATTATAACACTTTTGTCCTAGGCTACTTGAGTTATTCTCGTTAACTCTACTTTGAATTTTATTTTTTTACCTATTCTTTGAGTGTCACTTGGCTTCTTGTTGCCGTTCTTAATGGTATTATTATGTAGCATATTTGAAACTTTCTTTGGGCCAATTCTAGATAGTTAAGAGGTATGCATATGATTGCTTTGAATACAATTGCTCTTCCTAAAAGAGATACGGGTTTGGGTATTAAGGATCTTCATCTTATTAAGATTACCTTACAAGGTAAAAAGGATCGTGCAGTATCTCAATGGCTCCGATAAATTTACGGGTTCCGGTGGCTAGCGCAAAGTATAATAATCTTGTTAGTCCTTGGGATGAGTATTGATTGGTTAAATGCAGTTAAAGTTGGAGACTATTTTTGAGTGCTTTTATGGCACTTTCCTGAGGGTTTTGTTAAATTTGTTAGCAAATGGTTTGTCGACTCGGGTTTTGGAGGATCCTTGGATCTATTATGCTCCGTTGAAGCTTCTTCCTATATTCGTTGATTGTTTTGTTGTGTTAGATTTTTTGGGAGCTTACTGGTATGATATGTAGGATGGAGTTATCTCTTAGCCCATTTGATAAATCTTGCTCTGGAAGCCTAATGTTATTGGTGGCATCTCTACCATATCGGCCTATAAATTTTTAACCCCTTTGTGTAGCGAGACTGCTATTCAAAGGGACTAGTGGCATCGTTTGTGGAACTTATCAGTGATTTCTCGAATTAGATTATTTCACTGCAAGCTTTTGTACTGTTGCCTCCCCTATGCAAATAAATTTTTTCGAATGGGTGTAGTGGACCATTCCTTTGTCCCATTGTGTGGAGCTAAACCTGAAACCTTGAACCCCATTTTTTTTTTTTTTTTTTCTCTCTCTCGACAGTTTTCCAGGCCTGTGGCATTTAGTGCAGAATAGGTTGGAGATCAGTTTCATATGTCTGAAGATAATTGGAGTGCTGGCGAATGTACTCGGCGGTGGGTGCTGTGAAGGCAACGAAATGAAGCTTTGTTCAATCATTCTTTGAAATCGAGTTTTGCTTCTTTCCACCTCATTGTGGGTTCGATCTAGGCTTATGACATGGCCAAGGTTCTGGACGACATTATGCAAGATATCACTTCGCTACGGACTTAGTGGACTCCTCTGCTTGAGGGATGGGTTATGATAAATTGTGGGTGAAGGCCACTTAGGTGGATTTGGGTTTATTATCCGTAATCATAATTAATTATCATGCTTGTAGGCAATGTGATGCGGTGTGAGGTGGCTGCTGTGCTTGCTGGGTCCAAGAGCCGGTAGATCTGATTCATTACTTTTCGTCAAAATTCTTCCAAAGAGAGCTGCAATTCTGCAAGGACTGTTCGCAGCGTTGAGAATAATATGTAGACGCCTTTGAAATGTTTTGATGTATATATTATATCGCATGTGTTTACGGAGGAGAATAAAAAAGCTAATTGAATGATTCAATTTTTTGATTTTTGAAGAGGAGAGTGGCACTGTCTTTGTTATGTTCCGATGGTAGGAGCAATTTTGTATCATAAAAATCATAATATATTATATATTTTATATTATATATTATATAGAAAATTTTAATGTTAAGATTGAAATTAAATAATAATAAATTAAATTTACGTTGCGTACCTTTCGATGTCATTTGAAAAGAATTTTATCAAATCTGTAAGGTCATCGTTTTCATATTTGAAAACCACAGTAATATCGATTTACATGAAAAACTAGACTCTCCTTCTCTTTTCCTATCTTTTTATAGAACCACTTAGATCGATGTTTTAGGGATAAGAGAGGATGAGAGAGAAACTATAATCTCTTAATGACTATCACGTGTCCACGTCTCGTGTCCATTGTCTCATATTCATCGCGAGTTTAGTCTCTTGAAGGTCCTGTCTAATATAAACGAGGGCAGAGAGTCTATGATAAATAATTAAGAGAGTTACTCCCATCAAACACATCTCCTAAGGAATCCTATTATAATATAGATTTTCTTTTTATTAGCTAATAACTTTCATCATAACCTAATCAAATCTATACTATATCTTATCAATTAGATAATATCACATAATCTAACATTCTCCCACTTGATCTATTAATTCATAAGATATAAATAAATAAAATTAAAATTAATAAAATAAAATTTATTTGAGAATTACTTTAGAAGACAAAAAGCAAACTAATGAAAATAAAGTTGTAAACTATACATTTATAGCTTTCAACGATGAGATATGTGACTCAACTGAAACTTTTTTACCTCATAGTTAATTACTTGATGCATTCCATGATTTATATAATGAACTTAAAATAGTTGGTAAGAAATATAAATTGCTAAAGAAGGATCATGTATCTCTCTCTAATGAATTTGATAAACTAAAAAATGAGTATGACAAATGCTTGTCAACACCTTGCGCTAAATGTGAAGAGTTTGATTCATTTAAAAAGAAAATTATGTTATTACAACAAACATTAAAAAAATTTAAAATTGGTAACAAATCAGTAAACATGATTCTTGCTAATAAAGGTCATGTACATAGAAAAGAAGGAATCAGCTTCGTGAGTAGTAACACTCAACAAAAACCAACTATAATTAGTAAAGGACTCACATTTCATATTCCCCCTAAAGTTAAATATAATTTTTGTGGAAGATATGATCATTATGCTTATACATATTTATTTAAAAAATATAACTCTCACAAATTAGTTTGAGTTTCTAAAGAAATCATAAATAATTTGATGTCATAAGTTAAGCTAAATAGATCTAACCATGAGGGACCCAAAGTTAAAGGAGTACCTAAAGCAAACCTTTTTTTTGTGAATATATCTCCAAATAAGAGCTAGAAGCAAAAGATGATATCTTGATAGTGGATGCTTAAGGCATATGACCGAAAATCCAAAAATACTTCTCAAAGCTCACTAGTCGAAACAACAATAATAAAAGAAAAATCATTAACATTGGCATCATTGATAACAAATTAAATCTTTTGATTGAAGATATTCTGATGGTTTAAAATATAACTTATTGTATGATAAGTGATAAAATTAAATTTGAGTCTAATGCTTGCATCATAAAGAAACCATATAAAAATAAATATATGATCACTTTAAAAAGTGATAATGATTTGTATGATAAAACTTATTTTAAATGATAATGTATGGCTTTGGTATAGAAGACTAGGACATGCTAATATGAAATCAATCGTACAAATTAGAACTAAAGAACTTTAGTTATTTTTAATCGTATAGGAATCTATCAGCGTTATTTTTAAAAGTGATTTTGATGATGATTTTGGATTTAAAAAATTAAATTTGAATGAGATTTATTAAAATGAATCATAAATTTTCTCTTGATTTCTTGGTATTCATGACTTGAGGTTTCTTTTGTATGAATCAAAATCTTACTATTTGATCTCTTATGATTCTTTTCATTTACTATTTACTAAAGAGGAGACTTATCCAAATAAATCATAATCTTGATATTTATAATTTGAGATTTCTTTTATATGAATTAAGATCTTTTATTATTTATTCTCCTATGATTATTTTTGCTATTTAAAGAGGAGATTTATCCAAATAAACCATAATATGTCACTAGACTTCTTGACGTTTATGACTTGAGTTTTATTATGTATAATTTCTTTATATTTATGGCTTGTATACCTCATGTTATGATTGGAATATTGATGTAAAGGAAAAAAATTACTCCATTGTATTCTTTCCTTCTTTCCTTTTTTTATGATAAAGTAGGAGAAAATATTGTTAATTTGTACATCTCAAAGAGAAGCAAAAATATGCTAGCTTGCACATCCCAAAGAGAAGTAAAAACTTATTAACTTACATATTTCAAGAGAAGTAAAAATTGATAGCTTGCACATCTCAAAAAGAAGCAAAAACTTGCTAGCTTGCATATCTCAGAGAAAAACAAAAACTTGCTAGCTTACATATTTCAAAGAAAAGACTTACACATTTCTCTAATTTATTGATGACAAAGGTAGAGAAGTTGACTGTACCCTTTAATGATTTGAAATTTTGATGATTATATATAATGATTTGAAATTATGATTATTTGATATGTTGCATATGATGATATTCTAACCATGATGTGTTTCGACTTGAATTCAAGACTAGAACTAGAAGGTTATCATTTTCTGAATTCAAGTTTATTTCAATATGACATATAGATAGGGAGAGTTTAGTTAAAACTCTATCATCAATTTATTATCATCATAAAAAAAGAGAATATTATTGAATCTCGAATTTTGATAATAAAATTAATTAATGAGTTTATGAACTAATGAGCATTTGAGAAAAGTAACGCAAGATAAACTTTGATCTTGTACTTAAATCATGAAGCAGAAGAATCAAACATTAGGCCGAAGAGCACCGTGTCAAAAATTGGACATTGGGCTAGAAGATTAGTCGATGTGCTAGAGGATGGACTTCATGCTATAAGTTCGGGCATCAAGCTAGAAAGATTGGGCATTATGCTAAGATTGAATGTTGCGGGAGTTCAACATACCAATAGATTGGGCAATACATGAAAAGAAAGAACGATGCGTCGAAAGATAGGATGAAGTGTCGAATGACATGCCGGATAGCATACTTCATGATTGTAATTATTAAGTCTTGATCAAAGTAGCTTAAAAGGCTAATTAAGTTAGTTTTGGGTGTAACCATGATAACTTAATTAGGGGCCTATTGAGCCTGTATCAAGCTGAATTGGGCCTATTGGAAGGCCAATTCAGTGACCTGAGATTGGATCAAGTGATGGTACCGCCTATGAGCTGAAAAGTATATAGTGTATATTTTCGGAAAACCCGACGGTGGTACCGCCAGAACACAATCCCCGAGACTGTGTCTAACGATGGTACCACTAGTGGCTAGGCTGTTAGGCGATAGTACCACCCAACACAGGCGATGGTACCACCCAACATCTTGAAAACTCGAGGATTTAAATTTTTTACTTTATTTTTGAAGCTATTTGGAGTCTATAAATACTCCATTTATGTTTGCTTGATGCAACAAGAAAAGGGCAAGAATTCTTAAGGATAAAAGTATGTAAATTCTATTAAAAAGTTGAGTTCCCTTCTCCTTAGCTTAGAGGTTGTTTTAAGGGAGGTGTATGAGGATTTCCTTATAAAAGAGGGGTGTAAAGATTCACTCCTAAGCATATGAAAAAGAGAAAGAGTTATAATAAGGGTAGTTGATCTTTGCCCATTGGAAAAAAGAACGGTAGTGGAAGCCAGTAGCCTCGAGTGAAAAGGAATCAGAAGTGAACGTAGGTCATGACGACCGAACCACTATAAACCTGGTGTGCATTTTTTTTTAATGCTCTTCATTGCTATTGCTCACTGATTTAATTGCTTACTACACTTATGTTCTAAGTTAAATACATTTTCAATACCAATTTTATCGAACAAATTTTTGAATTGGTTCTATATTTCGAAAGCACTAATTCACCCTCACCCGCGCCCTCCCGGATCGCCCCTACTCCCCCCCTCTCTTAATGTCTTTACGATCCTAACAATACCCAACTACCATATGTGCGGTAGTCGGTTGCCCACCTACACGCGGCTAACCCGATGCATGACCCGTGATCGTTGCTTATGTGGTTGACGCCTGTGCGTCCAATGTGTCACACAGCTCGTCACGTGCATGGCCATTGGGATGTGCATCCAATGCTGTGTGCAATCACTTGTTGCTACTGCTTGCGTGGTCATCGTGATGTGCGGCCATCGTTGTGCACAGCCACCTATTGTTGCCACGGTGTGCATGCGCTGCCCGACACAACTGCTTATAGCCAGCAAATCTGCCATAGAGGACCGCACGCAATAGTGTTGCTACAATCGTTGTGGTTGCCATCAGCAGCAATGTTGCTACCGCCGCTATGCGCAACACCACTATACGTAGCACAACGCTATAGGGTTGACAATCATTAATGACTACGGTACAAAGAATCATATATTGCCCACAAGCAAGTGACAAGATGGACCAAATATAAAGATAGATTGATAATATACACGAAATATTCAAGTATCGTAAATCAGAAAACAACATATCTAAGGTATTTGATTTCAAAAAACTTGACTCTAATACTAATTTATAAGCATAAAAATCATAATATGATATATGTTATATGGAAAAACTTTAATACCAGGATTGAAATGAAATAACAATAATTTAGATTTACAATGCATACCTTTTGATGTCATTTGGAAAAAACTTTATCAGATCTATAGAGGCACCATCTTTAGATTCGAAAACCATAGTGATATCGATGTGCATGAAGAACTAAACTCTCATTTTTCTCTCTTTCTATTCTTTTATTTCACAATACTACTTAAATTGATGGATTAGAGACAAGAGAGGATGAGAGAGAAACCATAATCTCTCATTGATTATCACACATCCATGTCACGTGTCTATCATCTCATGATGTTATCATGAGTTTAGTTTCTAGAAGGTTCTGTTTATATACAGGCGAGAGCATATGATCTATGATAAATAATTAATAGAGTTCTTTCATTAAAAAAATCTCTTAAAAAAATCTACTATAATATGGACTTCCTTTACTAATAACTTTCATCAGAATTCAATCAGATATATAACATATCTTATCAATCAATCAGATAGAATCACATAACGTGCCACCTTCATCCGGGAGAAACGATTTGTTCTTTCCAGTAAAAAAGAGAAGAAGAAAAAAAAAAGCCTCTTTCGCATTGAGCAATGACTTGCAAAAGATTTGACTCTTTGCTACCTTTGTTAGTGACATTTATCGTACGTGTTGATGCGTTGTCTCATAGAATGTCTAAGATTAAAATTTCGAATGTGACGGACCTCGATCAGTAGTTGATTCAAATCAATTTTTTATTATATTGTGAACCACAATACGATATCAACCGGACTCAAAAGGTCCGAAGCATTTGATTGTTCATTTTTGCATGCACCAACCACCAGATGCCTTTAATCAATTTGGTCTATGCTATTGTGTTCCTTCAAAGGTTTTTTCTGTTTAGTTGCCACTTCCATTTGTCTTTTAGATGATGCAAAGGCATTTCGTAATCTCCGGGATACATCTTCCTACGTTAATATAATTTCAAGAGTATCGGCAAACTTGACTGTTATCAGTTGGCAGAATGAGCTCTCACTCTATCGAGAAAGGGATCGACTGTTAACCCACTACTTGGCAACTGGACTTTGTTCATTGGCATGGGGAGATTATTGTCTATTGCGTCAGATATGTAAGGATGGTGAGCTGTGAACACAACAGGTTCATCATTCAGACAAAAGTTCTCTTCAATGTTTCTTCCTCCATATTAATGACTTTAAAATCACAATGTTAAAGAAGGGTTGCAAGACAATGCATATAAAACATAAAGACATTGTGGGAGCATAAGAGGCATACATTTCATGCCAACATGCAAGCGGCCAACGTACGTGGATGTTGCCACATGACAGCATTATACCTCCAACCGAGATTAAACAAGCATGAATTCTCTTCACGTTGTCAGTAAAAAGACCCACTTCATGTTAATTTTCATAGAAAAGTGCCCGTAGAACCCAGGGGATGCATCAAAACCACCTTGAATAGCAGTAACAGCACCATAATTTTCATCCATTTCCCCTTTGTAAAAATAAATATAGTCAGAAGCAAGAATAAATAACATTCTTTGTCTTCGTCTCTATTCTTCATAGGCTACTTTATTGTACATCTCCTTTGGGTAATTTCTGACAACTATTAGCTTTTTCCTGATAAATTGCCAAATGTTTAATGCATAATAAATATCCTTTGACTTATATCATAGCTGCAAATTCCAGCATCCAAATAAGGAGAATAGAACAGAGGAACAAGAGGGCTTATAGAACCCTGGACACACACCTCCTCCTGATTAATGTCCTAATTCTTCTGGTAGGAAGCAAGTGCTTCTCCTATCACATCGACTCGAGGAGGCAGTGGAACATCGCTCAGCTCTTGGAGAAAACCATCGATCTCCCCAAACTTACCAGAGAAACAACCCGAATTCTTCTCCACCCACAATTCTCTCATCTCTTCTACCTCCGGGCCTCTCTTTGCTCCTTCCCCACACCCATACTCCTCGTGCATCTCCTTCTGTCCTCCCATCACCTCGAGTGGTTTGCACCTCGGAGCCACCTCTCCCTCGGCTGTCATGCGAAGTGTTCTCGTTTTCTTCTTCTTCTTCTTCTTGTTTTTACCGATTCCTATTGTCGGCTTCCCGGTGAGCCTTTGTACGAGCTCACGGAAGTTTGCTGCATCTGTCTTGATGATCTCCGGTGAAGATACGTGCACTACTCTTATCTCCGGCTTCAGCCTTTTGCTCTCGCGCGAGCAGTCGTGCATGGCAGGCGTCGTCGGCTTATGTGGCACTGTTATGCACTCCTTGGGATTCATGGCGCACCCAAGATTTGCACGGACGGGAGCAGCGAAACTTGTATAGAGATAGGAAGTAGAATTTGCTATGTGATGCAAGGATGGAAGGGAGTTTGGTGGAGCTGCACTCGGGATGGGAAAGTGAGAGAGAGGACATGTTGGTTTGAGGGAAGGAGTCGAGGGGCTTTTATAGAGTGGGGAACCACTTCTGCTGGAACCGGGAAAGGAGCGGAAGGGGAGAAGGATACAATGTCTATTGGATCAAAAGGATGTGAGCTATAACGTAGGACAGGGAACAATGGGTTTCCTCCATCCCAACAAGCATTAACGATAATAAATTGACACCACATCCTTTGTTATATATTAGAAGTTTGTCATTCTTATGTAGAACTTTAGGGTAGTTAGTGTGTACACTATTCATTTCTGTTCCTGAATATGGAAGGCTTTTGAATGCTTAGGAAACGACAGAACAAACCTTGGATGATTTTTGAGTCAGATGGAGGGCTTCATCATTTGGAAATGAGTAAGCAGATTTAAGATGGCACCTGCGAGAGACTTCCTCGAACAATTTGGCAAAACGTCAATTCAAGCAGATATTTATGCCATTTACTGAGTTCTCTATTTGTAGATTTCATATCGACTTCTCTCACCTTTGGGTCTGTGAATCAAGCATTTTATTGGCATCGTCGATGAGTTTTCTAAGTTGATCCATCACAGTGACTCTCTTGGTTGTATGAGATAAACCGACAACCCACGCCTTAGTTTAGGAGTCACTTTAAAGTTTTCTTCTTATATATAATATGTATGGAGCCATAAACTCAGACTGCTTGTCCTAAACATGCTTGTTGAGGTCTCGAACCAATACAAGTTCTCAGGAGAGCTAGCTTTTGCTTCTTAATTAACCCGATTTAAGAATGAGTTAATTGCAGAGCAGCAGTGTTTGCATCAATGTTCAAGAACAACGCTACCTTTGTCTTTCTCTTCAATGCTTAATGTTGCTTGCATCCTCATCTGTCATAATTACCCTGTTTGTTCATTGTTAATGAGAACAGGCGGAGAAGGACGTTGATTAATTGTAGCCAAACACCTCACCAATTTCCCAAGATCAAGATGCTAAGATGATGCAAAGGAGCAGTGTTTCAGTTTCTCATCAGAGAACAGATGCTTAGAAAACGTAAACTTGTCTCTCAGAGATGGAATCTTCTGTTCAATCTCACGGATGAAGTTTTCTTGTGTCACAGCCACCACCACCAGCACAATGGGAGAACTGAAGCGAGGAGACGAAGAAGGTAAAGCAACCTAATAGCAGAAGCCGTGGAATGAGTTAGACATGCTCATGCATGCAGCAAGATAAGTCGGATGTACTCTGACACGGTATGCTTCCACCGCAGGATAAGCGGGAGAAATGCTACGATGCTTCCCACGTGAGGGTGGGAAGGCGACGGCAGAGCGCACGAGACTCGCGCCGGCTGACGCTGTCCCCTTGCAGAAGCAGGAGCAGGAAGGATACCGTATCCCCGCCATGTGAACCCATCCGACCTACCCTCACCTGCCCTTTCCGGGAAACGACTACGCTTCCGTCCGTATCTTCGCCACTCATTTTGTTCTTCCACATTATAATTATTGTTAGTGTAAACAATTTTATGCCGTGGCCTCAGGGCCATCGCGGCTAGGTTCGGGCAGAATATGGAGGAGATCTTCAGGCTGCGTCCTTGGAGTCTGAGGCGGCGGAAAGGACTCCTCCGGCGGCTACGCCTTGGTTCTGTTCCTGCACAAAGGTCGGATCGGGAAGAATTCCGCCCGACCCCTCCGACGATCAAGTCAGAAAGGATAGTCTCTTGAGGGTGTTTTTGCTTGAGAAGAAGAGAAGACCTCCCCTTTTATATTCGATTATTGGGGTTTATATGAACCAGATTACTGCTTGTTGACATGCTCGAAGCGTTGCGCTCGACAAGGCCCGCAAAGCACGTCGAGGACCGACCCTGCGGAATGGTGATATGTCTGGGATCGTGTGGCTGCGAGGGGCAGCGGCCACATCCGCTTGGTCAACCTTGGCTACAGTTGGCCGTGTGCGGGACAGGGGACGTCATCCTGATGTAGGTGGCATGGGCTTACGTCACTTCCCATTTATTACCCTTATCATTCTCTCCCCCCCCCGAAGGAAGCCCTGCCTCGGTGCTCATTCAGGGGTCCGAGGCTGGCTTCAAGTGGATTTCTGATCGGTACGGGGGATGCTTTCTATGGACCTGCAGCGGACATCTGTTGGTTTGTCATCCGAGGGAGGGTGTCTAGAGCGTCTGACTTTGGGGGCCAGGTCTGGAAGGAGGCACTGTGAGGCTGCATGCAGGCGCGAACCGCTACCGAGGTGCACGGCGGGCGTGCCGCGACTGGTACAAGCTCAGCGGTCGCGTGCCGCATGCAGGTGTATGCAGCGGCACCCACGCCGAGGTACACGCTCAAGGCGGGCATACCGCGTAGGGGCGCTCTGGTCGAGGCGAGGCTCGGGCGCTCTGGCCGAGGCGAGGCTCGGGCTTTCTGGCCGAGGCGAGGCTCGGGCTTACCTGGCCGAGGCGAGGCGAGGCTCAAGCTTACCAGCGAGGCTCGGGCTTGCTGGCCGAGGCAAGGCTCGGGCTTGCTGGCCGAGGCGAGGCTCGGGCTTTCTGGCCGAGGCGAGGCTCGGGCTTTCTGGCCGAGGCGAGGCTTGGGCTTTCTAGCCGAAGCGAGGCTCGGGCTTTCTAGCCGAGGCGACCGCTTGGCACAGCAATAAATCGGCAATAAACCATGCAGATGGTGCGGTGATGGACCCGCTATGAACCATGCAGATGGTGCAGTAATAAATCAGTAGTGAGCCATGCAGATGGTTGAGTGAGGTAGTACCTGGACGATTATGATCCTGTATGTCGCGCCCACTGGGGGGGTGGGAGATCCCTTGATCGTTGGCATGCGTGATGCTCAAGGGCCGATTTCTTGCGTCGTTTGATCTTTCCAGAAATGGCACCTGTAAAGGGTTCTCGGGAGTCGGGATCGAGGTGGCTGCATTTCTACTTGCCGCGCCTTCCCATGGGCTGCCATGTTGGGGCTCATTTATGGCAAGTCGCCCCCTGGTCTTCCTGAGGTGACACGCCCTGGGGGCTATCGTGTCAGTGGGCTGTCGCCCACTCAGTGCAGACAAAGGGGCAGGGCTTTCGGCGGGAGTTTGTCTATAATTAATGTGTGGTTGCCTCACCGCACGCCCCTTATCTCCCAAGCTGATCCTTTCAGACTTCCTTGATCTCGCTGCCCGGTCGTCTCCTTCGATTTCTTCAGCCGCTCCTGTTTGCGTCAGCCCTTCCATTTTCCTTTCGAAGGTCAGTACATATGGCCTCTTCTTCTCCGCCTGCTTCTACTCCTTCTCCTGCTTCCTCTTCTTCTCCTGCTCCCTCTTCTTCTTCTCCGCCTTCTTCCTCCACTTCTTCTGCTGGTCAAAACCCTTCGCCGTATGGTTGCGGCTCACCTTCCGGCGAGAAGGCGGTGTGGGCCCTTGAGGCCATGCGATCTCCCCACAATCTTGACTCCACCGTGAGTGGGTCACAGCTCCCCGACCTTTGGGGTCGCTTTTGTGTCCCGGAGGACTACGCCTTTGTGGCTCCGGAGGCAGTGCAGCGGGCGTATGACGTCGTTCCCGGGGGCTCGTGTTATCCGTGGATGCCCTGGAAGCGGGATTGCGCTTCCCCCTGCACCCGATCATCGTCTCCTATATCTCTAGGTGGCGTATTTCACCATCACAAATGGCACCCAACTGCTGGCGGGGTTTAGTGGCGTTTCTAGGGGAATGCCACTACGTCGGCATCACCCCAACTTTGAACCTGTTCTTATCCTCCTTTCGTCTCTCCAAGGGACCGGGGGGGTATTATCTTTCCACCCGACCGGGCTTTAAAGTAGGTGGCGCCCCTTCCAGCAACAAGGGATGGAAGGGGCGATTCTTCTTCGTGAGTTGTGCGAGAGACTGGGGCTTCGGGCTCCAATGGTCGACTCACACCATCGACAACACTCCAGCCTGAGCGATGATGAGCTCAGGGACCTCTAGCGGCTGAAGGAGATCCTTCCTTCTTCCACAGCCAACCAAGACATAACCGAGTCATGGCTGATCGAGGCGGGCCTTAGCCCGATGCCTCTAGGTATGCTTGTTATACGTAATTTAGGGCTTTCTGGGCTCTTGCGGGCACTGACCGATGTTTGCTTGTAGGGATGGTGAACCTCAAATCAGTCCATGGCGGACGGATCCCGTCAACTCCCTCTACGCGCGCGGCGGTCGAACCAAAGACCGATACCAAAGAGGCATCGGTGGAGGTCGAGGCGGACCGTCCGTGGAAGAGGGTCAAAGTTCTCGCTCTGCGCCCGCCGAGGCAAGACGGCCGGAGGAGACCGGCACGGAGCGGGCGAAGGCGAGCCCCAAGCAAGGCGAGGGCGAGCCTAGCCGAGAGGGCGCAGGGAAGGAGCCTCGGCTCCCTTCGGTCCGGGAGTTGTGCCAGCTTCCCGTCGATGCCAAGGAGGAGCCTTTTCATGCTCAGGTGGTGGGAGACCGGCCAGTGGGGGCAGTGAACGACCCCCTGCTGGCCCGCTGGGAGAACCTATCCGTCGGGGATAGGGTGTGGGCTGACGGCGATGTCGCAGCCATATTCCTTCGAGGAGGGCTTCACCCCGGGATGGCCGGGGAGCTATACACCCTGCCCTCCGAGGCTCTGCTCAGCAAGTCCGCCAAGTCAGTGGTGTGGGTAAGTATTGCGCCTTAGGCTTCTTACCGGCACCGGTGCACACCCGTTCTGACGCTTTTTGTCTGCAGAGCCACCACTACATTGTGGCGCTAATGGACTGGGTGCGGGACGCCGGTCGGATCGTCAGTGGGCTGGGTGACCGCAACGTCGAGTTGCGCCGGCAACTCGAGGAGGCCCGCGCGGTAGTGGGCCCCGAGGCTATAGCTACCGTAGAACAGCGCGCGTCCGACTTGGACGCAGAGGTGACCCGCCTCAAGGCCGAGCTTCAGGCGGCCAAAGAGCAGAACGATGCCCTCCAGGGACTCTTCCAGGTGGAGCGGACCGAGCTTCGCCTACAGAAGGCCGAGGCGCTGAAGCTGACCAAGCAGCTGGAGGCGGCAGATGCCAAGGCGGAGTCCGCTTCCAAGGCCTTGGCCGAGGAGGCCCGTCAAAGGCCGGAGAGGGATAGGCAGCTGCTCGAGGACTACAAGAAGTCCGAGGGCTTTCAGCTCAGGCTAACCCGGTCTAGGCAGGTTACCTACCAATATGGGTATCGGATTGCCTTGGCTCGATTCCGGGCTCGCCACCCTAACCTTGAGGTGGCGGAGGACCCCTTTGCCTCCTTCCCTGAGGACTCGGGGGTGGAGATGCCCGAGGAGGTTCCTTGTGATGATGGCCCGGAACCCCCGAAGGGTCAACTGCCATGAACTTTTTCTAAGGAGTCGATCTGTAAGTCTGGGTCATCTAGTCCTCTAACTTGACTCCAGTTTAATAAAAATCCTTTTGTCAAAAGGTTTCTCGTGTTGCTTTCCTCCATTTCTCTAGACAAAAAACTTCTTAAGGTTTTGCATATTCCATGTCCTTGGCAAGGTGTGGCCGTCCATGGTCGCGAGCCGGTAAGTCCCTGCTCGGATGACTCCTGCAACCCGATAAGGTCCTTCCCAGTTGGGGGCAAGTTTGTCGTGCGCACGGGTCGGGTTGCTTACCTCGGCCCTACGCAACACTAGGTCGCCGAGTTTGATGGGTCGGGGGCGGACCCTGCGGTTGTAAATCCTGGTGATGGCTCTTTTGTAAGAAAGGGCCTTCTGGTGCGCGTCGGCTCGTTGCTCCTCGAGCAGCTCCAATCCTGCTCGGAGCCCCTCAACCGAGGCGCCCTCTTCATATCTCTCCGTCCGAGGGGTTGGGATGACCACCTCGGGAGGTAAAATAGCCTCGGTGCCGAACGCGAGGCTGTAGGGGGTTTCTCCGGTCATAGTTTTGGGAGTGGTGCGTAGAGACCACAGGATGCTCAGGAGCTCGTCTACCCAAGCGGAGCGAGCCGCGAGGGTCCTCCTCCTGAGCCCGTCCAAAATCGACCGGTTGGTCACCTCTGCAAGGCCGCTTTATGCAGGTGGGCCACCGAGCTGAACCTTAGCTGGATCTTGTAGCTCGCACAAAATTCTTTGAATCGGGCACTGGCGAACTGAGTCCCATTGTCGGTGATGATGGCCTTAGGTAGGCCAAACCGAGTCACAATATTTCTCCATACGAACCTCTCCATCTGGGGTTCCGTGATCGCCGCCAGTGGCTCGGGTTCGACCCACTTGGTGAAGTAATCTACCCCAACGATGATGTACCTCCTCTGCCCGGAGGCCGGGGGGAATGGTCCGAGGAGGTCCATACCCCACTGCGCGAAAGGCCATGCACAGTCCACAGGTGTGAGCGGAACCGCAGGCTGCCGAGGCGTTCGTGCGTGCCTCTGGCACGCATCGCATCGTTGGACATAGGTCTGGGCGTCTCGGCACATAGTGGGCCAGTAGTAGCCCTAGCAATGTGTCTTTAATGCCAAGGTGCGGCCACCTATGTGTTCTCCACAAATCCTATCATGGACCTCGGCAAGCACCGACTGTGCCTCGTCGGGATCCAAGCACCGTAAGAGGGGGCGCGAGAACGACCTCTTATAGAGTCGGCCGTTGACTTCGCAGTACCATGCCTGGGTGCGACGCAGATGCCGAACCGCGGCTTCATCATCGGGCAATATGTTGTGCCGCATAATTGCAGCATCTCCTACACCCACGTCATCGGTGCATCGACCGTCGTTACCGCAGCCACCGTGATTGTGCAGAAGGGGAGTTCCTCGACGTCAGGCTCTTCCTCAGGGCCCGACCTCGAAGCCAGCTTGGCGAGCGCGTCCACCCGCTCGTTTTGGCCCCTCGGTATCCTAGATAAGGAAAAGCTGGAGAAGTTGGTGATCAAGCTCTTTACCTCTGCCAGGTACTTCGACATGGTGGGATCGCGGGCCTTGTATAGTCAATGCACATCCTCCAGTTCCCATTGGGCTTTTTTATGAGGACTACATTAGAGAGCCATCACGGATATTTGACTTCTTCCACGAAGCCCGCTGCCAGGAGGTGCTCCACCTCCTTTCAAACAAATAGCCGCTCGAGGTGAACCGCCGGCTTCGCTACTCGGCGCACCCCGAGTGAGATGTTTAAATAGTGCTGGGCGACCTTAGGGTCAACTCCTGGCATATCCGCCAGGGACCAGGCGAAGACGTCAATGTTCTCTTGCAGGAAGTTGACAAGCTACCTCCGCTCCTGTTCGGGGAGCTCCGATCCGACCCGAACCGTTTGGTCCAGACGATCCTCATGCAAAGGCACGCTAATGGTTGGCTCCGTTGGCTCAGGATGCTGGGCCGGCCTCTTCGCGTCCCGTGGATCTTCCATGGGCGGGTTGGCCCTTGGCCGCTTGTGCAATGAGGTCACCATCAAATAGCATTGCCTGGACTCGAGGGGGCTTCCCCTAGCTTCACCGACCCCAGCGCAGGTCGGGAACTTCACCGTCCTATGGTAGGTGGATACGACCGCTCTAAACTTGTTGAGGGTTGGTCACCCAAGTATTACATTGTATGCAGTGGGCAAGTCGACGACCAGGAACGCCGTCATCACCGTCTTCGTCTTCGGCGGGTCTCCCAAAGTTAGAGGTAAGGTGACTGCCCCCAGCGGTGAGATCGCATCACCAGTAAATCCGGGGAGGGCGGAGCGCATCGGCTCCAGGGCATCTCTGTTCAGACCAAGCTTCTCAAAAGCACCGAAGTAGAGCACGTCGGCCGAACTTCCCATGTCAACCATGATTCTTCTAATTTGGGCATTGGCAATCCTCGCGGTTATTACCAGCGCGTTGTCATGCTCGGCTTGTCCCGGCTCCTCGGTCGGGAATGTGACCTCGGGGTTGGACCTTTGTCCGGAGCTCTCGCCAGGAGCGGCCCGGGCGTATGCCTTCCGCCCAACCATGCTATTTCCCCCGACGGCTGGTCCACCGGTTATTACATCAATCTGCCGCTCGATGGGGCCCTCGGGGCACAGCGACAAGTTCCCGGCCTAATGGAGGTAGCGGGCCAGGTGCCCCCTGCGGATAAGCTCCTCAATTTGCCGATGCAGGTCATAGCACTCCTCGGTGTCGTGTCCATGTTGTCAGTGGAAACGACAATATCTGGACTGATCTCGCAGTCCAGGGGGACCCCTCATCGGGGTGGGCGGTTTAAGCAGCCCCTTCTCCCTTATTTGGAGGAATATTTCGGTCTGGGAATGGCCCAACGCGGAGTGGGGGGACCTTGGGATCCGCGGGTCGGGTCAACCCGCCCTGCTCCTCGGCGTGGGAGTCGACTGCTCCCGTGGGACCTCGGGCCGAGGTCTCTTGCGCTCCTCGCACTTCTCGGCCATCCAGGTTTCCACTGTAATAAATTGGTTTGCTCACTGGAGCATCTCGGGAACCATGACCGGGGGTCGCTCCACAAGGGACCAGAAAAACCTGGAGGGTCGTAACCCGATCATGAATGCCTGCATCAATAAAGAGGGGTGAGTATCCGGCAACTTCCGAATTTCCACTGTGAAATGATTCACAAAGAGGGAAAGAGGCTCCTCGTCCTTTTGGTTGAGTCCTAGGAGCAGCGCGATGGATGGCTTCGGCCTTGCATACGCCAAAAAATTAAGCTCGAAGTCTCTTGCGAGCTGGTCAAAGAATGAGAATGCCCCGGCCTTAAGACCGCTGTACCAGGTTCGGGCCGGTCCCCTCAGCGTCGTGGGAAATGCCCGGCATATCAAGGCGTCCGACGTGCCGTAGAGCGCCATTTGGGCGCGAAAGGTGGCCACATGCTCCGCCGAGTCGGCGGCGCCGTCATACGCATCAAGGGAGGGGAGACGGAAGTTCGAGGGGATCGGTTGGTCCTGTATCTCGGGGGTGAACAGCGATCCCCCGGACATGCCTTCCCCCGGCTCTTCCTTGGACTTGCGCACCTCCCTCTGTACCTCGTCAAGCCGTTGGTTGACGAGGCGCAGTTGGGCTCGGAGGGAGTCGGCCGAGTTCGAGGATAATACCTCGGGATCGGGATGGTTGCTCGGGTCATCCAACACCTGCCCTTCGAACGGAACCTGTCATGTCCGAGGTAGGGTTGGGAGTGCTGAGGAAGTCAGGTGGACCGGCGCAGGTGGGTCCGACCGGGATGGCGGGTCCACCTCGGGTGGCGGCGCCGATAAGGGCATAGGCGGGATGAAGGCCTGCATCATTCCCGCCAAAGTCTGAACTTGGCGGGCGAGGTCCTGAAAGGCCTCGGCCGATACGGGTGACGGGTTGGTGGCGGTGACACCGGGCGGGAGCAGGCCCGGGTCGTTGAACAGCCGCCAATAACGTTCCGTGGTGGCAACCAGATCCTCCGTTCGGGGATCATTATGGGGCAAGCCTCCTGCCGGATCTTCCGCCAGGTGCGACTCCGCGAGCATGGGCTCGCCTAGGCTACCCGGGTGACCTCTCGACATCGGCCCTTCTTCTAGCGCCAATCTGTTGGTATAAACAACTTTATGCTGTGGCCTCGGTGCCGTTGCGGCTGGGTTCGGGCCGAATGTGGAGGAGATCTCCGGGCTGTGTCCTTGGAGTCTGAGGCGACGGAAAGGGCTCCTCCGGTGGCTACGCCTTGGTTTTGTTCCTGCACAAAGGTCGGGTCGGGAAGAACTCCGCCCGACCCCTCCGACGATCAAGTCAGAAAGGATAGTCTCTTGAGGGTGTTTTTGCTTGAGAAGAAGAGAAGACCTCCCCTTTACATTCGATTGCTGGGGTTTATATGAACCAGATTGCTGCTTGTTGACGTGCTCGAAGCGCTGCACCTCTGATTGCGTCTGGCAGCGCGTCGAGGACCTGACCCCTGCGAGATGGTGACATGTCTCGGGGATTGTGCGGCCTGCGGGGCAAAGGTGTCACATCCGCTTGGTCAACCTTAGCTCTGATCGGTGTGTAATGCGGGACGGGGACGTCATCCTGATGTAGGTGGCATGGGCTTATGTCACTTCCCATTTATTACCCTTATCAATTATAATTATATATATATATATATCATTAAACTTATATATTTCCAAACGATTGATTTGGATACAGATTAGGGACTCTAGAAACCAACTCTCAGATGTTGGTAGAATTTTTTTTAAGAATACTGACGATGGTCTGAAATATTTTGCACATTATGTCTCATTTTGTTGAATGTAAAATTAATTATGTATGAAAATTGTGTTGCTAATTGGTCGGAAAAAATAATACAATAACTTGAGGAAAGCAGGGATCTATATAGATATTAATGCTTTACTAGGTTGAGTATAAAGTCTAACCGTACGTTGACTTGGGCCAATCCCAAGTCAACAATCCACAAGACCGAGTCGATGATCGTTCGGTAGGACCTTGTCCACCTAATTCTCTCTTGAAAATAAATGAATAAAGATCAAATTCATAACAGTATAAAATGAATAAAATGGGATGTGGACATTCTATTAATGAACTTGATATAGACTTGTTCTTTTACAAAGCTAATACCAATCAAATCAATATCAAATTATGATACTTTCTTTTTCTTTTCACGACATGGGATCTCATTGAGCTCATCTTAAGATACGTGCCTAGCCTCTCTAATAAACAAAGAATCTACAATGAATGAACTTGTCTTGAGCGAGAAATTTGTGGTCAACGTCAGTTTTATTTATATATATATATATATATATATATATATATATATATATATATATATATATATATATATATATATATATATATATATATATATATATATATATATATATATATATATATATATATATATATATATATATATATATTTATTTATTTATTTATTTATTTGTGTGTGTGTGATGACTTTTTATTTGAATGGTGCAATGTGTGTGTGTGGACTTTTTATTTGAATGGTGCGAATCAGAAGATGCTTCCAACTATTTAGCAACTTTGTTGTTGACTTATGGTCCTCCTAGTTTTGACCAAAGCTTCGTTTTCATATCAGACAAAATAATACTTACAATTTATTAAAGCTACTTGACGTCAAATGCTGTAAATTATGTTTCTAGAAGAAAGAGCATTATCATATTTAAGGTGTGGATTGAATGTCATATCCAACTAGGAAGAGATATAAAAAGAGTACTATTAGTATAAACAACTTTATGCCGTGGTCTCGGGGCTGTCGCGGTTGGGTTCGGGCTCGAATGTGACAGAGATCTCCGGTTTACGCCCTTAGGGTCTGTGGTGACGCTGAGGCCTCCTCCGGCGATCAAGCTCTTTCCTTGCTCCTACACAAAGGTCAGGTCGGGAAGAACTCCGCCCGACCCCTCCGACGATCAAGTCAGTCAAGATTGTCTTTAGAGGGTGTTCGTTGGTTGAGAAGAAGAAAGACCTCCCCTTTTTACACTTATCTACTTGGGTTTATATGGACCAGGTTGCTGCTCTTCGATGTGCTTGTGACGTCGCACCTCTGATTACGTCTGACAGCGTGCCGAGGACCTGGCCCTTGCGAGATGGTGATGTGTCTCGACGACCGTGCGGCCTACGAGGGACAGGTGGTGTCATATTTGTTGGTCAACCCTGGCTACGATCGGTTGCGAGCGAGATTGGAGACGTCATCCGAGTGCAAGCGATGTGGGCTTACGTCACATCCTATTTATTACCCACATCATTCTCCCCCTTGAAGGAAGCCCTGCCTCGGTGCTCGTTCAGGGGTCCGAGGCTAGCTTCAGGCCGTGAGGATTGCCAGGCGGGCTTCTGATTTGCGTGGGGAATGCTTTCCAGGAGCTCACGGTGGACGTCCATCGGCTCGTCATCCAGGGCAAGGCGTGACCAGGGCGTTTGACTCGGGTGGTCAGGTCGAGAAGCGGGTGCCGTGAGGCTGCGACCGAGGTACACGGCTCAGGTGGGCATACCGCGCAAAGGTGTACGCAGCAGGCAGGTTGCGGCTGAGGTACACGGCTCAGGTGGGCGTACCGCGCAGAGGTGTACGCAGCGGGTCGACTGTGACCGAGGTACACGGCTCGGGCGGGCGTATCGCGCAGAGGCGGGCGTACCGCACAGAGGTGTACACAGTGGGCAGGCTATAGTCAAGATACATGGCTCAGGTGGGTGTACCGTGTAGAGGCGGGCGTACCGCGTAGAGGCGGGCGTACCGCGCAGAGGTGTACGCAGCGGGCAGGCTGCGGCCGAGGTACACGGCTCAGGCGGGCGTACCGCGCAGAGGCGGGCGTACCGCGCAGAGGTGTACGCAGCGGGCAGGCTGCGACCGAGGTACACGGCTCAGGCGGGCGTACCGTGCAGAGGCGGGCGTACCGCGCAGAGGTGTATGCAGCGGGCAGGCTACGGTCGAGGTACACGGCTCAAGCGGGCGTACCATGCAGAGGTGAGCATACTGCACAGAGGTGTACGCAGCGGGCAGGCTACGGCCGAGGTACACGGCTCAGGCGGGCGTACCGCGCAGAGGCGAGCGTACCACGCAGAGGTGTAGGCATCGGGCTTTATCTGACTAAGGGGCATGGCTTGGGCTTTCTGGCCGAGCGGCATGGCTCGGGCTTGATGGCCGAGCGACATGGCTCGGGCTTTGATGGCCGAGCGGCATTGCTCGGGTTTCACGGCTGAGCGGCATTGCTCGGGCTGCTGGTCGAGCAGCTGCTTGGTGCAGCAATGAACCATGCAGATGGTGCAGTAATGAACCAATAATAAACCATGCAGATGGTGTAGTAATGAACCAGCAATAAACCATGCAGATGGTGCAGTAATGAACCAGCAATAAACCATGCAGATGGTTGGCCGAGATAGTACTTGGGCGACCATGATCTCGCATGTCATGCCTGTTGAGGGGCGGGAGATCCCTCGGATGCTAGCTCGCGTGAAGCCTTAAGAGCTAGTTTCTTGCGTCATTCGACCTTTCCAGAGACGACGTCTGTAAAGGGTTCTTGGGAGTCGGGATCGAGGTGGCTGTGTGCTTCTGCTTGCCGTGCCTTCCTACGGGCTGCCACGTTAGGCCTCATTTATGGCGGGGCGTCCCCTGGTCTTCCCAAAGTGACGCGCCCCGGGGGCTATCACGTCAGTGGGCTATCGCCCACTCGGTGCAGGCGAAGGGTCGGGGTTTTTGGTGGGAATTTCCCTATAAGTAATGTGTGGTTGCCTTACCGCACGCCCTTATCTCACGAGTTGATCCTTCCAGATCCCATTGATCTCGTTGCCCAGTCGTCTCCTCCGATTTCTACAACCGACCTCGTTCACGTCTGCCTCTCCATTTTCCTTCCGAAGGTCAGTACAAATGGCCTCTTCCTCTTCCCCGCTTGCTTCCACTTCTTCTCCCGCTTCCTCCTCCACCTTTTCTACTGGACAAAACCCATCACCGCGGGGTTGCGGCTCGCCTTCCGACGAGAAGGCGACGCGGGCCCTTGAGGCCCTACGGTCTCCTCATAACCTTGACTCCATCGTGAGCGAATTGCAACTCTCCGACCTTCGGGGTCGCTTTGGTATCCCGGGGGACTACGTCCTTGTGGCCCCGGAGGCAGGACAGTGGGCGTATGACACCATTCCCAGGGGCTTCGCGCTATCTGTGAATGCCCTAGAAGCGGGATTGCGCTTTCCTCTGCACCCGATCATCATCTCCTGCATCTCTAGGTGGCGTATTTCGCCATCGCAAATGGCACCCAACTGCTGGCGGGGTTTGGTGGCGTTCCTGGGGGAATGCCACTACGCCGGCATTATCCCGTCCCTAAATCTGTTCTTGTCTTGCTTCCGGCTCTCCAAAGGACCGGAGGGGTATTATCTTTCCGCCCGACCGGGCTTCAGGGTAGGTGGCGCCCCTTCCAGTAACAAGGGGTGGAAGGGGCGGTTTTTTTTTTGTGAGTTGCGTACGGGACTGGGGCTTCAGGCTACAGTGGTCGGCTCATGCTATTGACAATACTACTCCAAGCCTGAGCGATGACGAGCTCAGGGACCTCCGGCGGCTGAAGGAGATCCTTCCTTCCTCTACAGCCAATCAGGACATAACTGAGTCATGGCTGATCGAGGTGGGCCTTAGCCCGATGCCTCAGGGTACGCCTGTAATGCGTAGTCTAGGGTTCCCTGGTTTTTTTGCGGATACTAACCGAAGTCCATTTATAGGTATGGTGAACCTCAGATCAGTCCGTGGCGGACGGATTTCGTCAACCCCATCCGCGCGCACGGCGGCCAAACCAAAGATCGCCACTAGAGAGGCGCCGGTGGAGGTCGAGGCGGATCGGCCGCAGAAGAAGATCAAAGTCCTGGCCTCCAAGCGGCCTGCTGTGGCAGCAACACAGCCGGAGGAGGCTGGCGCGGAGCTGGCGGAGCGGGCGGAGGTGGGCCCCAAGCGAGGCGAGGGCGAGCCTAGCCGGGAGGGCGCAGGAAAGGAGCCTCGGCTCCCCTCGGTCCGTGAGCTGTGTTGGCTTCCGATCGGGGCCAAGGATGAGCCTTTTCAGGCTCAAACGTGTTGAATCTCGGATTTTGATGATGAAACTAATTGAGTGTGATTTGTTGTCTAACTGCGTGTTGAGTTACGCAGGTCTACTATCGGCAGGAGGCTTCGTACGTCGGGCATCGGGCCAAGAAGTGCAGAGTTGCGCCATGGATATCGAGTTTGTTTGTGCAGGAGTAACTACGAAAGGGATGAAGACGTAAAGCGAAATCAAGGGCCGAAGTCAAGTGCGATGGATCGTTGGGAGTTCGCGGAGCTTGACAAGAAAAATCGAAGCTTGCCAAAGAAGCTCGGGGGAACTTGCCAAAATCATCGTGGAGTCCGAGAGCTTGCGAGTCCGCAGGATGGTTCAGGGATCATCGGAAGATCACGAAGTTCGCCTAAGCTCGACGGAAGAAGACTTGACTTGCGACTTTGTAATAGCTTAGGAAACGCCTTTAAAATTCGAGTTAGCACATATTTTGGGTTAGGATTAGATAACCCAAAGTGGGGCCCATTGGGCCTTGATTAGATGAGTTTGGGCCAAAATTTTGGCCCCCAGAAACCGAACAAACCGTGCATGCTACTGTAGCCTGTGCTATAGCGTACTCTTTGTGGCTATGTGCGCAGCATGCTACTGTAAGCTATGTGCTGTAGCGAATGCGTGAGCGTGACTGTAGCGAGCAGTGGAACCCGCTGGTACGAGGCAAGTAACACCGCTGTCGTCGATCAAGCGGCGTGCGGTGAGATGAAACTGCCTCTACAGCGGTGATGTACGCCTGCGACCCAAGAAACATTGGAACTCCAAATTTATTTGAAATTTGGAGCCCAATTTTGAATCCACTTTGGATCTATAAATACCCCTCCCTTTCCCAACTGAAAGGGAACCCTTTTGAGCAAAAAAGTCTAAGTCTTGAGTTCTTGAAGTGTGTTGTAAAGTCTTGCTTTTGCTAGTGTTCACCTTCTTCCCTTTCTTGAGAGATCTTGTACAAGTGTGAACATATTGTAAAGGGTTGTAAAGGGGTGTTTGATCCTTCCCCCTCAAAGAGATTGCTAGTGGAAGAGAGGAGCCTCATCGAAAAGGTTTCAAGAGTGGATGTAGGTCATTTTACCGAACCACTATACATCCTTGTGTTCATGAATGTGTGAGTGCTTACTTTCTTGAAGCATTTCTTTACTTTGCTGCAAGTTATTTAGTTCATACTTATTTCCCTTAAGCAAGCAATTTCTTTCAAGCTCTCTTCACAAATCGAGATCTTCCTACGAACGTGAGTTTTCGCAAATCGGTTTCAAGAGTACGCTTTAATCCGCTGCACTAATTCACCCTCTTAGTGCCGCCGATCCCTAACACTGGTATCGAGCCACGCTTCTTTCTCTTCGGATTTACACCCGTGAGAAATGGCTCTAAATGGTTTTCAAGAGGGCTTTTCGGTTTTTCGTCCACCGTTCTTTAACGGTTCGGACTACACATATTGGAAAACTCGAATGAGAGTTTTCATGCTTTCAATGGATTTGGATTTGTGGAACATCATCGAAAATGATTTTCAACCTTCCTCTAAACCAACGAATGGTCGGTTTTTTGGAGAAAAGGTCATTTTCTTTAAACGCAAAGGCTATGAATGCCTTATTTTGCGCTTTGAACAAGAACGAAGTTCAATCGGATTTCTATGTGCGAACGGCTTTTGACATTTGGCGAACTCTTGAAATCACGCATGAGGGAACTAGTAGAGTTAAAGACTCAAAGTGAACCTCTTGTTGCATGATTTTGAGCTCTTCCAAATGACACTTTAATCTATCGACGACATGTACACCGCTTCACGGATGTCGCCAATAGCTTGAAAAGTCTTGGTAAAAGTTTTTCGAATTTTGAACTCATTAACAAGATCTTAAGATCCCTTTCAAAATGGTGGATCCTAAAATAACGATTCAAGAATCAAAGGATCTAAATAATTATTCTATTGATGAACTCATTGGGTCTTTAAAGACCTATGAAATGAGTTTCTTGAACGCTTAGAACATCATGAACATGATGAACATTTGGATCACCTTCTAAAGAACAAGAAGGTTTTTGAATATCGGACAATGGATGCCACTTGAGTGATGACTCAAGTGATGAGGACAATGAGGACATTGAACACATAACAATGAATGTTAACAAGTTCATTAAACAAAAATTAAAAAACACAAATGAACTTGAACGGAGAAAGAGGCCAAAGAAGAAGAAGAAGGCTTGGAAAGAAGAATCAAGAAAAGAAGAAGCAAACTACGCTTTAATGGGCTTCGACAATGAGGTAAGTAACTTAACTTTCTTGAATTATTTTGAAATTACTTGATGATTTCCATGAATGCTTAACTTAGTTTGTAGGATTTTTTTTTTATGCTTTTCTTGTGTTTTTAGAAATTAAAAAAAAAATTTCGAAATTATACTATGCTTTTCTTTATAGTATTTTTGAAAAGTAAACATATGAATGATGTAAGATTTGTGATAATCCATGCATATGTATCTTGATGGTTTACATTGTCTCCAAATATAATGCTTGATGATTTTATATCATGCATGAGCTTTTGAAGTAATAAAATGTTATATTATGATGATGAAACATATTTTTTGAATTTATAAATAGATGCATGATTTTGGCAAAAATTTGAACATGGCCTTTTAACATCAAAATTGAAAGTGTGCTATCATTTTTACATATTTGGTCTTGACGATTTTATGACTAAGCTTGTGTTTTATTTTGATACATGTTTTCATAAAAATTTTGAATATGCTCACATCAAATTGCTTAAAATGAAAATATTTTTTCTCATTCTATTGAGATGAATGAATTCATGTTATGAGTCTTGTGAATCTCATAAAAATAAAAACATGATGAATACTTTAAAAAATGTGCCTCATGTTTTCGGTCTTAATGATTTCTCTTAAAATATGCTCTTTGGACCTATATGAAAAACATGAATATACTCATATGAACGTCAAATCACTTGAAATGGAACACATAAAAAATGAGAAATTACACTATCATGATGCTTTACATGTAATGCTTTTGATCTTAATAGGCTAAATGACAACTTGTATTTCAATTTATACAATGATGGCTTCCATATAAATGTTTGAACATACATTATGAAATCATCATTGAAATGAAAATATTAAAAGTTTGTTATCATGCTTAATGATTTTGTGATATCATATCTTGATGACAAACTCATGTTTCAGTTTTAAAATTTGATACTCATCTTTTGAAACATGAGTACACTTACATGAAACAAATAACTTAAAATGAAACACATTATCATGATATATTGAAACTCATGTCTTGAAATAATGTGTTATTTTTGTCTTGATAATGCCTTATGAGATTTTGCCTTTACATCTTGAACTTTCATGCTTATCTTGGTATATAAAGACAAAGGCATATTTAGATGAAAAGAATTACTTGAAAAGAGAATTTTCCAAATGAAATATAACTTATCTCTTGTTTCACGAAACTATGGTTTTGAATTACTTTTATGAGATCATCATCTTGATAACTTGAGTTTTTTTTATCTCTATACTCTCTTATGTTTCTCCCATGTTATATAAAGAAAAATATAAATTATTTTCTATTAACTTATTGATACTCAATTTGAGAAAATATGTTTTGATGATTGAAACATTGTATGTGCAATTTGAACTTTTCTCTCATGTTTCAATACCACTTTATATGCTTCATGACATGATAATTGAAATATTGATGTAGACTTTTGATATATCACTTGTCATGATTAATGCATATAGCTAGCATTTTAAATCTCTAAAATGATTTTGATTATGAGTTTTGAGTTGACAAATTGAGCTTGAATGATTTTTCTTTTAACGATTCTTGAATCTTTTGGAATTATAACTTATTAAGACATATTTAATGCTTGAATCAAGTTTTAAACGACTTCATTTAGCTATAAAGAAATTTTATTGAAATCATGATCTTGCAAATTATAACTTGAAGTTCTTTATAAATCAAGATCGTTTGTATCTTATCTTTTGATTTCTTGGAATTCAATACTTGAATTTTTATGAATTTATGATCTTGATATCTTGATTCTTATGAAATGTAATCTTGATGAAAATCTTATACATGAATCAAGTTACTCTTTATGCATCATGATTCTAGGTTGCATATCTTTTATCATGGCTTGAAAGTGAATGAAAAGAAAATATGTTAGCACTTGTAATCATGATTTAATCCTTGATATTGATATGCTTTTATATATCATGATTCTTGGTTGTATGACATTTATTTTGAATTAAAAAATTAATAAATATGAATTTTGATCTTGCTAAAAATAAAATTATGAATCATGAATGATATCTATTGGTTTTGATCCTTGATGAATTTATATATTGATATCCGTCATGACATGATTTCTTTGCATTGTTGTCTTATTTGCATCATGGAATGATTGAACAATTGATGTATATTTTTATTGATGCAAACTTTTAATTGATATGAAAATGGCTTGTATAATGATTGAAATTTTTAGCCATTTAGTCCTCCCTTCTTTTGAAAAAGACAAAGGGGGAGAAAAATTGCTACCTTGCAATTTCACAAGAAGAAGAAGGATTGCTATTTCAAAGGATGCAAATATTGCAAAACTTCAAAATTTGAAATGTTAAATGCCTTTATGTTTGTATGTTTAAATGAAAAGTTAGCATATATGTTTAAGGTGATCATACATAATTGCTAGCTCATTGCAAACAAAAGTTGATAGCTTGCAAAGGTGAAACTTAGTTACAAAAGAGAAGAATTGAAAGGAAGCTAACTTGCGTGTCGCAAAGTATGTTAGCTTGCTTATCATTATTGATTGCTTGCTTATCATCTTTTATCTCATATCTTGATTTTTGACTCCCTTAAATTCATGACTTAATATGCTAAAAATTTATATTGTAAATTTTTTATTTTGTCATGATCAAAGCATTGGCTATTTGTACTCCACTTTTTGACAAAACAAAAGGGGAGAAGAATTATTGCTAGCTTATGTATTGCAAAATTTTGCTAGCTAGAACATGCAAAGGAAGCAAAGAAAGTGCAACTTGCACATCTCAACAAGCAAGTGAAAATTATCATCATTGCCCATCTTTGAAACTTGTTATGATTGAATGGTATTATTTGATGTTGTATTGTATGATGTGATTAATAGCTAGTATGTTTATAATATTTGTATATCCTTGAAAACTAGCTATGATGTAACTTCTCCTTTATGTTGATGACATAGGGGGAGAAGTAGATTGATGACTTCATGCATTGTATTGAATATTTTATATATTTGCATGATGGTTTGATGTATTCTCTTAACATGAATGATGAATGTTGCTTGGATTTGGGATAATCCAAGTATTCTATCAATGGCATATTGATAGGGGGAGTTTGTGCTAAACTCCGGGGAGTTATGGTTAACTCGTTACCATCAATTAGTTGTCATCATCAAAAAGGGAGATTGTTGAATCTCGGATTTTGATGATGAAACTAATTGAGTGTGATTTGTTGTCTAACCGCGTTGAGTTACGCAGGTCTACTATCGCAGGAGGCTTCGTACGTCGCATCGGGCCAAGAGGTGCGGAGTTGCGCCATGGATATCGAGTTTGTTTGTGCAGGAGTAACTACGAAAGGGATGAAGACGTAGCAAATCAAGGGCCAAGTCAAGTGCGATGGATCGTTGGGAGTTCGCGGAGCTTGACAAGAAAGATCGAAGCTTGCCAAAGAAGCTCGGGGGAACTCGCCAAAATCATCGTGGAGTCCGAGAGCTTGCGGGAGTCCGCAGGATGGTTTCCGAGGATCATCCAAGACCGCCTAAGTTCGCTAAGCTCGACGGAAGAAGACTTGACTTATGGACTTTGTAATAGCTTAGGAAACGTCTTTAAAATTCATAGTTAGCACATATTTTGGGTTAGGATTAGATAACCCAAAGTGGGGGCCCATTGGGCCTTGATTAGGATGAGTTTGGGCCAAAATTTTGGCCCAAACCGAACCAGCTACGTGCATGCTATCAGAAGCTATATCGTAGCAGGCCATCAGAAGGTTATCGTAGCCAGCGGTGGAATCGCCGGGCGTAGCACCGCCGGCCATCGTAGTCGCGTGGAACCGCTGGTCGGTAGCATCACCGTGACGCCAATCGACGACAAAGTGTGGAACCGCTCGCAAAGTGGCACCGCTCGACTTAAGAAACATTGGAACTCCAAATTTATTTAAAATTTGGAGCCCAATTTTGAATCCACTTTGATCTATAAATACCCTCCTTTCCTAGCTGAAAGGGAACCCTTTTGAGCAAAAAAGTCTAAGTCTTGAGTTCTTGAAGTGTGTTGTAAAGTCTTGCTTTTGCTAGTGTTCACCTTCTTCCCTTTCTTGAGAGATCTTGTACAAGTGTGAACATATTGTAAAGGGTTGTAAAGGGTGTTTGATCCTTCCTCAAAGAGATTGCTAGTGGAAGAGAGGAGCCTCATCGAAAAGGCTTCAAGAGTGGATGTAGGTCATTTGACCAACCACTATACATCCTTGTGTTCATGAATGTGTGAGTGCTTACTTTCTTGAAGCATTTCTTTACTTTGCTGCAAGTTATTTAGTTCATACTTATTTCCCTTAAGCAAGCAATTTCTTTCAAGCTCTCTTTCGTCAAATCAAGATCTTCCTACGAACGTGAGTTTTCGCAAATCGGTTTCAAGAGTACGCTTTTAATCCGCTGCACTAATTCACCCCCCCCCCCCTCTTAGTGCCGCTCGATCCCTAACAAAACGATGGGAGACCGTCCAGTGGGGGTGGTGGACGACCCCCTACTGGCCCGTTGGGACAACCAATCCGTCGGGGATAGGGTGTGGGCTGACGGCGATGCTACAGCCATGTTTCTTCGAGGTGGGCTTCACCCCGAGATGGCTCGGGAGTTGTACACCCTGTCCTCTGAGACTCTCCTCAACAAGTCCGCCAAGTCGCTGGTGTGGGTAAGCGTCACGCCCTGGGCTTTTCACAGCCACCGAAGTGCGCCCATTCTGACACTTTTTGTTTTACAGGGCCAGCACTATGTCATGGCGCTGATGGACCGGGTGCGGGACGCCGGCCGGATCATTGGCGGGCTGAGCGACCGCAACGTCGAGCTGCGCTAGCAACTTGAGGAGGCCCGCGCGGCTACGGGTCCTGAGGTGACGGCAGCCGCAAAGAAGCGCGAGTCCGACTTGGACGCAGAGGTGACTCACCTCAAGGTCGAGCTTCAAGCGGCCAAGGAGAAGCACGATGACCTCCAAGGACTCTTCCGGGTGGAGCGGACCGAGCTTCGCCTGCTGAGGGCCGAGGCGCTCAAGCTTACCAAGCAATTGGAGGTGGCGGGTGCCGAGGCGAAGTCCGTCTCTGAGGCCCTGGCCGAGGAGACCCGTCAGAGGCCAGAGAGGGATAGACAGCTGATCGAGGACTACAAGAAGTCCAAGGGCTTTCAACTCGAGCTGACCCGATCAGGGCAGGTTACTGATAGGACCCTAGCAGGGTAAGGTCCTACTCAACCATGTAGCAGCTAATAAAAACCCTATGAGAATGTAATAAACCCCACCTAGCCACCTCTATCCTATAAAGAAGAGAGGCTATGGTTTATATTTGGGTCTTTGGGCTTCTTAGCCGTTGCCCCCTTGTTACTGGGCCGGCCCACTAAGATTGAGGGCAAATTAGGTAGTTCACTTAGGAAGCAGCCCCTAGGGCTAGGGTTTAGAGCTCTATATAAGCTTGTAGCCTCCACCTCTTTGGAATAAGAAAGATCAATCTATAATTGCAGCCACCAGGCTACTTGGAGGGTGGAACCCCTATAGCGCCCAAGGGTTGATCCCCTCAAAGATCAATCCATAGAATTCCTCCGGGGTTCTATCACCTGCATCGTGAGCAACGATCTTGCTGCTTTTGCTGCCATCCCTGCCGCCACCACCATTAGCCAAGCAATTCCCATAATTGCTCTTGACATCGCTGCTCGCACCGTCCATCTCTTGACGTAGATCAAATCAATCTATAGTCGCCACCTCTAATTGCATCAGAGATCTGGTATTTTTCTACCACCAATACCTTTTGCTGCTGTAATTTTTCATCTAAAATATCAAAAAGAAGTTTTTCTATCAATCCCTTGCCTGCGAATTCCTTGCGAATGTTACCATCTTTGCGAATGAAGGATCGCTGCAGAAAAGTTTAACCACGTGTTGCTGCCTTTAACCGATCTAATTGTTATCCTTTTTGAACGAATTTTTTTGTGCACCTCATAGATCATCTTGGCTCCCATCCATGATTGATCTATTGTGAAATTCATCAAAAAAAAAAAATTCGTGTGTTGCTGCAATCTCTCGTCGCAAATTGCTGAAATTTTTTGTTGAGAATTCTGCTATCGCAACTTGCACCGATTTCTTTACTGCTTTGCTGCCAAAATTTCTTGATCCAATTTGTTATCCTTGTTGCTATCTAAACTAAGATTCTACCATCAAACCCCCTCCTCAAATCCCTGAGTTTTCGCTGGAAATTTTATCGAGAAATCGTTATTTCTTCGACGATAATTCTGCTCTTACGAGGCAGCGCACATAGGCAGCAATTGCCACTGATTTTTGTCAAACCTTTGCTGCGATCTACCACAGATCTAAAACCCTCTTCCCTAACCTTTATCCACTACCATCTCAGCCCAAAACTCCATCAAATCGTAGCCCCAAACAGCACCCAAAATAGCCACAAAACAAGCCTAAACCGCAGCCTACATCCACCGATCCACAAACCCTTTCGGCCACCACTTCCCTCAAACAATTCATGCCTTTAACTCGGCAACAAAAGAGAGATCTTAATATTACAGATCTGGAGGCATATACTATGGCATCCGAGGAGGCGATAAATGCTAAATTCAAAGCCTTCGAGACGCGAATGGAGGATAAGATTCAGGCTCTCTTTGCCGAACTCAGTTTGGGTCGAACACCGAGCCCAAAGAAATCTCATCAAGGAGAGAGCTCTAACCGAAGAGATGACTCCCAAGAGAAGGGAGGCTCTATGACCGATCCCTACTATCCACGCATGAGGGTGGACTTCCCTAGATGGGAAGAAGGAGACCCGATTGGTTGGATCTCGCGCGCGGAGCGATATTTTTGGTATCACAAAACTACGGACGCATCTATGGTAGAAATTGCAGCTATACATCTTGAAGGGGATGCCATACAATGGTTTGATTGGTTTGAACACACTCATGGAGTCCTCTCATGGTGACAATTCAAAGAAGGACTGCTGATCCGCTTCGGACCAACCGACACGAGAACATCGACGGACAACTAGCAAAGATCTGATAAACCTCCACCATCCAGGAGTATCAAACCAGGTTTGAAAGGTTATCTAATCAAACTCATGATTGGTCTGAAAAATAGTTATTGGGGACATTTATTGAGGGCTTAAAGCCGGAGATCCCGGGAGAAGTTAAAGCACGACAATCAGACACGCTTATGGCAGCCATCTCTTTCGTGACGACTTTAGGAGAAGCGATTGAACCACGAAGCCCGGAGGACTAGGGTCGTTCCCCAACCAGCAATATCAAATCCCTCAGCCCCCCCTACTATCAGTCGAGCTCCTGCACCAAAAAGGTTAACAAGAGAAGAGCTTCGAGACCAATCTGCCAAGGGGTTATGTTGGCATTGTGATGAGCCGTGGAGCCGTGAGCATCATTGTAAAAAAGGGAGACTTCTTGTGATTGAAACAGTGGAAGAAGAGATCAGTGAATAGCCAGAAGAGAGTCTTGAACATGAGGATGAAGATGTGGAAGAAGAGCCACAATCAACTGACTTTATGGTACATACGCTAGCCGGCTACTCAAATCCACAAATGATGAAAGTTAGAGGCCTGCTCAAACAACAACCAATCACCGTTCTCATCGATACAGGCAGTACTAATAATTTTCTAAATAGTAAGGTTGCTGCTCGAATGGCACTCTATATCGAAGGTTGCAGCAAGTTCGACGTAAAGGTTGCCGACGGCCGAATCCTAAAATGCGACCAAAGATGCCCACAGGTGAAACTATTACTACAGGGCCAAGAAATTGTTGCCGACTTCTTCCTCCTACCAATTGATGATTATGAGGCTGTGCTGGGCATAGAATGGCTGACGACACTAGGTGATGTCTCTTAGAACTTTTCCAAATTGATTATGAAATTCTATTGCAAAGGTAAACAGGTCACCCTACGCGGGAAGCGCGGAAGCAACGTGAACCACCGCTTCAACCCAACGAATGGAAAAGTTTTACACAAGATAAATGGTGGCTTTCTTATGCATCTCCAGCAGCAACCAGAGGGGAGGAATGGAAGAAGGATCCAGAAACCAGCAACATCATCAAAAATTAGAGGAGGATCCAAGCGCAATAGCTCACTATACTTGGGATTTGAGGGATCTACGCTATAAAGGTTGTATTATGCTTATACCAAACTCCCCTTGCATCAAAGTCATTCTGCATGAAATGCACTCCACACCTTTAGCAGGGCACTCCGGATTTCTAAGTACCTACAAAAGAGTGAAGCAAAACTTTTATTGGAAAGGGATGAAAAAAATTATTTCTGAATACGTAGCATAATGTGATGTATGTCAATAGCAAAAAGGTGAAACAGTGGCGAGTCCAGGGAAACTACAACCACTACCCATACTGCACTGGTGGACTGACATCACCATGGACTTCATCGAAGGGTTGCCACCTTCCAAAGGTAAAAGCACAATCCTTGTGGTGGTTGATCGACTTATGAAATATGCTCATTTTTATGCTGTGCGAAATCCCTACACTGCTGTTAGTATTGCTCAGATTTTCATAGAAAATATTATCAAACTACATGGGATGCCAAGGTCCATCGTAAGTGATCATGATAGGGTCTTCACTAGTAAATTTTGGACCAAGTTATTTCAGATGTGGCACCAAACTCAAGATGAGCACTGCATATCATCCACAAACCGACGGCCAAACAGTATGGTGAATAGATGTTTAGAGACATACCTTCGGTGTTTCGCTAGTGATCGACTAAAGGAGTGGACGAAATGGCTCCCCTGGGCCGAATGGTGGTACAATACTACATATCATTCATCTACAAAATGTACCCCATATGAAGCATTATATGGTCGGCCGGCCCTTGTGATTCCAAAGTATGTAATTGGCTCGGCTAAGGTAGATCAGGTCGACCAAGATTTAATTGACAGGGACAAACTCCTACAGCTGCTAAAGGATAATCTCTTTACCGCTCAAGCTAGAATGAAGCAGCAAGCTGACACATGAAGAAGTGAAAGAGAATTTTTAGTAGAAGACTGGGTTTATCTTCGCCTACAACCATACAAGCAACTATCCATCAACACACGAGCCTCCATGAAGCTATCTCCACATTTTTATGGGCCCTATCAGATCATAGAGCGTATTGGAGCCGCGGGCGCATGCACTTAAATTACACCAAGATGTCTAAATTCACCCTGTCTTTCACGTGTCATGCTTGAAGCCTAAGTTGGGAGAACACGAGACACCCCAGATCCAACTGCCCAACACCACTAATGATGGAAATATTCAAGCCTAACCATAAGCCATCCTTGATCGCAGAGTCATGATGTGTCGTCGACGTCCCTCTACTGAAGTACTAGTACATTGGACTAATTTACCACTCAAAGATGCCACATGGGAATCATAAGAGGAGCTGAAGTCCCTGCCTCGAGTTCATGGAACCCCAGCCTTGAGGACAAGGCTGATTTGAAGAGGGCGGGCTTGATAGGACCCTAGTAGGGTAAGGTCCTACTCAACCATGTAGCAGCTAATAAAAACCCTATGAGAATATAATAAACCCCACCTAGCCACCTCTATCCTATAAAGAAGAGATGCTAGGGTTTATATTTGGGTCTTTGGGCTTCTTAGCCGTCGCCCCCTTGTTACTGGGCCGGCCCACTAAGGTTGAGGGTAAATTGGGTAGTTCACTTAGGAAGCAGCCCCTAGGGCTAGGGTTTGGAGCTCTATATAAGCTTGTAGCCTCCACCTCTTTGGAATAAGAAAGATCAATCTACAATTGCAGCCACCAGGCTACTTGGAGGGTGGAACCCCTATAGCGTTCCAAGGGTTGATCCCCCTCAAAGATCAATCTCCATAGAATTCCTCTGAGGTTCTATCAGTTACCTATGAATATGGGTATCAGATCACCCTGGCTCGCTTCCGGGCATGTCACCCCGACCTTGAGGTCGCGGAGGACCCCTTTTCCTCTTTCCCTGAGGACTCGGGGGTAGAGATGCCCGAGGAGGTCCCTTTTGATGATAGCCCGGAACCCCCGAAGGGTCAGCTGCCATGAAATTTTTCTAAGGGGTCGATCTGTAAGTCAGGGTTGTCTAGTCTTGTAACTCGACTCCAGTTTAATGAAAAATCCTCTTGCCCAAAGATTCCTGGCGTCGCTTTCTTCTGATTTCCTAAATGAAAAACTTCTTAAGGTTATGCATGTTCCATGTCCTTGGCAAGGTGCGGCCATCCATCGTCGCGAGCCGGTATGTCCCTGCTCGGACGACTCCTATGATCCGATAAGGTCCTTCCCAGTTGGGAGTGAGTTTGTCGTGCGCTCAGGTCGGGTCGCTTACCTCGGCCCTGCGCAACACCAGGTCGCCGAGCTTGACAGGTTGGGGCATACCCTGCGGTTGTAAATCCTGGCGATGGCTCTCTTGTAAGAAAGGGCCTTCAGGTGCGTGTCGGCTCGCCGCTCCTCGAGCAGATCCAGTCCTGCTCGGAGCCCCTCAGCCGAGGTTCCCTCTTCATATATCTCCGTCCGAGGGGTTGGGATGACTACCTCAGGAGGCAAGACAGCCTCGGTGTCGAACGCGAGGCTGTAGGGGGACTCTCCGGTTGCAGTTTTGGGAGTGGTGCATAGAGACCATAGGATGCTCGGGAGCTCGTCTACCCAAGCGGACTGAGCTGCGAAGGTCCTTCTCCTGAGCCCGTCCAAGATGGATCAGTTGGTCACCTCTGCAAGGCCGTTTGTCTGAGGGTGGGCCACCGAGCTGAACCTCAACTGAATCTTGTAGCTCGCACAGAATTCCTTGAATCGGGCACTGGTGAACTGAGTCCCGTTGTTGGTGACGATAGCCTTAGGCAGGCCAAACCGAGTCATGATATTTCTCCATACGAACTTCTCCATCTAGCGTTCCGTAATCGTCGCTAGTGGCTCGGCTTCGACCCACTTAGTGAAGTAATCTACACCAACGATGATGTATCTCCACTGCCCGGAGGCCGGGGGGAATGGTCCAAGAAGATCCATCCCCCACTGCGCGAAAGGCCACACAGTCCACAGGTGTGAGCGGGACCACAGGTTGCCGAGGCGTCCGAGCGTGCCTCTGGCACACGTCGCATCGTTGAGCGTAGGTCCGGGCATCTCGGCACATAGTGGGCCAGTAGTAGCCCTGGCGGAGTATCTTTAGTGCCAAGGTGCGACCGCCTATGTGTTCTCCACAAATTCCCTCGTGGACCTCTGCGAGAACTGACTGTGCCTCATCGGGGTCCAAGCACCGTAAGAGGGGGCGCGAGAATGACCTCTTATAGAGCTGACCATTGACTTCACAGTACCAAGCCTAGGTGTGGTGCAAACGCCAAGCCATGGCTTCATCGTCGGGCAGTATACCGTGTCACATAAATTGCAACATCTCCTGCACCCAAGTCGTCGGTGCATTAGCCGTAGTTACCACGGCGACTGTGATTGTATGGAAGGGGAGTTCCTCGACGTCGGGCTCGTCCTTTGGGCCCGACTTCGAAGCCAACTTGGCGAGCGCATCCATCCACTTATTCTGGCCCCTCGGTATCCTAGATAATGAAAAACTGAAGAAGTTGGTGATTAGGCTCTTTACCTCCGCCAGGTATTTCGACATGGTGGGATCACGGGCCTCGTATCCGCCGTTGAGGTGTTCGGCTACGAGCCGCGAGTCGGTGTGGACATGTAGGGCGTCCACCTGCATCTCAACGGCCAATCTGAGCCCAGCCAAGAGAGCCTCATACTCCACCTCGTTGTTCGTGGCTTTGAAGCCGAAACGGAGGGAACGCTCGAACAGGCGCCCATCAGGAGCCTGCAACACTAGCCCGGCCCCCGCGCCCTTTGAGCTTGATGCCCCGTCTATGCGCAGGAACCATCCTACATCGGCCGGCTCGGGGTCGTCGCCTTCGGGTCGGATCATCTCCGAGATAAAGTCAGCCACCACCTGGGCTTTGATGGTGGTCCTTAGCACATACCGGATGTCGAACTCGCCGAGCTCCACCGATAACTTGAGAAGGCGACCTGCCAAGTCGAATTTAGCCAAAATCTATCGAAGTGGCTGGTCGGTGATTACCTCGATTGGGTGAGCCTGGAAGTAAGGGCGCAGCTTCCGAGCCGTCAATACGAGGGATAGTGCTAGCCTCTCAATCCGCGGGTATCGCTCCTCGGGGCCGCTCAAGACGTGACTGGTGTAATAGACCTTCTCTGGTTCCAAGGCGTCTCTGGTCAGGCTGAGCTTCTCAAAAGCGTCTAAATAGAGTATGTCGGCCGAACTTCCTGTGTCGATCATGATTCTTCTGACTTAGGCGTTGGCAATCCTAGCGGTTATCACCAACGCGTCGTCGTGCTCTGATTGCCCTAGCTCCTCGGCTGGGAAGGTGACCTCAGGGCCGGGCCCTTGTCTAGATCTCCCACCAGTGGCCGTTCGGGCGTACGCCTTCCGCCCGGCCATGCTATTTCCCCCAGCGGCGGGGCCACCGGTTATTATGTCAATCTGCCACTCGATGGGGCCCTCGGGGCGTGGTGACAGATTCTCGGCCTGGCAGAGGTAGCGGCCCAGGTGCCCCCTGCGAATGAGCTCCTCGATTTGCCGGTGTAGGTCGTGGCACTCCTCGGTGTCGTGTCCGTGCTGTCAGTGGAAACGACAATATCTGGACTGGTCTCGCAGTCCGGGGGGACCCCTCATCAGGGTGGGAGCATTGAGCAGCCCCTTCTCCTTTATCTGGAGAAATATTTCTGTCTGGGAAGGACTCAGCACGAAGCGGGGGAACCTCGGGACCTGCGGGTCGGGTCGGCCCACCCTTCTCCTCGGCGTGGGAGCCGACTGCTCCCGTGGGGTTTCGAGCCGAGGTCTCTTACGCTCTTCGCGCTTCCCGGCCATCCAGGTTTCCGCCACAATAAACTGGTTAGCTCGCTGGAGCATCTCTGGCACCGTAATCGGGGGGCGCTCCACGAGGGACCAGAAGAACCTGGAGGGTCGTAACCCGATCATGAATGCCTGCATTAACAAAGAGGGGTGAGTATCCGGTAGCTTCCGAATCTCCGTGGTGAAACAATTCACAAAGTGAGAGAGTGGCTCCTCCTCCGTTTGGTTGAGTCCTAGGAGCAGGGCAACGGATGGCTTCGGCCGTGCATACGCTAGAAAGTTAAGCTCGAAGTCTTTGGCGAGCTGGTCAAAGGACGAGAACGCTCCGGCCTTGAGACCGTTGTACCATGCTCGGGCTGGCCCCCTCAGCGTTGTGGGGAATGCCCGGCACATCAAGGCGTCCGATGTGCCGTAGAGCGCCATTTGGGTGCGGAAGGTGGCCACATGGTCCGCCGGGTCGGCAGCACCGCCATATGCGTCGAGGGAGGGAAGACGGAAGTTCGGGGGAATCGATTGATCCTGTACCTTGGGGGTGAACGGCGATCCCCCGTACATGCCCTCCCCTGGCTCTTCCTTGGACCTGCGTACCTCCCTCTATACCTCGTCGAGCTGCTGGCTGACGAGGCGTAGCTGGGCTCGGAGGGAGTCGGCCGAGTCCGAGGATAATACCTCGGGATCAGGATGGTTGCTTGGGTCATCCAACACCTGTCCCTCGAACGGAACCCGTCGTGTCCGAGGTAGGGTTAGGAGTGCCGAGGGGGTTGGATGGACCAGCGCAGGTGAATCTGACCGGAATGGCGGGTCCCCGGCAGACGGCGGTGCGGATAAGGAGACGGGCGGGATGAAGGTCTGCACCATCCCGGCTAGAGTCTGAACTTGGCGGGCGAGGTCCTAGAAGGCCTCGGCTGACACGGGCGTCTAGTCGACGGCAGCTCCACCAGGCGGGAGCAGGCCCGGGTCATTGAACAGCCGCCAATAATGTTCTGTGGTGGCGACGGGGTCCTCTGCTCGGGGCTCGTTACGAGGGGAGCCTACGCCCGGAACCCCCACCAAGTGCGACCCCACGAGCATGGGCTCGTCTGGGTTATCCGATTAACCTCTCGACATCGGGCCCTCCTTCTAGCACCAATCTGTTAGTGTAAACAACTTTATGTCGTGGCCTCGGGGCCGTCGCAGCTGGGTTCGGGCTTGAATGCGACAGAGATATCCGGTTTGCGCCCTTAGGGTCTGTGGTGACGCTGAGGCCTCCTTCGGCGATCAAGCTCCTTCCTTGCTCCTGCACAAAGGTCGGATCGGGAAGAACTCCGCCAGACCCCTCCGACGATCAAGTCAGTCAAGATTGTCTTTAGAGGGTGTTCGTTGGTTGAGAAGAAGAAAGACCTCCTCCTTTTTACACTTGTCTACTTGGGTTTATATGGACCAGGTTACTGCTCTTCGATGTGCTTGTGACGTCGTGCCTCTGATTGCGTCTGATAGCACGCCGAGGACCTGACCCCTACGAGATGGTGATGTGTCTCGACGGCCATGAGGCCTGCGAGGGACAGGTGGTGTCATATCTGTCGGTCAACCCTGGCTACGGTCGGCTGCGAACAGGACTGGAGACGTCATCCGGGTGCAAGCGATGTGGGCTTACGTCATGTCCCATTTATTACCCACATCAAGTAGCATCATAACACCAGATATTTGGCACCATAATTAAGCAGGAGCTATTTAGTGTATCAATGTAGTCTGCATTCACAAATAGTAAGATCTTCACCAAGAATTGTGATGTCTGCACCATAAAAGTGAAGAGAAAAGAACATGCTATTATGCAACTAGTTAGAATGGCTGGAGTTGGTCAAAAGCTTTGCTATGTGCAAGTAAACAGACCACAGTAAGAAAGATGAGCATCAACTCACATCAAACACTAAGTCAAACTAAGTAGAAAACTATGTAACACCACAGCTTAACTTCTCTAAGCGAATTCCATGAGCCACATCTCATCGGACATGTAGGTCGAAGTGTCTGTCTCGGTCACCGTAACGCTTGCTGCCTCATTCATAAGCTTCTCTTTCGCAGCAGCTGCTTTCTGCTTCGTAGCTCGAGTTTCTACAGAAATCTCTTCGGATGAATTCTTTGTAGTGGTTAAGATCTCTGGGGTTTTCCTCCCGACCACTTCACCCTTGTTCACCTTCTTGGTGGTCCGACTAAGCCTTGGCTGCTGCTTCTTCTTCTTTCTTCGTGAGAAGGATGCTGTTGCTGTAGGCCTCGTTGCAGTCACTGCCTTTGTTGGGGCTATTGGCACTCCCCTTCTTTCCTTGCTATGATAGCTCATATGTCCTCCCAAGGGCTGTGATGCGGTGAACCCAACTTGGCATGGCTGGCAGTTGTATTTGTACTTTAGTAATATCCAGTGGATTCAGGAACATATGCATCGAATTTGAAGGATTGAAGGGGTGCATCCAGGAAAGGATAGAGGAGTTGAGCCATGGAGGCCAAGTTCAGGTGCAGTCCCTCCTAAGTGTGGCAGAGTCAAGTAAGGATTCAGGGGTGAAGAAGAACCCTTGTGTCGGTTTTCAAGCTCAGTTGCAGGAAACATGGCTTGGTCTGAGGGCAGTGTTGGGCCCAAATAAATTAATTAAAAAAGAGAGAAAAGAGAAAAAAGAAAAAAGAAAAAAAAAGAAAAGAGACGTGCGCATAGAAGGGTGTCTTTTTTTTTTCTTTTTTTCTTTTTTTACGTGCAGCAAACTCTGGCGGCACAGAGAGAAAAAGAAAACAAAAAAAAGAGAAAAACTAAGATATTAAATTTTCTATTTGACGATCAGTTATCAAACTTCGTCAGTTTTGATCCAAATTTGACATGAAGAATTTTTACAGTAAACTCTACAATCATAATGGTGCTGATCTATGGTTTATCCTCTCTAAGATGCTTTTCCTACTATATCTATTTGGTAAGATCTAAAACTTTTATGAGATCCTGATGATAATATATTATTCTTGAGTCAAAATATGTGATCATGATGTTATGATGATCCTCTTATTATTTTAGAGAAGACCTATTATAAACCTGTTATCATTATTGGTGATGGTGGAAGTTTGAAGTGGACTACGATCCCATGGTTTTTTCCGCATTGAATTTTCCACATTAAAAATTCGATCTCACTTGTGATTGATCAGTTGTTCTGTTGTTTCTATTATTCTGGTTAATATTTGATTGTGATATCAAGTTGGTATTTTTTATGAGGAACTCATTTTGATACACAAAGAGGGAAAAGAATTATTCCATATTAACAGGTTTTTTCCCAACAAGTGGTATCAGAGTAGTAGGTTATTTGCTACTAATTTTTTTGTATGATTGAAATGGAAGAGTCAGATGATATGATTAAACTAAACTCATCAAATTATTCCACTTAGAGATGTATGTTAGAAGACTTGCTCTATTGCAAAGATTTATATAAGTCTATCAAAGTTAAAGAAAAACCTTCTGCTATGGAAGAGGAGGAATGGGAATTCCAACATAGAAAAGCTATTACTTATATTAGAAGATGGATTGATATAAATTTGCATGAGCATATTTCTGATGAAACCAGAACTGATATTGTTTGGCAAAGGTTAAAAAATCTCTTTACGAAAAAGACAGTGAGAAATAGAATTTCTCTCCTCAGAAGACTTATTAATTTGAGGTATAAAGATGGTAGCAACACTATTAAGCACATAAACCTATTTCAGAGTCTTACAAACAAGTTGATTGCTATAAAAATGAATATAGATGATAAAATGTAGGGATTATTACTTCTCACTCTTTACTAGAAAATTGGGAAACATATGTTGTGACAATTTGTAACTCCACGCCAGAGGAAAATCTAACCATAGACATGGTTAAAGATAGTTTACTGAATGAAGATGCCAGAAGGAAAGAACAGGGAGAATCTCCTTCTGGTGCACTTGTTATTGAAAAGCAGGAAAAACGTGGAAGAAGTCACAGTAGAAATCCATATGGTTACAGAGGAAGATCCAAGTCTAAAAAAGATATCAGGTGTTTCCACTGCAACAGGCCAGGTCATATGAAAAAAGAGTATAGGTTTGGAAGCGAGAACAGAATGAAAAGAAGAAAAATGAAAAAGAGACCAATACAGTTACTGCTGAAGATAATATCATTATTGTTTGTGATGATGGATGTGTTAGTCTTATAGCTTAGGACAGTAATTGGGTAATTGACTCTGGTGCTTCATTTCATTTTACTTCTCATGGTGATTTCTTCAGATCCTACACTATTGGTGATTTTGGCAATGTTAGAATGGGAAACAATGGTACATCCAAGATTGTGGGTATTGGAGATATTTGCTTAGAGACTAGTACTGGGAGCAAATTGATACTCAAAGATGTTAGACATATTTCAGATATTCGTCTAAATTTGATATCTACAGATAGACTTGATGATGAGGGATTTACATACTATTTTGGTGAAAGCAAATGGAAGCTCACTAAAGGTTCTCTAGTTGTGGTGAGAGGAAAGAAGTTAAACTCTTTTTATATTATGGAAGCTAAGCTACATAAAGGAGAGATTAATGCAATTCAAAAGGGTGAAAGCATAGATCTTTGGCATAAGAGGCTTGGTCATATCAGCGAGAAGGGACTTCAAACTCTTTCTAGAAAGTAGTTCTTACCAGAGTTGCAAGGTACATCTCTTAAATCTTATGATCATTGCTTAGTTGGAAAAACACATAAAGTTACATTTCATACTTATCCGCCATCTAGAAGATCAAATATTATTGATTTAGTTCATACTAATGTATGTACTATGCAAACTAGAACTCTTGGAGGTGCTCTTTATTTTGTTACTTTTATTGATGATCATTCTAGAAAAGTTTGGACTTTTGCTTTGAAATCTAAAGACCAGGTACTTGATGTCTTCAAAGAATTTCATGTCAGTGTTGAAAGAGAAACTAGCATAAAGCTAAAGAGTGTTCGAGCAGATAATGGTGGCGAGTACAGGGGTCCTTTTGAGAATTATTATAGGTTTCATGGTATTAGGCTTGAGAAAATAGTTCCAAAAACTCCTCAACAAAATGGTGTAGCAAAAAGGATGAATAGAACCATTGAAGAAAGAATTATGTGTATGCTTTCCCACGCCAAGTTACCTAAGTTATTTTGGGGGAGGCTATGAGAACTACAATTGATCTGATAAATCTTTCTCCATCAGTTCCTCTGAAAGGTGATATTCTAGAGAGAGTATTGTCACGGACAAATTGTAAATGGCTTGTTCGGTGTAATGCTTATGTATGTCTATGTCTTTTTGGTTTGTTATAGCTTTATAAAGCTTGTAAAAGGTTAGCCAAACGCTTAACAGCCCATTTGAGTGAGTTTGGTGGCCATTGTAGGCTTGTACATAAAGTTTGCGTCGCGTGGACACTTGTACTACATTTCGGTCTATAGTGGACCAATTTTATACCTTTGTTGTGCAATCGTTCTGAGCTTGTGACATCCATGGTTAGAATTTATATTGGCTATAAAGTGTTTATTGAAAAGGTTACTTGTGGATCCCGTGTGAAGCACTTTCTCTGTCTCGTCTTCTCTTTTGCAGGTCATAAGAGATCGTAGGAGATTTCAGGGAAGCTGACCTTTGCGGACTGATACGCAATGGTGCCGCACGGCTTAGGCAAAACCAGCTAAGTCCATGACATATGGTATTAGAGTGGGATAAACATGCATAGAAATATTTAGCATGCAAATGTGGGGGACCTAGCGGGGCTGTGTTGAGGGCAACTAACATGCGTGACCATTTAGAAACGAACATGGAGTTGTAGGGGAAGGAGTCGCTCAGAGAAGCGGGCATCCGAGGATGGCATTCAGAGAAATGGCCAATGCTTTGCGCAAGAGGCATCACGAGGACAACAAGCTAAGAAGAATTGCATAGCGCACAAAGAATGGAATGGCTAAGTTCAAGCAGTGGCTCGATGTTGGCACCTAAACTTGACTGTGCTCGAGGTAAGCAGGGCGCTTGGCAAAGGATGAGACCATGCAAGGTGGAATGGGTTGTTTAGTGATCAAAAGAGTTGTGCAAAGCTCACAGGGGTAAGGGGAGTTGCAAACTCAAGGAATTCGATACTCATACAAGGGCTTGTGTGTGGGCGACGGACTATCCGTAGCCATCCCAAGGTGGCCGAAGGTCGGCACCATGGAGCATTGAAACTTTCTCTTCGGCATGAGCAGGATACGTTCTTAAGAGGCTGAAGTATGCAGCAGGTTCAGCATGTTGCTAAACCCAGAGGGGTGTAGTGAGAATTGTATTGGCAAAGAGTCACAATCTAGCAGATGCATTTGCAGAGGCAGAACAGTGCACCGTTTGTTCAGCAAAGGCGGAGTAGTCCAAGGAGATGGTAATCTCCAAAACTTCCAAAGGGGAGGATGCGAAGAGAGAAGTTTCTCCAACGAGCTAGATATCTAAGAGGGATAAGTCCCAGTTCTCCAAAGAGAGAATCATGTGCAACAGACCACACACGTTGAGGCATACCTCAAGACAAAGCTCAATGGATCGAGCGAGCGGTGAGGAATCATTGCATGATCTCACAGGAGGCAATGCGTTGGTGGACGCATAGCGAGATCAGTGGGGAAGCGACCCAAGGCAACATAAAGTGAAAGCATACTTGGAGCCGATATAGAGATTGAACTCAACAGAGGACTAACCCGTGGAATGGTGGGCATGAGGACTACCATTAACTCTATGCAAATCGAGAAGCTGAGCAGCTTAGGGATAACTTGGTGGAACACTCAAGCTGCATGAAAGGAGTGGCATAGAAGATAGAATATGGAGCGGGGGCTTAGAGCTTTCCTTAGACAGAAGTCAAGGACATGGAGTCTTGTAGAGGCAAGAGCAGGATCATATCGTTCCATGAGTTTCTTATTCTGATGGAACAGACTCATCTTGCATGGTGCCAGAGACGAAGGGAACTTCGAGGCACATGCACCTTATCTCGGTGAAGCATTTGATGGAGGAATTAAGACGACATAGCTTGCAGAGGTGAAGTTAGTGTCAGAAGGCCTTGGCACGAGGTAAGAGGATGCAAAGGCAAGTACTCTTGAAGAATATACCATAGTATTGCTATTTGAGTTGCCATGAGGGAAGCAGTGCGTAGCGAAGATTATGCTAGTATGGGCATAGGCCCAGGATCCAGACAATGGTGCACCAATTTCAGCGAAGTCAGGGGACTTCAGAGGAGCTACTAGGCGATGGACTATCCTAGAGCTAGGCTTCATCCAAGTGTGACCCGAGAGCGGGTGGACGAAGATCGATTGCCAAAGGAGTGAACATAATCGAAGGTGAAAAGGCCCTACGATGTGTTGGCGGAGTCCACATATGGAGATATCGCAGTTCGAATTTATACCACAGAGATCAGAATGCGAGGAGATGTCACCAGGAGGTGACATGATACAGCGGATTGTGGTGGAATAGTTCATGGCAAGGCGACACACACAGTGAGTCCCATGGAGGGACTGGATCATGCAGAGATATGATCGGGAGCGCGATTGGGAGCTCCACTTCAGTGAACAACACGATGGCAAGAAGAGCTATGGATTCAAGCAGTGAATGTCATGGTACTGCAAAGACGGGTCTTCCGTGCGTGCATCGAATGCTGCATTGAATGGAAGCCTTGGACATCAGCTTATGGGGGCTATGCACTATCGAGGAAGAAGTTCAAATGCAAGTACCAGTGAGTCCCATGGGAGGACTGGATCATGCAGAGGTATGATCAGGAACGCAACTAGGAGCTCCACTTCGGTGAGTGACATGATGGCAAGAAGGGCTATGGATTCAAGCAGGGCATACCATGGTACTACAGAGGCGGGTCTTCCATATGTGCATCGAAGGTTGCATTAAATGGAAACTTTAGACATCGGCTTATGGGGGATGTGCACTATCGAGGAAGAAGTTCAGATGCAAGCACCAGTGAGTCCCATGGGAGGACTAGATCATGCAGAGGTATGATCGGAGCGACTGAAGAGTTGGACTACTTCAGAGCTTACATTCGCTTAAGGGAGCACGGCAAGTCAGAGGACAAGGCCGTGTAAGCGAACATTACAACCAATGAAGCTAAGGAGAATAGAAGTGATGCAAGCCCTGTAACATGATAGCGGAGGCCATACATGGGAGTTGCAGTCTGTCTTTCCATCGACCAAGTGGAACTGCTCAAAGAACATAGAGGTGTTAAAGTAGGTGGTCGAAAAAGGGTGAGGAAGCAATGACGAGTCCAGAGAGACTCAGCTACCAAAAAAATTGAGTGTCGGTTAGAATGAAGATGGACTCAGAGGAGTGCTGCAGTGCCGCAGATGCGGATCTACCGATCGTGAATAAGGGACACAGATGCGAGCCAACGAATAGTAGTGTCATGGGCATATCAGCACCATGGTACCGCAAAGGCGGGACTTCCGTGGAGTCATCAATCCCTTGCTCGCATAGAGGGAGAGCGCTTGGTCGTGATATGGGCCGTGGAGGAGGAGAATGCAGTGGCAAACTCCATGTACCATGGCAAGGCAGAAGGGTAGAGGCCAGGGAACTTCATAAGACCAGTGTCAATGGAATTCTCATCAAGAGAGTCGTAAGTGAAGGACTACGGGTCAATGTAGGAGTGCAGGACCAAGGAACGAAGCAGGCAGTACGTGGTATTGTACCTTTGTTACTCAAAGAAGTAGGCAGCAGAAATGATAGAGAAGGCAGTACAATTCCAAAGGCGACCAAACCTATCAGAGACTTACTCCAAGAGGAGTTATAACTTCTTGCATTCCAGAAATTCAATAGCATTGAGAAGGTGAATCACAGTAGCTGACTCAACGTAAGGATTGCAAACACTTCAAGTGCTTCGGAAGTGTGAGCCAAGAGCAGACGAAGTCTAGTAACCAGCTCGACGCACGAAGTACAACCTCGAGGAGGCGGGCGAAGTCAAGTAACCTTTGCCTTCTCAACTCTCAAGAGAATGGGCAAAATTGAGTACCCCAGCACTCTTAGTTATCCAGCAGAGGAGCTATGCACAAATTTGAAGACCCTTCGAAATGGCGAATGGAAGATAATAGTTATCAAGTCCTTACCAATAGTGATCAGTGCTACTGGGAGTAGATTGTCCGCTTCATTTCCCAATTAAATGCCAATCGAAAGCAAAAGTGATGTTAACCTACTTGGATGAGATAACTAAGTGGAAGAGGATTCGATGGGAAAATTTTACGGAGGAAGGACTTGAAAACTTCAAAGGTTGCGAGGCGATGCTCGTTAAAGCTCCAACAAGCATCTATCCAGTTCAAGAGATAAGAAGAATTTGAAGACTAGCACATATCAAAGATGGTCTTTTCCTTCATCAGATGAATCCGTAAGAACCAGTAAGGATCAGCACAACTTTGCCAACCCCACACCAGAGTCAGAGTCATTGGCAAGTTGAAGTAGCATGGCGGATTAAAGTTTGACGACTCAATAACAATAAATAGAGAATAACTGGGAGCAAGGGTCGCATCGCAGCAGGAGCAGAAGATTGAAGATCTAGTAGAGGCATAGTGTTGCAGCATCAATAAAGGCTTCGACGAGGATGTCGAAGGAATAAGTGTGGAAGAATGTCACAGATAAATTATAAATGGCCTGTTCAGTGTAATGCTTATGCATGTCCATGTCTTTTTGATTTTTTTAGCTTTGTAAAGCTTGTAAAGGGCTAGCCAAAGCTTAACAGCCCATTTGAGTGAGTTTGGCGGTCATTGTAGGCTTATACATAAAGTTTACCTCAAGTGGACACTTATACTACATTTTGGTCTATAGTGGACCAATTTTATACCTTTGTTGTGCAATCGTTCTGAGCTCATGACATCCATAGTTGAAATTTACATTAGCTATAAAGTGTTTGTGAAAGGGTTGCTTGTGGATCCCGTGTGAAGCACTTTCTCTGTCCTGTCTTCTCTTATGCAGGTCCTAAGGATCATAGGAGATTTCGGGGAAGCTAATCTTTGCGGACTGACATACAATGGTGCCGCATGGCTTAGGAAAAACCAGGTAAGTCCGTGACAGTATGGAAAGGGAAAGATGTATCTTATGATCATTTGAGAGTCTTTGGGTGCAAACTGTTAGGATCTAAAAGGCACTAAGAGGGGGGGGTGAATTAGTGCAACGGATAAAACGATGGATTTTTCAGTAATTTAAAACAAGTTTCGAAAACTTCGTACGATGAAAACAACGTTTCGTTTGAAACCGATATTTGCGTTTTAAAGCATACGTATAAAGAGGGCAAGTAGAGTAAAGCTTTGCAGCAAAGTAAAACAGAAATTTAAACACTCACACAATCAAGACGCAGCGATGTATAGTGGTTCGGTCAAAGTGACCTACATCCACTTCCGAAGCCTTCTCCGATGAGGCTTCCTTCTTCCACTATCAAATCCTTTGAAGGAGAAGGATCAAATACCCCTTTTTACAGCCCTTTACAAGGAGTTCACACTTGTACAAGATTTCTCAAGAAAAGAAGAAGGTGAACACTTAGCAAGAACAAGACTTTTCAACACTCTACAAAAGCTCAAGACTTAAGAATTTTGCTCAAAAGGGTGCACTTTCAAGAGAGAAAGGGGGGGGGGGTTATTTATAGATGCAAAGTGGATTCAAAATTGGGCTCTAAATTTGAAATCAATTTGGATCGGTCGGTGCAGGCAAGCCATCGGTGGTGTGCCACCGTCACACCGCCTGGATCGATGTACGATGGCGTGCATCGCCCCGCATGTGGCGGTTCCACCGCCGCGAGTGCGTATCGCTGAAGGCGGTGCCACCGCCTCGTCAGAGGGCGCAGGTGCCACTGCGTGCCAAAGCCGGGCGGTTCGCCCGCCCCATTCGGACAAAGCCGAATGGGCCCTGTTTAAGTCCCAACTTGGCTCCGTAGAGGCCCGATTGGCCCCCACTGAATTTAGGCAGGATTTTTTCCTAAATCCTTGCCCTAATCATGTGCAAACTATGAACCTAAAACATAACTCAACGTGATTTAATCTGACACTCTTCAAGTCATCTTCCGGTGAGCTTTACGACGAGATTCCGGTAGCCTTCCGATGCTTCCAGTGGGCTCCCAGCATACTCCGGATTGTATGGCGAGCTCAACGAGTCTTCGGCTTGCTTCCGAATCTTCCCGGTGAGTTCCACGAACCTTCGATGATCTTTGAGATGAACTTCCGAAAACTTCGACAAGTCCTTGATTCGATCTTGGATGGTTCCAGAATACTCCAAAATCTCTCAGACTTCCGATGAACTCTTGAACCCCCGACGGACTTGACCTCGGTAAATCACTTTATGTTTTCTTCCCATCGTAGTTATTCCTGCACACTTATCTCGACAAAGTAGATTAGAACAAATATTTCACCAATTGACTTCATCATCAAAATCCGAGATTCAACAATCTCCCTTTTGATGATGACAATCAATTAGGTGATGGAGTTACTCTTAACTCCCCCTATCTATATGCCATAAAGAAAGAATTGCTTGAAATTCAACACAATAAATTTGACAAAGTTGATGTTGGACAATAAGATGTCAAATAGGTATCAAAGATATCAATGAAGTATACATAATTAAAAACATGATATCAAGAACCTAAATAAGCATTTTAACTTGCAATATCTTGTAAAGCATGGAAAATGCATATAACTTGTCAACATATGGCATATAACTTGTCAACATATGGCAATACACATATTATTTCTCCCCCTTTGTCATCAACAAAAAGGTAACGAGGGATTCAAATGTAACAATAAAGGATGGCCGACAAATATCACAAATGTGGAAAAGGAAATCAATCAGAAAGTCGAAAATCATGTCACAGTGGCCAAGAAGATGTAATGAAGATAAGACAACATATATGTCAAGATGTAATGAAGATAAGAAAACATATATGTCAAGATGTAATGAAGATAATATAACATATATGTCAACATATAACATCGTTCAAAAGAAAAAATACAGCAAGCTTACTCCTCAGGAGGAATGCCAAGATGCCTATACATGTGATCGATCTTTAGGTTCATCTTCCGCATTTCCTTCAAAATTTCAATTTGCTATAGGTTTACTTCATTTAACTCTCTCATGATCGGATCGTCAGAAGATGGAGCAGAAAATGTCACTGATGTAGCTACAACAAAAGGATCAGGAGAAGGAGATTTATTTCCCCTAAGGACTGGTGTTTCAGGATGGTCATCGGTGGGGAGGTATATCACATCTTCTAGGTTGTCTAAACCCTATACCATGCTCGAATGTACACCTAAGTTGCTTAAGTAGTTTAACGTTAATGATATTAAATCTGTCCACTTGTAATGCTTCTTCATTTGGTGGAATGCAAATATTATGGGCATGCAATAGTTTAGTTATTAAACCTCCATATGGTAGCATTGATCCTTTAGAAAGAACCTCTATCATGTGCTGCCGAATTAGGTAACCAAAATAAAAATGTTGTCTGGTTATGATCCAATATAGGTACCTAACTCTGAGACTGATCTCATCATGATGAAACTGTTTAGGAATGACAATGCTTATAAGAATGTGATGCAAAATCTTAGAGTTAAAAGGTAGTAAATGTTCACAACTCTTGGGGATTATACCTAAATTTGGGTTTGCAAACACAGTTTCTAAAGCTTCAGAGTGGGTGGCACCAATCGTGTCCATATCCCATTTTCCTCTAAAATAACATCCTAGTTCTTTTCAACAATTCCAATTAATGAGCATATAGTAATATCACATATTTGGATCTCATTACCTAGAAGATAAGTTGACAAGCCATCATCACTCACAGTTAAATTAGCATAGAATAATTTAACTAAGCGTGGATAAATAAGTTCAATAATTTGCAAAATGGGTAAGGCCTCTAAGTCTGCAATCCACATGATAGGTTCTAGGTTCCCTAATTGATTCAAATCAACATATTTTCCTTTATGAATGGGTCTAGAACCAAGTTCAGAAAATCTAAGGGAAGCTTCTTGTGATCTAAACAAGGATTGGTCAAATGAATCTACCTCCATCCTTTTTCCTTTGTCTCTTGATGTTCTTCTAGGAGCCATTTCTATCTAGGATTGATCAATAATCAATTGAAGAAAGGAATTAATTTAGACAAGAAAAGGAAAGAGAAATAATTCTATTTTTTACCTTAGATTGTTCCTTTGAGATGTAGGAAGCTTGAATCAAAGTAAGATCTCCTTCTTAGGCTTCTAGAGGGAAGAAATGATACCAAAATGATGCTTGGGAGAGTTTAGATGAGTGTAGAGAGGTGAGGAAGAGTGTTCGGGCGGTTCTACCGCCGGCCCTAACTCACCCCGTATAAAAGGGGTGTTCGAGCGGTACTACCGCCCCAGCAGATGGTTCCACCGCCTAGGACTGACTACCCAGCCACTGTCAGATCTCATGGTTACCGCTTGCAGTACAAAAAGAAATATCCGCATTTCAAAATAATTTTTTTTTAAAAAAATGGTCTTATAGATGGGATGAAGTCAAAAAGAATCAGAATGTGTGGAATCAAATCCAAAAAATCATAATTAGAATTATGGAATCAAATTGATGAAAACCATAATGTGTGGAATCAAATCGATGAAAATCATAATTTCAAGGAAAGATATCATCAAATAGAGTTTACTCATTTGGACAGTTCAACATGCCTAATTCCCTTTTAATAAAATCAAATTGTTCCTCATTCAAAGGTTTCTTAGAAATGTCCGCTAATTGATGATTTGTATCAACAAATTCAAGGGTGACATCTCTACTACTTACATGATCACGTATAAAATGATGCCTAATGTCAATGTGCTTAGTTCGAGAGTGTTGAATTGGATTTTTAGTTAGACAAATAGCACTCGTGTTATCACATTTTATAGGAATGTTTTTTAAGTAGATTCCATAGTCTTCTAGTGTATTTTTCATCCAGATAACTCAGGCACAAAGCATGCACTTGCAGCTATGTATTCAAACACCAGTAGATAGTGCAATCAATTTTGTTTCTTGAAGTCCAAGAAACAAGTGCATGACCTAGAAATTGGTATGTTCGGATGTGTTTTTTCTATCTAATTTACATCCACCAAAGTCCGCATCGATAAGCTTTCAAATCAAAATTGTCGATCTTGGATACCATAATCCAAGATTAGGGTCCCTTTAAGGTATCTAAGAATCCTCTTGACAGCTTTCAAGTGAGATAGCTTAGGATTAGCTTGAATCTTGCACATAGCCCTACATCAACATGATGTCAGTCCGTTGCAAAGTGAGATAAAGCAAGCTACCTATCATGCCCCTATAAGTTTTTTGATCAAAACTTTCTCCATTTTCATCCATATCTAATTTAACGGAGGTGCTCATAGGAGTGCTAATATCTTTTGATCCATCCATGTTAAATCGTTTTAACAAATCCAATGTGTATTTTGATTGATTTAGAAATATACCATCACTTAGTTGCTTGATTTGTAGTCCTAAAAAAAAATTTAGTTCTCCCATTAGGCTCATTTCAAATTCATCACTCATATCCTTAGCAAATAATTCACATAGTGATTTATTACAAGACCCAAAAATAATATCATCAACATAAATTTGAACAATAAGAACATCGTTTTCAAAGTGTTTAATAAACAATGTAGTATCAACCTTGCCTTTTGTGAAATCATTTGAAATTAAAAAAGAACTTAGCCTCTCATACCAAGCCCTAGGGGCTTGTTTTAGACCATATAGAGCCTTAGTTAGCTTAAACACGTGGTTAGGAAATAGAGAGTTTTCAAATCCGGGTGGTTGTTCGACATACACTTCTTCGGAAATAAAACCATTTAAGAATGCACTTTTGACATCCATTTGAAATAATTTGAAATCTTTACTACTAGCATAGGCAAGGAGCATCCTAATGGCTTCCAATCTTGCCACCGAAGCGAAGGTCTCTTCATAATCGATACCTTCTTCTTGGTTGAAACCTTTGGCCACTAGTCTAGCCTTGTTTCTAACCATGATACCGTATTCATCTTGCTTGTTTCTAAAGACCCACTTAGTACCAATAACTAAGTGGTCATTAGGTCTAGGAACAAGCTTCCAAACCTCATTCCTCTCAAATTGATTCAATTCTTCTTGCATTGCGATAATCTATGAAACATCTTTCAGGGCATCAACAATGCATTTTGGTTCAACTTGAGAAAGAAAGGCGGCATGGGCACAAAAAATTTTGAAAGAAGAGCGAGTTTGAACCTCTTTCGATGCATCTCCTATAATTAACTCCTTGGGATGAGCATCTACATACTTCCATTCCTTGGGTAAGGAAGTTTGGGAAGAAGATGCATCCAAGTTGTCATTTTGAGGAGAGGGTTCATTCAAATTCAAATTATCAAGACCAAAATCATCATCAAAATCTTTCTTCTTAAATTCAGAAATTTCATTAAAAACCACATGAATAGATTCTTCTATAAGTAAGGTTCTTTTGTTGAAAACACGAAAAGCCTTAGAAACTGAAGAATAACCAAGAAATATGCCTTCATTGGATTTTGCATCGAATTTTCCTAAGGCATCCTTTTCATTTAAAATAAAGCATTTACAACCAAAAACTTTAAAATAAGAAACATTGGGTTTTTTATCATTCCATAATTCATATGGAGTTTTAGATAAGGATGGTCTCACTAGAACTCTATTCATAACATAGCAAGCCGTATTCACGGCTTCGGCCCAAAAATATTTTGCTAAATTATATTCATTTAACATGGTTCTTGCCATTTCTAAACTTCTATTTTTCCTTTCCACTACTCCATTTTGTTGTGGATTTCTTGGAGTAGAGAAGTTGTGATTGTATCCGCTTATTTCACAAAAATTTTGAAGTCATGATTTTGAAATTCACCTCCATGATCACTGAATTGATGAAATCATAAAGCCTTTTCATTTTGAGTGAGTTTACAAAATTTAGAGAAACATTTGAAACAATCACTTTATGAGCCAAGAAATAGGTCCAAGTGTATCTACTATAGTCATCCACAATTACAAAGGCATATTTGCTACCTCCTAGGCTTGTTATGTCAATTGGTCCAAATAAGTCCAAATGGATCAATTGCAATGGTCTAGTGGTGCTAATTTGATTTTTTGATTTGAAACTAGTCTTTATTTGTTTTCCTAGTTGACATGCATCACATACCTTATCCTTAACAAATTTCATGTTTGGGATGCCTCTTACTAAATCTCTAGATGAAATCTTAGAGATTAGTTTCATGCTTGCATGGCCTAGACTTCTATGCCAAAGCCAAGCATCATCATTCAAAAACAAAATGCACATTTCATTACTTAATTTATCAATATTTATGGTGTAGACATTGTTTTGTTTTAAAGCAATCATGGATATGTTGTTGTTGGGTTTTTCAATAATGCAAACATTAGATTCAAATCTAACAACATAACCTTTATCACATAGTTGACTAATACTTAAAAGATTATGTTTTAAACCATCAACTAGTAACACATCATCAATTGAAAAACTCGATTTGTTACCTATGGTTCCCTTGCCAATGATTTTACCCTTGTTGTTTTCACTGAAGGTGACATATCCTTCTTCTTTGCTAGAGAGCATAGAGAAATGAGATGGATCTCCGGTCATGTGCCTTGAGCATCCACTATCAAGATACCATTTCTTGCTCCTAGCTTGTGAGTTTGTCTAAAAGAGGATGGTTTTAGGTACCCATTTGATTTTGGGTGCCTTACAAAATGATCTACTTACTTTGTAATTAATCATTGAACTGTTTATGGTTCCTTTAGGAACCTATATCAATTTTTGTGGATTAATTTTCTTGAATGGACATTTGTAGGCAACATGTCTCGTTTTGCCACAAAAATTACATTTCAAATGAGGTGATACATGCAATGTAGGCCCTTTAACGAAGGTGGTGGGATTTTGGTGAGAACCTCTCACAAATCCGATACCACTTCTATTTCCTACGTGACCTTTGTTAGCAAGAATCATGTCTAAGCTCTTGCTACCGACCTTAAACTTGTTTAGGATCTCTTTGAGTAGCAAGTTCTCCCTCTTTGTTGCATCTAAGTCTTCACACTTAGAGCATGGGGTAGAGAAGGGTTTGAAGACTATTGAACTTACTTTGTAATAAAGCATGCTCTTTCTTAAGCAAATTGAACTTTTACTAATAGTTCTACATTCATCAAATAACTCATGAAAAGCCATAGAAAGTTCATCGAAAGATAATTCTTCACTAAGTAACTCACTAACCTCTTCTCCAAATGCCATTAGTGCAAAGTTTTCCTCCTCTTTGTTGCTAGCTTCTTCAACCTCAGAGTCACTTGAATCATCCCACGTGGCCTTCAAGGCTTTTTTCTTCTTGAATTGCTTCTTCTTGGCTTGAGGGCATTCATTCTTGAAGTGTCCCAGCTTCTTGCATTCGTAGCAAATGACTTGGTCCTTTTTGTGTTCAAATTTGCTTTTTGTGTCATTTTTAAATTTGTTCTTTCTTATAAATTTCTTAAACTTTCGAGTTAGAAGTGCAATGTCATTATCACTGTCCTCATCACTTGATGTTCCTTTCAAGTGGTCTTCTTGTGTTCTAAGTGCCATATCCTTCCTGTCCTTTGGAAGGGGGTTCTCAAGCTCTTTATGAGCATGACACGTCATTTCGTAAGTTATTAGAGATCCAATAAGTTCTTCAAGCGGAAATACTTTAAGATCCTTGGCCTCTTGAATGGTCGTGACCTTTCGATCCCAACACTTCGGAAGGGATCTTAAAATTTTAGTTACCAATTCAAAATTAGAAAAACCTTTACCAAGAGCTTTAAGTCCATTGATGACATCCGTAAAGCAGGTGTACATGTCTCCAATGGACTCATTTGGTTTCATCCAAAAAAGTTCATAAGAATGCACAAGAATGTTGATTTTGGACTCTTTCACTCGGCTAGTGCCTTCATGAGTGATTTCAAGAGTGCGCCAAATATCAAATGCCGATTCACAAATAGAAACCCGATTAAACTCATTCTTGTCAAGCGCACAAAATAAGGCATTCATAGCCTTTGCATTGAGAGCAAAATCTTCCTCTCCGACTCATTCCATTCACTCATCGGAAGAGAAGATTTTGCAAAGCCATTTTCAACAATGTTCCAAAGTTCAAGTCCATGGAAAATGAGAAAATCTTCATACGAGTCTTCCAATACGTATAATCCACCCATTAAACATAGGCGGACGAGTAATGGAAAGACCCTCTTGCATACCTGAGTAGGCCATCTCTCTTGGGTTTTAAACCAATATGAGAGCAAACCTTGCTCTGATACCAATTGTTAGGATCTAAAAGGCACTAAGAGGGGGGGGTGAATTAGTGCAGCGGATAAAACGATGGATTTTTCAGCGATTTAAAACAAGCTTCGGAAACTTCGTACGATGAAAACAACGTTTCGTTTGAAACCGATATTTGCGTTTTAAAGCATACGTATAAAGAGGGCAAGTAGAGTAAAGCTTTGCAGCAAAGTAAAACAGAAATTTAAACACTCACACAATCAAGACGCAGCGATGTATAGTGGTTCGGTCAAAGTGACCTACATCCACTTCCGAAGCCTTCTCCGATGAGGCTTCCTTCTTCCACTATCAAATCCTTTGAAGAGAAAGGATCAAATACCCCTTTTTACAGCCCTTTACAAGGAGTTTACACTTGTACAAGATTTCTTAAGAAAAGAAGAAGGTGAACACTTAGCAAGAACAAGACTTTTCAACACTCTACAAAAGCTCAAGACTTAAGAATTTTGCTCAAAAGGGTGCCCTTTCAGCTGAGAAAGGGGGTATTTATAGATCCAAAGTGGATTCAAATTGGGCTCCAAATTTGAAATCAATTTGGAGTTTCAATGCTCGTCAATGCAGGCGCAAAGCACCCAATGCAGTCAGCGAGCGGTGCCAATACTGTGGTGTGATGCCACCTTGCCCAAACGTCTGGCCCGGCGATGGGTATGTACATCGTCACTTTGTCGATAAGCGTGCCACCGCCCCAACCAGCGGCTCCACCGCCTTTGCCTCCCAGTGCGGCTGTGGCAGGTGCTATACGCACTGGGGCCGAGCAATGGTTCGCTAACACCTCAGTCAAGCGGTTTCAAGCACCCCAGGCCTGTGTCAAGGTTCCTTTGCCTACCCCATTCTGGACAAAGCCGAGAATAGGCCCCGCTGAGTCCCAACTTGGCTCCGTAGAGCGCCCGGTTGGGTCTCACCACTGAATTTAGGCAGGATTTTTCCGTCAATCCTGCTCTACTCATGTGCAAACTATGAACCTAAAACATAACTCAACGTGATTTGATCCGACACTCTTCAAGTCATCTTCTGGCGAGCTTTACGACGAGATTCCGGCAGCCTTCCGATGCTTCCAGTGGGCTCCCAGCATACTCCGGATTGTATGGTGAGCTCAACGAGTCTTCAGCTTGCTTCCGAATCTTCCCGGTGAGTTCCACGAACCTTCGACGATCTTTAAGATGAACTTCCGAAAACTTCGGCAAGTCCCTGATTCGATCTTGGATGGTTCCGGCAACACTTCCGAAAATCTCTCGGACTTCCGATGAACTCTTGAACCCCCGACGGACTTGACCTCGGTAAATTACTTTATGTTTTCTTCCCATCGTAGTTATTCCTGCACACTTATCTCGACAAAGTAGATTAGAACAAATATTTCACCAATTGACTTCATCATCAAAATCCAAGATTCAACACAAAGCATTTGTACATATTCCCAAAGATGAGAGATCCAAGCTTGATAATAAGGCAAAGGCATGTATTTTCTTGGGATATAGTCATGAAGAGTTTAGGTACAGATTATGGGATCCAGTGAATAAGAAGATTGTTAGAAGTAGGGATGTTATGTTTCCTGAAGACCAATTGTTTGATAATGGTGATAATGTTGAGAAGCCAGAAACCTCTATTTATATTTCTTGGAGTTTGGGTTCAGTTCCTCCACCTATAGTTCATGATGATCATGGGGGAGATAATGAAGAAAAATGTTAGTGATGATACTCCTACAGTTGATGAAGTTGAACTAACTGAGCAAGCACCTCCACCACCAGTTTAAATTCCATTGAGAAGATCTATAAGAGAGTGACAACCATCTACAAGATATCCTCCACATGAGTATGTTATGCTTATTGACAGGGGAGAGCCAGAAACTTACCAAGAAGTTATTCTACATGAGCACAAGAATGAGTGGGTTAAAGTCATGCAAGAAGAGATGAGATTCTTGCTTGAGAACCACACCTATAACTTGGTAAAGTTGCCTAAAGAGAAGAAAGCTCTCAAGAATAAATGAGTTTACAGATTGAAAACTGAAAATAATAACTCATAATAAAGATACAAGACACGATTAGTGCTAGTTATAGGTGTCCTATAAGCCAATCATATGAGTGATTGCACTTATAACACGCTGCGTCAATCTCTTTGCTTATGATTATTGGCATTATATCACTTTATCTTGCGTGTTGTATATATTGTGATGTCTTTGGATCTGTGTAATGGGAATTGGATCGTAATGAGATCACGATAATGAGATCGATTCATCTTTAAACATAGACCATAAATTATCCTGGTCATAGGTTACTCGAGAAGGACATCGAGATAACCGGATAGACTGGTGTGTTGTATATTCATTCATATGATAGAGGTAGCTAGTCTCATAGCTACTCATGTGGGGACACTAAGAGTACAGTGCAGGTGCTCATTAGAGAATGAGTTCGCTGATTGATCTGCTTGTAGAATATTGGATGGTTATTGATACCTCACGTCAGACAACGATTCCGTAGTCCCAGTAGTGTATTTGGTCCTTAGACTTGAGATACTAAGGATGTCTTGTATGAGTACTCCACTCTCTGATACCAGACTTATAGGTTTGGAAAGTTTCAGATCTAGTACAGCCGATCATTGGGAGTGGTAACCAACCTTACGAGGGCTATTGAGTGTTAATAGAGGATCATCTACTCTCGGTATCATGAGAGGAATATCTCATGTGTTCTTGCTCGAACAAATCCTTGGCCAAGGTTATTCGAATTAAGAGAGAAAGAGTTTTCCGGGAGAATCCGACAAGAGCAAGACTCGAGAAGAGACCGTATGGGCCTGACAACACTATGCCCAGTATAGGGTCTCTGGGATATTAGATGGATGAGGGACTATAGATACATGGTAACTGAGGACAGATAGGTCCAAAGGATTGGATTCCCCTGTATCATCTAGGGGTCGCGGCGTAGTGGCCTGGTACATCCGTAGTCGATGAGTTGGGTGAATTATTATAGAGATAATAATTCACTAAGTCAAAAGGAGTTTTGATAAGTATGACTCACGGCCAGCTCGATATTGGGCCTAGAGGGTCACACACATATGGTAGGTGTTGTGACGAGTAGAGGTTCGGATATGAGATATCTGCTGAACACCATATCTTATTGGATATCCATTAAGCCCCTGAATTATTGGATCATGAGATGAGATCCAATAATAGCTAATAAGAGATTATTGGGTAGAAACCCACTAATCTAAGAGGCTTGGGTAATTAGATGGAGATCCAATACCCAATAGGGCAAAAGATCTATTAGGGTTTTCAGGAGGCCTCTATAAATAGGAGGGAACCAAAGCTCTATAGGTTGAGGGTTTATTTTGGTAGCCACCTCCTGTTCTCCTCTCCCTAGAGAGAGAGGTGCATCGTCGCAATCCCTGCCGTATGGATACCGCTAGAGAGGAGGATGCTTGACCTCCTTCATCCTCTCCTATAGATCTGCAGGAATTCAGGGATATACGATCTCCCTATGTATCTTCTTTTACACATGCAGTTTTGTGGATTTGTTTTTGACGCACCGATCTTCGCACGATGATGGAAACTTTCTACGAGAAATCTGGGGTTTTGTTTTCTGTTCTTCCGCTGCGCATGTGATGTCGCTCCCCTGATAGATTTCCCAATAGTGGTATCAGAGCCAGGTTGTTCATGCGAAGATCGGATCTTAAACTACGTGTGTTGTGTTTTGAATCTACTTTTGATGCTAAAATCGTTGGCGCAAAAGGGCCAAGAAGGGCAAAGAATCGTTGCGCCCTGCCGCGCTCGCAATGGCTACAAGGCACAACCGTGGCTGTTGGCAGCAGTGTGCTGTGTTGTGACTGCGATGCACCCACAAGGGCACCGGTGGGCGCTGCGCCCGTGCGCGCAGAGGCGCTGGGTGCCCGCGCGGGCAACGGTGACGCCGCCCTCCTCAAGACACAAGGCGCCACGGCAGGTGGCGGCGTTCGCAGCCTTGATAAGGGTGAGGGATTAGTGTTTTAGGATAAAAAATTATTTTACCCCTCAGAATTTCAGAAATTCCGAATTCTGTCCCTTTTGACAGAATTACCAAAATACCCTTTTGGTCGAATTATCAAAATACCCCTAGAAATTTAAAAATTCCCTTTTATGTCCTTGATTTCAGAAAAATAAATATGTTAATTAAATAGTTTAATTAACTATTATTTTTTTATCTAGTAGTTTTATAAAATAATATATACATGTGATGTATGATGTGGATAGATGATCATGGACCTATGATGTGATGTGTGTACATGTGATTATTATTATTATTGGGGCCTATAAGCCTCTATTCTTTTCTCATTTATTGTCGGGCCTGTGTGCCTGTAATTATATTATAATTACATGAGGAGGCACAGCAATAGTGTGACTCACGAGGTCGAGATGAACGATCCGATGCATGGAGATGCGTTGAGATGCCAACGGATCCGACGAAGCGAGATGGACGATCACAGGGCATAGAGATGCACCGACGTACACATAGATCTTGATGTGAGTGATTGGGCCCATTGGCTTGAGCCTGATCACATTAGGATGTGGTCCATGATCATCTGGTGTGATTGCTCATGTGATGTGTGATTAGATATACACATACTAGATATGTATATATATATATTTGCATGCGATGTAGATATAATACGTATGTGTGTGACATTATGTTAGGAGACCAAATCAAAAAATCCTCTCCATTAATAATATTAAGTCGGTAAACATGAGGCAATTAGATTGACCCACGTGGCCTTCCATCGTTATAGCTAGGAACCGATTCCCGTTGTAAGTTGAGTTATTCGAGTCCCTCGAGACTCATCTATATCGCATCTCGCTATCTTATCTACGACATAGAGATGTCATTGGTGATCTGAGGACATGGTATGATTGGTCGAGTCCCTCGAGAGCATATCACCGAATCAGACTCATCTGGTAATGATGGTGATGACTTAACCAAACATCATGGTTGGTCGAGTCCCTCGAAGCCATGGTGGTTCAGAGGCCGAACAGGACGGGAATCATAAGGAGTTGTGATTGGCAAGAGTTGCCTACCTTTACGGGCTTAACGTGATTGGTCGAGTCCCTCGAGATTACGTTAAGACACCGATTGGATCCTGATCCCAACTAGAGATCCGCTGGGGGTCTCCAATTCACATACCGGAGGGTGTTGTGTGTCTCACAAAAAATTAGTGGGAATACATTAAAATAGAAGTCCTTATCTTAATTGTTTAAATTTCTACAAAGTCTGCATGTTGTTTATTTCTGCTATATCTTTTATTTCAAAAAAATGTCACTTTCAAATCCTTTACGTGGCATACTTGATGCCAACCGTCTCACTGGTCCAAATTATACGGATTGGCTTCGCAATCTGAGAATCGTTCTCACGGTAGAGAAAATCGCGTATGTCCTTGATACAGTGATTCCTACACCCGATGAAGGGACAAGCGAGGATGAGATCGCTCGTTATGTGAAGTACTTAGATGATTCCACTCTTGCTCAGTATTTTATGTTGGCCTCTATGACTACTGAGTTACAGAGACAGTATGAAAATATGGATGCTAATTTTATACTCCTGCATCTCCACAAACTGCTTAAGGAAAAGGGAAGAACTCAGCGATATGAGATATCAAAGAGTCTTTTCCGTGCCAGGATGACTAAGGGGACACCGGTTCAGAACCATGTCCTTAAGATGATTGAGTGGATCGAGAAACTCACAAGCCTAGGAATGGTCCTAGAGGATAACCTGTATGTGGATCTTGTGCTTCAGTCCCTACCAGATTTCTTTTCTCAGTTCATAATGAATTTTAATATGAACAAACTTGAGATGACCCTCCCAGAGCTCCTCAATATGTTGAGAGAAGCATAGAGCACCATCAAGAAAGAGAAGCCGGTTCTCTATACTAGTGAGACCAGAAAGAAAAAGAAGGCTGAGAAGACCCTTAAGAAGGGCAAGGGCAAAATGGGTAAGGCAAAGGTTGCCAAGAAAGACCCAACAAAGGACAAAGGCCAGTGCTTCCATTACGGCAAAGATGGGTACTGGAAGAGGAACTGTAAAGAGTACCTTGCAGAAAGGGCGAAACAAAAGCTTGTAGAAGCTTCAAGTACATTCATGATTAATCTCCATTTATTAGAATCTTATGATAACACATGGGTATTGGATACCGGGAGTGCTTATCATATTTGCAATTCGTTACAGGTTCTGGCAAGACTTAAGAGATTGAACAGAGGCGAGATGGACCTTAAGATGGGCAATGGAGCAAAGGTTGCTGTAGTGGTTGTTGGCAAGGTCACCTTACATCTGCCTGGTGGAGCTATTATTGTATTAGATGCATGCTATTATGTTCCTTCTATTATCAAAAATATTATTTCCATTTTATATTTGACAGTTAGTGGATATAAATTAGTTTTTGAGAACAATGATTGTTCAATAATATTAGATGATGAGATCATCATGAGAGGAATGATGCATAATGGTTTATTTATGCTAGATATAACTCCATATATCATGAGTGTAAGTGAGTCTCAGAGGAAACGAAAAGTGAAGAACTAGATAGGAGAGAGTATTAAAACCCTTCGATAAGATTGAGAAGGTGAGTACTTGAGTACAGAGTTCACCCAGTTCCTTAAAGACCATGAGATTTTATCCCAATGGACACCTCCTTATACACCACAGATTAATAGTGTATCAAAAAGGAGGAATCGCACACTGTTCGACATAGTACGTTCCATAATGTGTTTCGCCAACCTACCCATCTCATTCTGGGGATATGCCCTAGAAACCGTAGCTTATCTTCTGAACAGAATTCCAACTAAGTTAGTGATGTCTACTCCATATGAGATATGGAATGGGAAGAAGCCCGATCTTAAGATTGTTAAGATTTGGGGCTGCCCAGCCCACATTAAGAGATACAACTCTGACAAGTTAGAATCTAGGACGAAACGGTGCAAGTTCGTGGGATACCCTAAGGAAACTTATGGGTATTATTTCTATCATCCTAAGGACCAAAAAGTCTTTGTAGCCAAGAGAGCAGTGTTCCTTGAGAAGGAACACATTTTTGGTGGAGACAGTGTGAGCATAATAGAGTTGAGTAAGGTTGGACAACCTAGCTCAAGCACCATTCCAGAATCTGTTCAGATACCTAACACATAAGTTCCAACTTTACGTAGGTCCGATAAAGTATCCCATCCTCTTGAGAGATATATGGGATATATCAGAAGAGAGGATATTGAGGATATTAATCCTCAAACCTACAATGAGGCTATTATGAGCATAGACTTCGGGAAATGGCAAGAAGCCATGAGTTCAGAAATGGATTCCATGTACTCTAACAAGGTTTAGAACCTAGTTAATGCACCCAAGGGTAATGTACCCATTGGCTGTAAGTGGATCTTCAAAAAGAAGATTGGAGTAGATGGAAAGGTAGAGACCTATAAAGCAAGGCTAGTAGCTAAGGGGTATCGTTAAAGGCAAGGTGTTAACTATGATGAAACTTTCTCACCTGTAGCCATGCTAAAATCTATTCGAATTCTATTGGCTATTATAGCACACTATGATTATGAGATCTGGTAGATGGACGTCAAAATCGCATTCCTCAATGGTAACCTCGAGGAGGAGGTGTATATGATACAACCTGAGGGATTTGTGTCTAGAGATAACCCAAATAAGGTGTGCAGGTTGCTTAGGTCCATTTATGGATTGAAGCAAGCTTTTCAAAGTTGAAACATAAGATTTAATGAGGCGATCAGATCTTATGACTTCGTTAAGAACGAAGATGAGCCTTGTGTATATAGGAGATTAAGTGGGAGCACTATCACCTTTTTGATATTATATGTGGATGACATCTTGATCATTAGGAATGATGTAGGAATGCTCTCCACAGTAAAGACTTGGTTATCTAGGCACTTCTCCATGAAGGACTTAAGGGAAGCATCCTACATATTAGGGATACGGATCTATAGAGATAGATCCAAGAGGATGCTTGGCTTGTCCTAGTCCAGGTACATAGACACCATTGTCAAAAGGTTTGGCATGAAAAATTCCAAGAGATGTCTCATACCAATGAGACATGGAATATCACTTTCTAGGAGTATGTCCCCAAAGACTCCTGAAGAAAGGGCACACATGGATATGATGCCATATGCATCAGCGATAAGAGCTATCATGTATGTTATGCTATATACCAAGCCTGATATAGCACATGCTCTGAGTGTCACGAGCAGATATCAAACAGATTCAGGCTTGGAGCACTAAAAAGCAGTAAAATGTATCCTTAAGTACTTGAGAAGGACTAAGGATCTTTTACTGGTATATGGAGGTAGTAGCCTCAAGGTTGAGGGCTTCACGGACTCGAGTTTCCAGTCCGATGTCGATGATAGCAAGTCTAATTCAGGGTATGTGTTCACCCTGAATGGAGGAGCAGTATGCTGGAAGAGTTCCAAGCAAGACACTACTGTTGACTCGACCATAGAGGCGGAATACATTGCTGCGACAGAGGCAGCAAAGGAGGGAGTCTGGATGAAGAAGTTCATCATAGATCTAGGAGTCATCCCGAGCAGCGAGGAGCTGATTCCTTTATATTACGATAAATATGGGATGATTACTCAAATAAGGGAACCCAGGTCTCATCAGAAGTGTTCTGAGGAGGTTCCAACTTATTAGAGAGATCGTGGCCCGAAGAGATATAGCAATGGAAAGAGTTCCATCCGAAGATAATATTGTAGATCCACTGACAAAGCCACTGACTCAGATTATCTTTGAGCGTCATAGAGGTCTGATAGGGATTAGACATATTAGTGATTGGCTTTAAGTCAAGTGGGAGATTGTTAGTTATAGGTGCCCTACAAGCCAATCATATGAGTGATTACACTTATAACACGCTGTGTCAATCTCTTTGCTTATGATTATTGGCATTATATCACTTTATCTTGCGTGTTGCATATATTGTGATATCCTTGAATCTGTGTAATGGGAATCGGATCGTAATGAGATCATGATAATAAGATCGATTCACCTTTAAACACAGACCCTAAATTATCCTGGTCATAGGTTACTCGACAAGGACATCGAGATAACCGGATAGATTGGTGTGCTGTATACCCGTTCAATGATGGAGGTAGCTGGTCTCATAGCTACTTGTATGGGGACACTAAGGGTATAGTGCAGGTGCTCATTGGAGAATGAGTTCACTGATTGATCCGCCTACGGAATGCTGGATGGTTATTGATACCTCACGTCAGATAGCGATTCCGTAGTCCCAGTAGTGTATCTGGTCCTTAGACTTTAGACACCAAGGATGACATGTATGAGTACTCCACTCTTTGATACCATATTTATAGGTTTGAAAAGTTCCAAATCTAGTACAACCGGTTATTGGGAGTGATAGCCAACCTTATGAGAGCTATTGAGTGTCAATAGAGGATCATCCGCTCTCGATATCATAAGAGGAATATCCAATATGTTCTTGCTTGAACAAATCCTTGGCCAAGGTTATTCGGATTGAGAGAGAAAGAGTTCTCCAGGATAATTCGATAAGAGCAAGACTCGAGGAGAGACCGTATGGGCCTGACAGCACCATGCCTGGTATAGGGTCTCTGGGATATTAGATGGATGAGGGACTATAAATACATGGTAACTGAGGACAAATAGGTCCAAAGGATTGGATTCCCCTATATCGTCTGGGGGTCGCGGCGTAGTGGCCTGATACGTCCGCAGTCGATGAGTTGGGTGAATTATTATAGAGATAATAATTCACTAAGTCAGAAGGAGTTCTGACAAGTATAACTCACGGCCAGCTCGATATTGGGCCTAGAGGGTCACACACATATGGTAGGTGTTGCGACGAGTAGAGGTTCAGATATGAGATATCTGCTGAACACCCTATCTTATTGGATATTCATTAAGCCCCTGAATTATTGGATCCTGAGATGAGATCCAATAATTGCTAATAAGATATTATTGGGTAGAAACCCACTAATCCAAGAAGCTTGGGTAATTGGATGGAGATCCAATAACTAATAGGACAAAAGATCCATTAGGGTTTTTAGGGGGCCTCTATAAATAGGAGGGAACCAAAGCTCTATAGGTTGAGGGTTTCTTTTGGTAGCCACCTCCTGTTCTCCTCTTCCTAGAGAGAGAGGTGCATCGTCGCAATTCCTATCGTGCGGATACCGCTAGAGAGGAGGACGCTTGACCTCCTTCATCCTCTCCCACAGATCTGTAGGAATTCAGAGATATACGATCTCCCTAGGCATCTTCTTTTACACGTGCAGTTTTACGGATTTATTTTTGACGCACCGATCTTCGCACAACGATGGAAACTTTCTACGAAAAATCTGGGGTTTTGTTTTCTGTTCTTCCGCTACGCATGTGATGTCGCTCCCCTGATGGATTTCCCAACAATTAGTTGTGAATGGATTCAGTCAGAAGAAAGGTATTGACTTTGAAGAAATATTTTCTCTTGTGGTGAAAATGTCCTCTATCCGAGTTGTTCTTAGTTTGGCTGCCCGTTTGAATTTAGAAGTTGAGCAACTTGATGTGAAAATTGCATTTCTTCATGGTGACCTAAAAGAAGAAATTTACATGGAGCAACCAAAAGGTTTCAAAATCAAAGGAAAAGAAAATCTAGTGTGCAAGCTAAGAAAAAGTTTATATAGTCTCAAACAAGCACCCAGACAGTGGTACAAGAAGTTTGATTCCTTTATGATGAGCCAAGGGTATAATAGAACTACATTTAATCATTGTGTATTTACAAAGAAGTTTTCAGATAATGATTTCATTATTCTCCTGCTATATATTGATGATATGCTGATTGTTGGCTATGATGCTGGTAAAATTGAGAAGCTTAAAAGAGAGCTAAGTAAGTCTTTTGTCATAAAAGACTTGGGATCGGTGAAATAAATACTTGACATGAAGATTCTTCGTGATAAGAAGAAAAGAAAGATTTGACTATCTAAGGAGACCTACATTGAGAAAGTTCTTGAAAGATTCAATATGAGTAAAGCCAAAGCAGTTTGTTCTCTACTTGTAGGTCATTTTAAGCTCAGCTCAAAACAATGTCCAACAAGTGAGAAAGAAAAAGAAGAAATATCCAGAGTGCCTTACTCATGTGCAGTGGGCAGTTTGATGTATGCTATGGTTTGTACTAGGCCAGATATAGCTCATGCAGTTGGAGTTGTTAGCCGATTTCTCTCTAATCCTGGAAAAGAACATTGGGCAGCAGTAAAATGGATATTAAGATATCTAAGAGGTACTTCCAGGTTGTGTTTATGTTTTGGCAATGGTGAACCTGTGTTAGAAGGGTACACAAATGCAGACATGACAGGTGATACTAATTTTAGGAAGTCCACTTCGGGATTCTTAATGACATTTGTAGGGGGAGTAGTCTCTTGGCAGTCTAAGTTATAGAACTGTATTGCTCTATCAACCACAGAAGCAGAATACATAGTCATTACTGAAGCCTGTAAGGAAGCTTTGTGGATGAAAAAGTTTCTATAGGAATTGGGCTTGAAACAAGAAGGATATATTGTTTACTGTGATAGTCAGAGTGTCATTCACCTCTCCAAGAATTCAACATACCATTCTAGATCCAAGCATATTGATGTGAGATACCATTGGATTTGTGATATGCTTGAGATAAAAGAATTACAGTTGAAAAATATGCATACCAATGAGAATGGATCAGACATGTTGACAAAATCTTTGCCTAAGAAGAAATTTGAAGCTTGTAGATGAAGAGCGAGCTTAGTACAGCTCACCATATAAGTTGGAGGAGGAAAATTATTCGGTCCAACCCATAGGTGGGCTTGGACAGGATAATTAGGCCTTTGAGCCCAAATCAGTTAATTAAAAAAAAAGAAAAGAGACGTGTGCACGTAAGTGTGCAGACAAGGGTTTTATACCTTAAGCAAACTGTGGTAGTGCAAAGAGAGAAAAAAAACAGAGAGCGAAGGAGGAGAGAGAAAAACTAGGATATTGAGTTTTCTACTTGACGATTAGTTATCAAACTTCGTCAGTTTTAACCCAAATTTGATATGAAGAATCCTTATAGTAAACTCTACAATCCTAATAATGCCGATCTGCGGTTTATCCTCTCTAAGGTACTTTCCTGCTAAACCAATTTGGTGAGATCTAAAATTTTTCTTTGATGAGATCCATCTATGTGACGATGACATATTATTCTTGAGCCAAGATATGTGATCTTGATATTATGATGATCCTCTTATTATTTTAGAGAAGACCTATTATAAACCTGTTATATTATTGGTGATAGTGGAAGTTCGAAGTGGATTATGGTCCCGTGATTTTTTCTGCATTAGGTTTTTCACGTTAAAAATTCAATTTCACTTGTGATTGATCAATTATCTTGTTATTGATATTGTTCTGATTAATATTTATTTATGATATTAAGTTGATATTTTTTATAAGAAACCAATTTTGATAAGAAAAAAATTATTCTATATTAACAAACTTTTTCCCAACAGATCGGAACATAAGAGACCCATCCGGAATCATGGAGGATAGTTGGAAAGGGAAGAAGAGGCGAGATGGCTTCCCGCCTTCAACACAGAAAAAGGGAACATGGCTTCATAGAGTGGAGAGATGAGAGGGTCACAAGGGATGACTATGGGCGTAATTATTTCTGAGCTTTGGCTTGAGGAGAAGCTCGGATCCATGATGGCAGGAAAAGAAGGATAAGGAGGGAGGAGGAAGTAGCACTCAGTTGTGCATGGAGAAGGGAAAGAAGAGCTAGCTTTATAATGTGAAATGGATCTCTCTCTCTCTCTCTCAAGTGCCTAGGAAGTGTCAGCTAAGTTATCCAGGTGGTGAGGAAGAAGCGAGAAACATGTTTCTTGCTCGTCTTGTAGTCATCTTCATCATAACGGCCTCGAATAGTTCATGGCATCTCTTGTGGATTGCCTATATATCTGCAAATTTCTCTTACATCTTTAGGTTGTTTACATGTAATGTTATGTCTGTCTAGTAGTTTATGGAAGATGACGAGCAATCTTAAGATACATGCAAAATGTAATATATTACATTATCCTAATAAGTTTGATTTGATGCAGTCAGTTGTAGAGGATTAATGAAGCTAAAATAAGTGGGTCGCAATTGCACTACTAATTTGTTGGGTGCTGGGTGCATTTAATATACGAGATATGGTGAAAGTTTAGCTGACTTACAAGTCTCCAGCGGTACATCGTATTCACACCATGCAACAGACAGTTAGGCGTATCCATATGTCACGTCTCACCTTGTGGTATTTATTGCATGGTTATTCTGAAAGGGAACACATTTCACCATTTTATTGTTTTTTTCTCAATCACAAAAAATTGAATGGGCTTTGATTTTGCCTCGATATATATTGCATTGATTGTGTTTGACGTGTCTTCTAGTGAAGAGACGTCTATACAACTACTTTGGAAGCTTTCCTGTGCCATTATCTCAAATACTTATATATCAAATAGTTCTTCTACCAACTAAGACTTAATGATAAAACTATTAGAAGTTTTTGAAAAAAAATCTTATATTTTTGAAAACCTTTTCATATCGTGCATGAATTAGCTATCTATAACCTTTGGATAAACATAAGTTAAGAAATTAAAAAAAAAATGACATCACAAGAGTCTAGAGTTATATCTATCTTCAAGGGCACCTTTCGAATCCGTTCTGAATAGATAAAATCATGGGAGATATACATAGAAACTATATTTTCTCGAATACCTATTTGCTTATGCCAGTGAGAACAAATACTGGTAGATATAACCTTTGGATAAACATGGTAGGAGGGTTCAGTAAGTATCAGTTCTCTAATGATGAACACATTTAATCCATATAGAAAAACTAAGATGTGATCTTTTTAGTTACATGAAATGTTCGATGTGGCTAAGCTTGATGGCTTAGTTTTCTTTTTGGTTGTAATGTTCCCTTAATTATGACTTGAATTGGGTTGTAAGGATGATATATATGACTTGAATTGACTTATGATGCATGGTTTGAGGATCACATCAGTATTGATTCGACTTAAACTCATTAATGTTGGGATTGACAAGCACCTTAAGATTCCCAGATTCAGAGTCATACGAGAAGAGGGAATTATTGCATAAGAAAAATTCTTATAGAAAAAAGAAACCCTTAAATTTCAGAGTCTTTGTCCTACAAGTGTTTTTAACTAAAAGATTTATAGCGATCTTCGTGGGTTTACGGATCTACCGGGCCGAAAGCTTCTCCAGCCTGTCATTTAAGACCGGATTTATCTCGCGCGCATCTTATCATTCTCTTTCATTTATATTATAATATATAATATATATATATATAGATATGTATATATAATACTAAATCATGATTTGATCCGCTGATCTATTCATTTAATAATGATCTATTCAGTTATAAAATTTTTGGGGAGGTGTACTGACGACTCGCCAGTGATGGCGGTAATATTTCAGTTATAAAATTTATCGGGAGGTCGAATCTCGATAATGTCACATAGAGAAGAGTGAAAATAGTACAAAAATACAAGTACATTTCCTGCGAATCGGCATCAGTTTCCCGTTCCCCAAAACACACGAATGTACGCGAGCGAAGCCACGAAGGGATCCTGAATCCGGGACAGGTTCATCCCGCTGGTGTTGCGACCACCACAAAGTCGGAGTCACAGTCCAGAGAGAGAGAGAGGATGCATCTTAGTGAGAACGAGGGCATCGAGGGGAAGACCTTCGCGGTGACGGGAGGGTTAGGGTTCGTAGGTGCGGCCCTCTGCCTGGAGCTCGTCCGCCGCGGTGCCGCCGTGGTCCGATCCCTCGACCCCCGCCCCGCCTCCCCGTGGTCCATCCAGCTGCGCAAGGCCCGCGTCGAGTGCATCCAAGGTCCGCCTTTTCTTCTTCTCTCTCTTTCTTCCCCTGCGGTCTCTTCCAAGTACGGCGCGGTTTCAGCTTCAATCTGACATTTTTGATACGTTGTTGCCCTAAAACTCTTTCTTTTGGCCGTTAGATTTTCTCGGAGGCCCTAAATCCCTAATTTATCAGATTGATCAACTGTAGAAATCGAGTGGTTGGCGATCGCGTGCTCTTCTTGTTCTCTTCGATAACTACTACAGTTGGTGTAGGGTTTTAGGCGAAATTGTCAAGTTTTGTGCGCTGAGTGAAAAACTGTATTTATCTTATCAGGCTCATAGCTGGTTGTGCAAATTCGAGATAGGTCGATCTTTAAAACCTTTATTTTTTTCTGATTTCTGTAACAAACTATAATATAGTGCTTGAATGCATTTTCCAGTTGCTGCTCTTTCTGATAAGTCATTCACTATTGTAAAATTCATTCAACCTTATGTAACAAGTAGTATGCCTACCATTGGGCAATCATTTAATTGAACCCAAAAATGAATAGGTCTTTCTTGCATATTGTTCAGTTGATTTTTCATTTTTGCAACCATTTACTAGCCTATCATTTAAACTTAACTGCTTACCTTATTTGCATTCCGGGGATGAATGCCACACCAACAAATATGATCCTTTAAGGCAATGGTTCAGTTATGGAATTCATTTGGCTAATGATAATCGCAATGGAGGCACTTATCGATGATGCAATTATGCAAGTGTCCACAGGTTTTTGAGTTGGTTATTGTGATAGGCCAATGTGGTTTATCCACATTCCAACACCAATCTGACCTGGGGTGAGAGAGGAAGAAGATTAAGTGTTGGAATAGGGCCGTATGATGATCGAACGATAGATTTGGTCAAGTTGTGTTTTATAAGTAGGATTTTTCATGAAAATGTTGCCAACAACAAAATCTAAGGACATAGGATCCTGAATATGGATGAAAACAGGAAGATACTGGGTTAGGGCACTTTGGAAGACATAAACATGAAGATCCAAGTCTGTATGATTTTTTTGTTTGGGTGTGAATGGGCAGAAAGATAAAGGAAGCTCTGAAATGGGGTGTTGTGACTGCAGATTGGATCCTAGCATGAATAGGTTCAGCGTAGGATCTGTTCTTCGCTGGATTACAAGATCTGTTTTTATCTGATATATTATTGTCGGTATAAAGGTCGTAAATCTGAGTTTAGATCAGAGACGTTTCAGCTGGCGGATATTGTTGAAGAAACGTTTGGGGTGGTAATACATAATACTAAAATACAGAAATATTAATAGGAGTTGTGAAACAAAATAGTCTACATGGACTTATTTGAGATCCTACGAGTTGTTTCTACGGTTGGCTTATAGTGCTGTGTTTCTATTATGATGAGCTATTCTTAAGCCACTTGTATAGTAACATAATTTATCTAAATTTTGCAGGGGACGTGAGTCGGAAGAAAGATGTTGAAAAAGCTTTACGAGGTGCAGATTGTGTTTTCCATCTTGCTTCATATGGAATGTCAGGGAAGGAAATGCTCCAAGCTGGGCGTACTGATGAAGTTAATATAAATGGAACCTGCAACATATTGGATGTTTGCCATGAGTTTGGTATCAAAAGGCTAGTTTATGTGAGTACATATAATGTTGTCTTTGGAGGAAAGGAGATTGTAAATGGGAATGAATCATTACCGTATTTTCCTATTGATGAACATGTTGATCCATATGGCCGGAGTAAATCTATTGCAGAACAGCTGGTTCTTAAAAGTAATGGGCGTCCATCCAAGTAAGTTTTTGAAGTTCTTACATATTATTTTGCATATAGTCATTTGTGTTTCCTTTAGTGATTTTTTTTTGTAAGATAAGCATGTCTCTCTTTAGCAATTGAGGTAGTTCTCATAACCTTAATAAGGAGACATAGAGAGACATGCCTTGGTTGGCTTAAGAACTTCCTGTTGCAGAACAAAGGTAAATTGATCGAGTCATAGTTGAGTCAATTAGTTGAGTTCTAGGGTTTGTTATGGAGATGATCTTGTGTTTTGTTTATGGCTTGTTTTAATAGATACAGCTGGTCAAATTTTATTCTTTAGGCAACTGAGCGAGCTTAGCTCTTTGTTTACTATTTTTAGTTTTTGTTGGATCTGAATGCATCTAATGCCAAGTTAATTTAATGTTTTTATATTTTTTTAAAGAATTAACGAGTGCAAGGGGAGGCTAAGTGTTGCATCGGGTAAACTCTAGTGGATTGAGAGGATCTTGGAGTAAAGAGGAGCTTCTTCATGAGTTTTTTTTTCTGAGAGGTTCTTGGGAGACTCTAGTGAATATATTGTTTATTCCCAGATGAGCTATTGTGATGCCATTGATTAGAATGAAATGATGGGTAGTTCCATAAACATGAAGCAAATTCAACTATTTCTGGTAGCCCAAACATATCATCAAACTTTCAGAATTTCAGCTTTTAATGAAAAAAAAAAAACTTATATATAAATTATAGCACACCTATCTCTCCTCAAACTTCTTCGTTTTGGACCAGGATTCCTCCATTTTTTTTCTCCTCTTTCCTCATGTCTAGTGGAGGCTCGAGCTTCTGCAACTCAAACCAAGGGATGCTAGCTCTTTCAGACCCTTATTTCTTTTGTCAGCCAGTTTTATTTGTTAAACAGTTGGACCGCTGTTATGGAAACAGTCAAATACAAAACTAACTTAGGGAGGGATATAAGCCATCCAACATGCCTGGGTTGATGTATTGTGATCCAACATTTAAGTTCCTGGTCAGATTGGTACATACTGTATTTACACTCTGGTAGACAAATATTCGATGAGTACCATCCTTACTGTACTTCCACCTTGGTATATAAATTCTTGATAAGTCCACCTCACTAAGCTTCCATGAGACCATGATAGTATTTTCTTTATAATTTTTTTTCTTGTTATAGGAAAAAAGATGGTTGCCTTTATACTTGTGCAGTTCGTCCTGCTGCTATTTATGGACCCGGTGAGGAAAGGCACTTTCCAAGAATTATTTCCCTTGCAAAGCTGGGCTTGGCGTTATTCAAAGTGGGCAGTCCAAGTGTAAAAACAGACTGGGTCTATGTGGAAAATCTTGTTCTTGCTCTGATATTGGCAAGCATGGGACTTTTAGATGATATTCCTGGTAGAGAAGGACATCCTGTGGCGGCTGGGCAACCATATTTTATTTCTGACGGTAACAACCAGATTCTTGGAATCAAGCTTCTATAATGTATTACACTTGCATATGGAGATCCTAAAGAAGACAGACCAATGCATGTACTGTTTGTGTGTGTCCCTTGTTATCTTGCAGTATATAGTATTGAATTCCAAGGATTACTTTTTTGCATACCTGACCCATATCGGTCCTTGGCCGGACCAATATGTATCGTTGTTTCGAAGATGAAGAAGGAGAAGAGAAGGTGCAATGGAGGAAGAGAAGGAAGGAGGAAGGGGAAGGAAGAAGAGGAGGTGGTGGAAGAAAGAGGAGGAAGAAAAGGTGGAAGAGAAGAGGAGAGAAAGTGTACTTATCGGCGGTTCACAGCGAACGACCCTAAGTGCTTGCATTCGAGCAATGTGAGGCTCTTTGTGTTTATCAAGGCTCTTTGTGTTTATTGTTGTTTTTTAAAATGGTTTGGATCAAACCACGCAAAACGGGGTTGATCCACTTACTGGTTTGTGCCTTGACTGGTACGTACAGTCCGGTCAGACGCTGCCTAATTCTCTAAAACGTGGAAATTGTTTAAGACTGAAGTTGTATAAAATTCATCAAAAAATTGTTGATAGTAACTCTACTATGTGGTGTTAGACAGTGAGCCTTGATATATGGTAAAGATTGCTCTTTTGCAACTTGTATGACTAGGGTTTGAGTAATGGTTAATCTCTGACCACAAGGGTAACACTTACCTTGGCCCACATCCTGCATTGATACGAGACTCATGCACTGGACTGCTCTTTTTTCATTAAAAATATAAAAAGGAATATCAGGACTATGTAGTGATTGCTAGGCCCAAAATTATTAGTTCACATTGATTACAAGAGGAATAAAGGGCTAAAAACAGCTGATATTTAGAGAGAAGTATATTATTACTTGGCAGGATTAAAGTTACATTTCTTAAACATCTGTATCGTTAGTTTGGAAAATGTGGATGATACCTGATATTTTCTTTTCTTTTTTCTTATGACATAATCTGAGCTCTAATATTGGACAATAATAATGGATCTCATTTTATCAAGTAAAACCTCTTATTTTAGGAAGGTCTTTTGACAAGGCTTGGGGGGTTTATCTATGGCTTGTAGCTCTGTGTTGTCACTCTTTGAGCTACTGGTTCCACCTTGTTACTAACAAATGTGTTTCTGAGGATACCTTTAGAAAGGGACATTCCATCTTTAAAAGAGACATGAAACTATGAAAGTATGTTTCACTTGTTTCATAACTTTCTGTGAGACCAATAATAGTGCATATGAGCTGTGATGCAAAGGGCATGCCATAATTGGGGTTTGAATAAGATGACCTTTGCATGGGATTCTCATCTGTTCTTATACCTTCAGATATTTAAAAATTCAAATGAGTAGAATCGTGTGATGATGCCATAATTTGGTTTTGAATAATTGCAAATTTGGTTTGAATAATTTGGTTTTTTATAATTTGTATCTTAGATTTTTATCTCATTCATAATTGCAAATATTAGAAAACCCAAGGGATCTTTTAGCTTTCTCATCATCTTGGTATTGAAGGATTTTCCCAAAGGCATCTCTTTTGCTGAATTTTGTCTTTTCTTTTGTTCTTAAGCATTCTGGGCTATCTAACCTGTAGAGCCTCTCATGATGTAGCATGCAGTAAAAAGGTATAAATGAACTACCTTTGCCTTGGTAATGTCATGTAATTTCATATTGATGGTATGGTCTTTTTTGGGCAATGCCATGAAGTAAAATAATGTGGGTAAGCATGTGGGTAAGCATCTGCAATAACTCATATAGGTAAGCATCTGTAATACCAAAGATACAGGTTACATCCATTTTATGGTTTTGTTAGCTTATAAAAAAGTGTGCTCATATTGTTTTCATGAATAATTATTCGGCATATATTACATATATTTTTTTATTCATGTATCATGAACTAATTTTTAAAATATATTTGCTTTTCTATTCAGGCTCACCCATCAACACTTTTGAGTTTATAATGAAGCCTTTGTTTCAGAGTTTAGATTATGGCTCACCAAGATTGACGATAGGTGTCCATCCTGCATTGTTTATGGCACGGGTTTTTTGGGTCATTTATACACTTTCGTATCCATGGCTCAATCGTAGATGGCTTCCACAACCTCTGCTTCTTCCAGCCGAAGTTTACAAGGTCAGTGATGCTTGAACTTTTCATTGAATTGGATCACTGACACTTGTAGAGTTTACTTGTATTCTTTAACGTTCAAATGTGAATTCTCGTTCAATTTTGAGTTTTCACTTGCTACATATATGCAGAATCTATTTGGGTAGTCTCAATTAAAAACTCAAAATAATCAGCTGGTAGCGAAGGTTAACATCATAATTATTTTTTTTCTTCTAGGAGGTTACATCATACTTGAATTGCAACTAATCTTGTTTACATGTGATGTCATTGTCTTGCTGTCTTGCCATATTGAGATCTTCCCATGTCGTCCCATGACTGTGCTTCACATGCTACCATATTCACAATTTCATCCGCCGGTACCAAGCACAATGAACATAAGTTTGTCCGGAGTTTCTAATATCATTTTTTGGAGCTTTGTCAAACATAACAGATGAAGTCATTGTGGCATACGATGCTTTTCTCCATATCATGTGTGATTTACTATGAGCACTCAAATGAAGAGCTCATTGACGGCACATGGTGCTGCTGAAACATCTAACTTCCATAATTCTTTGAACAGATTGGTGTGACACACTACTTCTCCATTGTGAAAGCCAGGCAAGAGCTAGGCTATGTACCAATTGTGAGCCCTCAAGAGGGCTTGAATGCGACAATCTCATATTGGCTGGAGAGGAAGAGAAAAGAGCTGGATGGCCCGACCATATATACCTGGCTCTTCTCTGTCCTGGGGATGACTATATTGTTTTGTGCAGCTTACCTGCCTCCTGTGGGGCCTTTTGCTTGGACAAGGGCAATTGGTGTTTTCTTCTTCCGGTCAGTCTGGACCCTGAGACTCATCTTCAATGTGTCTGCAGCTTTGCATGTCAGTGAAAGCATCTACGCATGGTACCTCTCGAGTAGAATCGACCCTGCAAATTCTAAGGGGTGGTTTTGGCAAACACTGGCGCTGGGCATCTTCTCACTGAGATTTCTGCTGAAGAGAGCGTGAAACTGAGGTAATGACCCCAACATTGTGATTGTTTTATGTCGATTCACATTCATATGCATCAAACATGTGGAGGTTTAAACTTTTATGGTGCGTGGTATGCAAAATATCGAAAGCTCTTTTCATGTCATCATCATGGAAAATTGCGTTGGTTTGATGAGAACTGCTTGTACGCCGATGACACCAACCATATTTACCATGCAGCAGCATTCAAAGCAATGTAATAAAACTCGTCATGGAAAAACAGGTTCCTGCTTTTTGTTATCCTTCTCTTATCATTATGGAATGACAAAGTTGTTCTTCTGGTATCCAATTAGACCTTCGAAAAGACCCGAGTGCTTCTATTTTTATTAAGTTGATCTAATCATTGTTATCAAAACCGGACTGGCCATAACCCAGTTGTGATCTTTGGGTCAAAGTAGATGATGTATCAAAAGAATTGTGGATCACAAAGCGGGAGCAACCGTACTATTGCATCAAGGACTGTTGATCCATCAATAACCAGGACACATGCCAACTAAATGCAATTGAAACTTGGTGAGGTTTAGGGCGCCCAAAGCCTCTCTTTTGAATCTTGCTTGATCCCGGTGGCCAGCCTTTTAGCCTTCTTCACGACCTCTACTCTCCGCCACTGTAGTGGCAGCAGAAGAGAGAGTAGCTCTACTTACCATGGGGATCATACTTGGCCGGCCGCTCTTCCTCCTCTACGGCTCAAAAAGATCAGATATTTATGTTGCGTTCCCAAACACAGACTTCGATCACTCAACTGCAATGAAAATTCCAAGTAGAACCGGACTGATAGTAGGGTATTAGAAGGGGACATTCCCCATGTCTTACGAATTCTTATCAATTGTTTTCTGAAAACCAACAACAGTTCGTGCCAAAACGAAAAAGACCGAACAACTAAAAATTGCAACTAAGAAACCTCTAATTAAATAGATACAAATCCTAACGAGGATGAGAAAATCTCAGAGACCTCTAAACCCCGGAGGCTCAAAATGCCTCGAGGTTAGCACAGAACAAGCACACGACCACGAAAAAGAGAAATAAAGAGTCAGTTTTTAGCCAGGATTTAAACTCTGAAAAGCATCAGCTTGCTACCGAAATCCACAGAAAAATTCAGAGAAATTACGAGATGCGGAGGCCGAATCCAACACAAAGCTTCCCCTTTCGCTCTAATTTCGTCGAAAAATCACGAAATCCATGATAATTTCATTAGAAATCGGGAGGAGTTAAGAAGAAGCATACTGGTGATATGAAAATCTAGAAAAATTGGGGAGGGAGGACACAGAATCCCTCAATCAAGAAGGTGGGCAAGAAGCGTCGAAATTGTTCTGAAACTACTAATAATAGTACACCACATAAATAAGCTTTTCCCTCTTAGTCTCAAATTTATTTCAAGTATACTAATGTCATTATAAAGTAGTAGCAGCAGCAGTAGTAGTAGTAATAATAATAATAATAATAATAATAATAATAATAATAATAATAATAATAATAATAATAATAATAATAATAATAATAATAATAATAATAATATAATAATAATAATAATAGTAGTAGTAGTAATAATAATAATAATAATAGTAATAATAGTAGTAGTAGTAGTAATAATAATAATAATAATAATAATAGTAATAATAGTAGTAATAATAGTAGTAGTAGTAATAATAATAATAATAATAATAATAATAATAATAATAATAATAATAATAGTAATAATAGTAGGAATAATAATAATAACAACAACAACAACAATAACAACAACAATTATTATTATTATTATTATTATTATTATTATTATTATTATTATTATTATTTGAATGCCAAACTTATTATGCTATTTAGAGCTCCTTTATACTAAACTCCCTTATTATTTATAATCCCTCAAATTCTACTTTTATCCTTCTCTTTTATGTTTTTTTCTTTCCCTATAGTCCCGCCTGTACAACCTACTACTACTACTGTTGACTCTCTCCACCAGTCTTGACTTCGATGGCTACCCTTAGCCTATTCTCTACTACTCTCTATTGCTTGCACTTATTATTATTATCGACTCTCCCCACTAGCTGTTGCCACTAATCATCGCTCCTTGTTATTGTGCAAGCTACTACCGCCAACTCTCCCCACTGGTCGCTGTCACTGATCACCGCTCCCCTACCGATCGTTGACCCTAGCTTGTCCACCACTACTCTCTATCGCCTACGTATGTTGTTGCCAATGATTCCCTCCTTACCACTCATTGCTATAATTAACTCTCCTTACTGCTTGCTGTCATTGATCATCAATCTTTGCCATTGTGCATATTGCTACTACCATCGACTCTCCCCATTGCCTGCCGCCTCCAACCCATACTCTTTACCACCAATGCTCCCCCCTTTATTACTAATGTCAATTGTTGCCCCTTTCGATGCCTCTCCGATGATTCAATACATGACATTTGCAGGCCCATGAGCACTATTATTCAAATTCTAGGGAGGACCGATTCCAAGAGGAAAAAAAACACCCAAAAGATGCATCTTTAGAGCTCTTTTAACATTCTATGGAATATAAATCTTTCGGGTGCTTTTTACACCACATCTTTTGGGTATTTTTAGTATTATATCTTTGGGGTGTTTTTAATACTTCATTATCCAAGACTTTTATCGATTTGTTTGTTATGATAATAGAGTTATTAACATCTATCAGATTATGATACAAATATACTATGGGGGATCGAGTCATAAGGATTTTCGACATTATCCTACTGTATCTCAAAAGAGACAAAGGTAACACGAGAGTGAGGCATAGGTCAAATCTATTACGAAAGCATTGACGATGTCCCTCAAGAATATCCAGTTGGCCCTATAGATCCATCAATATTAAAGAGTTTTAAATCATACATTTCTTATGCTATATATGTAATATCTCTCATATTTGAAATTTATATCAGGATTTATTTGTAAAAAAAATATTGAGGACCTATTTATAAATATAAAAATTTTAGTGATTAAATTATTAAAGTAAAAAAAAGAAAAATAATAATTTTTATCCCATCGCCTCCCACGCATCTCTGTTTCCCACACGAGGAAATAGAGGTGTAGTGCGTCGACGAGGAGAAGGGAAAAAAAGAAGAAGAGAAGAAGTAGAAGAGGGAAAAGAGAGAGAATAAGAGAAGAGAGGAAGGAGGCTACAGCTAGGACTACGGCTAGAAAAGAAGGAGAGGAAGAAGAGAAGAGAAAGAAGGGGTTGTAGTTGTGGCTGCGACTATAATAGCTGTGGCTAGGGAAGAAGAAGAAGAAGGAAGAAAAGAAGGAAAGAAGAGGCTATAGCTAGGAAAGAAGAAGAGAAGGAGAGAAAGGAAGGAAGAGGTGAAAGGAGCCTATGACTAAGGTTGTGAGAGAAGGGGAGGAAGAAGAGTAGGGGAGAAAGAAGAGGCTACAGCTAGGAGAAGAAGAAGAGAAAGGAAGAAGAGTAAGGGAGGAAGGAAGGAAGCATAGGAGGGGGCTACGTCTGCAACTACGGGAGAGAAAGAAGGAGCAGAAGAAGAGAGGGAGAGGGGAGAGCAAGCAAATACACCCCTCTATATTCTGCATGAGTTGCAGCTATCGAGGAAGAAAGAAGATAGGAAAATAAGGAGAAGAGGAGAAAGAGTAGAAGAAGGATTTGGGCTTATAATTTCTTTGGATCAAAAACTTTGAAAAGACAAGTATTTTAATCTTTTTCTACTGCAATTCTATCTTTGCTTTTGCCTTGAATATAAGAAATTTGAATAATTCTAGCCTTGCAATCTGATATCTCTCTTGTTTAGATATTAAGTTTTGAATCTAAATTATAATCAAGATTCTGACCCTTCTATTTTATTTTATCTATAAATCCCTGTATTGATTTTCAATTTAGGCAGAACTTATTTGATCTAAATATAGACTCGTAAACCTTTCTTTTGATAGCTTATATGAAGGATTTGAAGTAAATTTGACTACCCATATATCTAATTAAATCGACCCAATAAATTCAGTAAAATAGAGATAAATATTTTTGATCTTTTATTACTAAATTGCTTATAACTCTCTGTTGGAGATTTTGATTTATGCAAAACTTAATCCATTGAATTTAGGTCTTTAGATCTTTCTTTTGATACCTAGATTGAAAGATCTAGAGTATAGATACTTACCCAATCATCTATTGAATTCGATCCTATAGATTCTATAAAACAGAGATTTTGTTCGCTAACCTTTGGTAACTAAATCATTTGTAACTCTTTATTAGAAACTTCAATTTATGAAACTTATTTTATCTAAAAGTATATTAATTTATCTTTCAATGATATATTTTTTAAGGAATTTAAAATATAATTGGTTATCCAAATAATTCATACAATATGCCCCTCAAATTATGCTAGAATTAAGCTTTTATTGATTTTGCCTATTGTTACTTCATCCCTTTGAAAATTGATTTAAGCTAAAATCATTTCTTTAATTAAGTTTTATATTATTGCTTCGAATTGGTGTATGCTCTTGCCCTTAAATTATTTACATACCTGAATCTATTATGTAAAATTTATGTTTGTATCATATTATTTCGTAATAGGCACATGTATATTTCATTGTTTCATATGTGCTTCCGATATGTGCCAATTTTATTGCTCACATATCTTTTTATACTCTAGTGTTTGTGGGATAATGTGAACCTTTATTAGAAATTGTAAATGGAGTTATGCTTAGATCCCGCAATGCTCTGCCAACCCCCTATGACTTCACTCAGACATGGGTGGATAGAGCTCTCAGACATGAGAGACTTATGTTTGGTGGTCATTCAGAAATTGATAGATCATATTATGATATGATACTACTTCACCCTCTATGTTTTTGATATGATATCCAAAGTATTGCTTATAAGTCATACTTGTCAGAACTCCTTCTGACTTAGTGAATTATTATCTCTATAATAATTCACCCAACTCATTGACTGCGGATGTACCAGGCCACTACGTCGTGGCCCCCATACGATACAGGGGAATCCAATCCTTTGGACCTATCTGTCCTCAGTTACCATGTATCTATAGTTCCTCATCCATCTGATATCCCAGAGACCCTATACCGGGCATGGTGCTGTCAGGCCCATACGGTCTCTCCTCGAGTCTTGCTTTTGTCGGATTCTCCTAGAGAACCCTTTCTCTCTCAATCCAAATAACCTTGGCCAAGGATTTGTTCGAGCAAGAATACATAGGATTTTTCTCTCGTGATACTGAGAGCGGATGATCCTCTATTGACACTCAATAGCCCTTGTAAGGTTGGCTACCACTCCCAATGATTGGCTGTACTAGATCTGAAACTTTCCAAACCTATAAGTCCGGTATCAAAGAGTGGAGTACTCATACAGGACATCCTTGGTGTCTCAAGTCTAAAGACTAGATACACTACTAGGATTACAGAATCGTTGTCTGACGTGAGGTATTAATAACCATCCAACATTCTATAGGCAGATCAATCAGTGAACTCATTCTCCAATGAGCACCTGCACTGTACCCTTAGTGTCCCCACATGAGTAGTTATGAGATCAGCTACCTCCATCATATGAACGAGTATACAGCACACCAGTCTATCCAATTATCTCGATATCCTTCTCGAGTAACCTATGACCAAGATAATTTAGGGTCTCTGTTTAAAGGTAAATCGGTCTCATTATCGTGATCTCATCACGATCCGATTCCCATTGCACAAATCCAAGGACATCACAGTATATGCAACACGCAAGATAAAGTGATAAAATGCCTAATAATAAGTAAAGAGATAAAGTACATATCAAGTCACACTAGTAATCTCCCACTTGACCTAAAGCCAATCACCAACATGTCTGATCCCTATCAGACCTCTGTGATGCTTAAAGACAATCTGAGTCAATGACTTTATCAGTGGATCTGCAATGTTATCTTCGGATGGAACTCTTTCCACTACTACATCTTTTCTGGCGACAATCTCTCTAATAAGTTGGAACATCGTCAGAACACTTTTGATGAGACCCGGGTTCCCTTATTTGAGTAATCATCCCGTATTTGTCATAATATAAAGGAATCAGCTCTTCGTTGCTCGACATGACTCCCAAATCTATGATGAACTTCTTCATCCAGACTCCCTCCTTTGCTGCCTCTATCGTAGCAATGTATTTCGCCTCTATGGTCGAGTCAGCAGTAGTGTCTTGTTTGGAACTCTTCCAGCATATTGCTCCTTCATTCAGGGTGAACACATACCTTGAATTAGACTTGCTATCATCGACATCGGACTAGAAGCTCGAGTCCGTGTAGCCCTCAACCTTGAGGCTACTACCTCCATATATCAGTAAAAAATCCTTAGTCCTTCTCAAGTACTTAAGGATACATTTTACTGCTTTCCAATGCTCCAAGCCTAGATCTGCCTAATATCTGCTCGTGACACTCAGAGCATGCGCTATATTAGGCCTGGTACATAGCATAGCATACATGATAGATCCTATCGCTGATGCATATAACATCATATCCATGTGTGCCCTTTCTTCATGAGTCTTTGGGGATATACTCCTAGAAAGTGATATTCCATATCTCATTAGTGTGAGACCTCTCTTGGAATTTTTCATGCCAAACCTTTTGACAATAGTGTCTATGTACCTTGACTGGGACAAGCCAAGCATCCTCTTAGACCTATCTCTATAGATCCCCAATATGTAGGATGCTTCCCCTAAGTCCTTCATGGAGAAGTACCTAGATAACCAAGTCTTTACTGTGGAGAGCATTCCGACATCATTCCCAATGATCAGGATGTCATCCACATATAATACCAAAAAGGTGATAGTGCTCCCACTTACTTTCCTATACACACAAGGCTCATCTTCGTTCTTAACGAATTCATAAGATCTGATCGCCTCATCAAATCTTATGTTTCAACTTCAAGAAGCTTACTTTAATCCATAAATGGACCTAAGCAACCTGCACACCTTATCTGGGTTATCCCTGGACATGAATCCCTCAGGCTGTATCATATACACCTCCTCCTCGAGGTTGCTATTGAGGAATGCTATTTTGACGTCCATCTGCCAAATCTCATAATCATAGTGTGCTGCAATAGCCAATAGAATTCGAATGGATTTTAGCATGGCTATAGGTGAAAAAGTTTCATCATAGTCAACACCTTACCTTTGACGATATCCCTTAGCCACTAGCCTTACTTTATAGGTCTCTACCTTTCCATCTACTCCAATCTTCTTTTTGAAGATCCACTTGCAACCAATAGGTACAATACCCTCGGGTGCATTAACTAGGTTCCAAACTTTATTGGAGTACATGGAATCCATTTCTGAATTCATGGCTTCTTACCATTTTCCGGAGTCTATGCTCATAATAGCCTCCTCGTAGGTCTGAGGATCAATATCCTCAACATCCTCTCTTCTGGCATGTCTCACATATCTCTTAGGAGGATGATATACTCTATCGGACCTACGTAAAGTTGGAACTTGTGTGTTAGGTATCTGAACAGATTCTGGAATGGTGCTTGAGCTAGGTTCTCCAACCTCGTTCAACTCTATCATGCTCCCACAATCTTCACCAAGAATGTGTTTCTTCTTAAGGAACACTGCTCTCTTGGCTACAAAGACCTTTTGGTCCTCATGGTGATAGAAATAATACCCACAAGTTTCCTTGGGGTATCCCACGAACTTGCATCGTTCCGTCCTGGGTTCCAACTTGTCGGAGTTGTGTCTCTTGACGTGGGCAAGGTAGCCCAAAATCTTAACAACCTTAAGATCGGGCTTCTTCCCATTCCATATCTCATATGGAGTAGACATCACTGACTTAGTTAGAATTCTGTTCAGAAGGTAAGCTACGGTTTCTAGGGCATATCCCCAGAATGAGATGGGTAGGTTAGCGAAACATATCATGGAACGCACCATGTCTAATAGTGTGCGATTCCTCCTTTCTGATACACCATTAAGTTATGGTGTATAAGGAGGTGTCCATTGGGATCATATCCTATAGTCTTTGAGGAACTGGGTGAACTCTGTACTCAAGTACTCACCTCCTCGATCTGATCGAAGGGTTTTAATAATTTTTCCTGTCTGGTTCTCCACTTCTCGATTCCTCTTAAACTCACTTACACTCATGATATGTGGAGCTGTATTTAGCATAAATAAACTATTATGCATTGTTCCTCTCGTGATGATCTCATCATCTAATATTATTGAACAACCATTATTCTTAAAAACTAATTTATATCCATTAACTGTCAAACATGAAATGGAAATAATGTTTTTGATAATAGAAGGAACATAATAGCATGCATCTAATGCAATAATAGCTCCACCAGGCAGATGTAAGGTGACTTTGCCAACAGCTACTGTAGCAACCTTTGCTCTATTGCCCATCTTAAGGTCCATCTCGCCTCTCTTCAATCTCCTAGGTCCTGCCAGAACCTGCAACGAATTACAAATATGATAAGCACTTGATCCAATACCATGTTATCATAAGATTCACAAATGGAGACTCGATCATGAATGTACCAAGCTTCCGCAAGCTTCGCTTTCATCCTCTCTGCAAGGTACTTTGCGCCTCTTCCAAAGGCCCATCTTTGCCAGTGGAAGCACTGCCTTTGTCCTTTGTTGGGTCTTTCTTGGCAACCTTCGTCTTACCCATTTTGCCCTTGCCCTTGCCCTTCTTAAGGGTCTTATCAGTCTTCCTTTTCTTTCTAGTCTCACCAATATAGAGAACCGGTTTCTCTTTCTTGATGGTGCTCTCTGCTTCTCTAAACATATTAAGGAGCTCTTGGAGGGTCACCTCAAGTTTATTCATATTAAAATTTATTATGAACTGAGAAAAGAAATCTGGTAGGGACTGAAGCATAAGATCCACACACAGGTTATCCTCTAGGACCATTCCTAGACCTGTGAGTTTCTCAATCCACTCAATCATCTTAAGGACATGGTTCTGAACCGGTGTCCCCTTAATTATCTTAGCACGGAAAAGACTATTTGATATCTCATATCACTGAGTTCTTCCCTATTCCTCAAACAGTTTGCGAAGATACAGGAGTATGGAATTAGCATCCATATTTTCATACTGTCTTTGTAACTCAGTAGTCATAGAGGCCAACATATAACACTGAGCAAGAGTGGAATCATCTAAGTACTTCACATAACGAGTGATCTCATCCTCGCTTGCCCCTTCGTCGGGCGTAGGGATCACTGTATCAAGGACATACGCGATTTTCTTTGCCGTGAGAACGATTCTCAGATTGCGAAGCCAATCCGTATAATTTGGACCAGTGAGGCGGTTGGCATCAAGTATGCCACGTAAAGGATTTGAAAGTGACATTTTTCTGAAATAAAAGATGTAGCAGAAAAAAATAACATGCAGACTTTGCATAAATTTAAACAATTTGCATAAATTTAAACAATTAAGATAAGAACTTCTATCTTAATGTATTCCCACTAATTTTTTGCGAGACACACAACACCCTCCGACGGATCTCTAGTGAGGATCAGGATCCAATCGGCATCGTAACGTAACCTCGAGGGACTCGACCAATCACGTTAAGCCCGTAAAGGTAGGCAACTCTTGTCAATCACAACTCCTTGTGATTCCCATCCTGTTCGGCCTCTGAACCACCATGGCCTCGAGGGACTCGACCAACCATGATGTTCGGTTAAGTTATCACCATCGTTACCAGATAAGTCTGATTCGGTGATATACTCTCGAGGGACTTGACCAAGCATACCATGTCCTTAGGTCACCAATGACATCTCTATGTCATAGATAAGATAGCGAAATGCGATATAAGTGAGTCTCGAGAGACTCGACCAACTCAACCTACACCGGGAATCGGTTTTTAACTATAACGATGGAAGACCACGTGGGTCAATCTAATTGCCTCACGTTTATCGACTTAATATTATTAATGGAGAGGATTTTTGATTTGGTCTCCTAACATAATGTGTCACACACATACGTATTTAATATATATATCTACATCACATACAAATATATATATACATATCTAGTAGGTGTACATCTAATCACACATCACATGAGCAATCACACCAAATGATCATGGACCACATCCTAATGTGATCAGGCCCAAGCCAATGGGCCCAATCACTCACATCAAGATCTATATGTACTTTGACGTATCTCTATGCCCTGTGATCGTTCATCTCGCTTCGTCGGATCCGTCGGCATCTCAACACATCTCCATACGTCGAATCGTTCGTCTCGACCTCGTGGGTCTCGCTACCGCTACGCCTCCTCATGTAATTACAACATAATTACAAGCACGCAGGCTTGACAATAAACGAGAAAAATAGAGGCTTGCAGACCCCAATAATAATAATCACATGTACACACATCACATCACAAGTCCATGATCATCTGTCCACATCATACATCACATGTATATGTTACTTTATAGGATTACTAGATTAAAAAATAATAGTTAATTAAACTATTTAATTAACATATTTAATTTTTTAAAATCAGAGATATAGAGGAAATTTTTAAATTTCTAGAGGTATTTTGGTAATTCAGCCAAAAGGGTATAAAATTGGAATTCTGTCAAAAGGGACATAATCTGGAATTTTTGAAATTTTGAGAGGTATTTTAGTAATTCTATCAAAAGGATATTTTGGTAATTCTGTCAGAAGGGACAGAATTTAGAATTTCTAAAATTCAGAGGGGTATTTTAGTAATTCTGTCAAAAGGGACAGACTATGAAATTTCTAAAAATTCCTAGGGTCAAAACTGTCTTTTACCATAAACCCTAATCCTCACCTCATCATCACTCCTTGCTCCCAGGCGCGGCGTGCGCCGCCGCCACCATCGTGGCGAGCGCGGCCGCGGCGGTGCAGCTGCGGCGCGCTGCCGCAGCGCAGCGTGGCGCAGCGCGCAGCGCCGCCGCGCCACTGCGGTGCCGCCCTCGCGAGCAAGCCGGGCTGCCAGGCCATGCGCGGCAAGCAAAGCAGCAAGCAATGCTGTTGCCCTTCCTGGCCCTTTTGTGCTAACGATTTTGGCATCAAAAGTAGATCTAAAACATAACACACGTAGTTTAAGATCCGATCTTCGCACGAACAACTTGGCTCTGATACCACTATTAGGAAATCCACAAGGGGAGCGACATCACATGCGCAGCAGAAGAACAAAAAATAAAACCCCAGATTTCTTGTAGAAAGTTTCCATCGTCGTGCGAAGATCGGTGCGTCAAAAATAAATCCATAAAACTACACGTGTAAAGGAAGATACCTAGGGAGATTGTATATCCCTGAATTCCTGTAGATCTATGGGAGAGGATGAAGGAGGTCAAACGTCCTCCTCTCTAGCGGTATCCACACGGCAAGGATTGCGACGATGCACCTCTCTATTTGGGGAGAGGAGAACAGAAGGTGGCTACCAAAAAAACCCTCGGCCTATAGAGCTTTGGTTTCCTCCTATTTATAGAGGCCCCTTGTCAACCCTAATGGATCTTTTGCCCTATTGGGTATTGGATCTCCATCCAATTACCCAAGCCTCTTGGATTAGTGGGTTTCTACCTAATAATCTCTTATTAGCAATTATTGGATCTTATCTCAGGATCCAATAATTCAGGGGCTTAATGGATATCCAATAAGATAGGGGGTTCAGCGGATATCTCATATCCGAACCTCTACTTGTCGCAACACTTACCATATGTATTGACCCTCTAGGCCCAATATCGAGCTGGCCGTGAGTCATACTTATCAGAACTCCTTCTGACTTAGTGAATTATTATCTCTATAATAATTCACCCAACTCATCGACTACGGACGTACCAGGCCATTACGTCGTGGCCCCCATACGATACAGGGGAATCCAATCCTTTAGACCTATCTGTCCTCAGTTACCATGTATCTATAGTCCCTCATCCATCTAATATCCTAGAGACCCTATACTGGGTATGGTGTTGTCAGGCCCATACGGTCTCTCCTCGAGTCTTGCTCTTGTCGGATTCTCCCAGAGAACCCTTTCTCTCTCAATCCGAATAACCTTGGCCAAGGATTTGTTCAAGCAAGAACACATGGGATATTCCTCTCATGATACCGAGAGTGGATGATCATCTATTGATACTCAATAGCCTTCGTAAGGTTGGCTACCACTCCCAATGACCGGCTGTACTAGATCTGGAACTTTCCAAACCTATAAGTCCGGTATCAAAGAGTGGAGTACTCATACAGGACATCCTTGGTGTCTCAAGTATAAGGACCAAATACACTACTGGGACTACGGAATCGTTGTCTGACGTGAGGTATCAATAACCATCCAGCATTCCGTAGGCGGATCAATCAGTGAACTCATTCTCCAATGAGCACCTGCACTGTACCCTTAGTGTCCCCACATAAGTAGCTATGAGACCAGCTACCTCCATCATATGAACGGGTATACAGTATACTAGTCTATCCGGTTATCTCGATGTCCTTCTTGAGTAACCTATGACCAGGATAATTTAGGGTCTGTGTTTAAAGGTGAATCGGTCTCATTATCGTGATCTCATCACGATCCGATTCCCATTGCACAAATCCAAGGACATCACAGTATATGCAACATGCAAGATAAAGTGATAAAATGCTTAATAATAAGCAAAGAGATAAAGTGCATATCAAGTCACAAGTGCTATCACTCATGTGATTGGCTTGTAGGGCACATATGACTAGTAGGAGATGCTCGCAATTGTGCATGTGGTGGCCAAATGGAGATCGTACTTGATCGGACGACGCTTTTAAATCAAGACCGACCATAAAATCCAAAAATATTTCTTGGAGCAGAAGATATCTTCCCCCGAGCAGTAAAAATGGGTAATAAAGCTTTTTGAATATGATTATGAAATAACTTACAAAAAGGGGAGAGAGAATGTTGTTGCAGATGTGCTTTCGTGACTACTCGAGCAAGCTGAATTTTTGGTCGTTTCACTTTCGACCAGCGACTTCCTTGAGGATATTAGGAGGGAATGACAAGATGATATGAAGACTAGTAATATCATAAAAAAATTAGAAGAAGCACCAAGCTCCGTTGCTCATTACAGTTAGGGCTCAAAAAACTTGCGTTATAAGGAGCGTATTGTGCTTGTATCAAATTCTACTTGCATAAATACCATCCTTCAAGAGATGCATTCCACACCTGCGACCGGGCACTCTGGGTTCCTTAGAACCTATAAGAGAATTAAGTAAAATTTTTATTGGATAGGGCTGAAAAATATTATTGCTGAATTTGTAGCACAATGTGATGTATGTCAATAACATAAAGGCGAGATAGTGGCAAGTCCCGAAAAGCTGCAACCTCTAACCCATCCCGGACTCAATATGGACTGATATATCAATAGACTTCATCGAAGGGCTTCCCTTATCACAAGGAAAAGCTTAAGCAAGGATGAAACAACAATATGATCAACACAAAGGCAAAAAAGAATTTTCAGTAGGAGATTGGGTCTTCCTACGGCTCTAGCTATACAAACAAATATCAATTTAGACCAGAGCATCTATGAAGCTTTCACCTCAGTTCTATGGACCATACCAGATTTTGGAGCACATCAGAGCAGTAGCATACAGATTGACCTTACCCGCTAGCTCCCGAATCCATCCAGTCTTCCATGTGTCGTATTTGAAGCTTAAGTTACAACAAAATGAGACAGCCCAAAGCCACCTACCAAATATGACTACTCAAGGAGAGCTTCAGACCCAGCCGAGTGCTATTATTGATTGACGGATCGTGACTCGACGATGATGACCCACTACTGAAGTGCTAATACAGCGGGTGAACTTACCAGCAGAAGATGCTACTTGGGAGAACTATAACGACTTGAAGATCAAATTCTCAGAATTCATGGAACGTCAATCTCGAGGATAAAGCTGATTTGAAGAGGGCGGGTCTGTTAAGACTCTAGCTAGGAGAGTCCAAGTCTGGTAGAACTCTAGTTAGGAGAGTCCTAATTTAGTGTTCATTGAAGGGGCAAACATATAAATCCTAAGGGCATTCATGTAAATCCTATCTAGCCGACCCTTATTAAAGAGATGAAGAGGTCGGCTAGGTTAGGATTAGTTTGAAGGTTGCTTTTTAGAGGAGTCCTATTAGAAGTAGGAGTCCTATAAGAGAAAGGAGTCATATTAGAGAATGAGTCCTATTAGAAATAGGAGTTGATTAGAAGTAGAAGTCTTGAGTAAGAGTCATATTAGGAGTTGGGATTTAGAAGTCCTATAAATAGTCATGTATTTACCCTCTTTTCATCATGAACGGATCAATCCTTTTAGCAACCTTTGAGTAGCAACTTAAAGAAAGAAACTCCTATAGAGTTCCAATGAGGCCGATCCCCTAAAGAGATCAATCCCAAGTTTAGAATTCACAAGAGTTCTATCACCTCTTCTCTTATGCCTTTACTTCCATCAATTGTCGAATACTTACCGATCGTCTCCTGCTGATCATTTTCTCATTGGAGTGAGTGTCATTTCTTTTATTGGTCATCTCCTCTTGTGTCAATTCTTTATACTCCTCTCTTTTTTCGTTCTTAGATAATGCTTATCTCTTTGTTCTATTTATTTCAACTTTTCACTAATTATTGTTTTTTGTTTGTATAATTTTGCTTACAACGATTGTTTCTTCATTTGTCATAGTTTTGCTTAGTATTATAAAGTCCCCATTTAATTTTTTTGCCCTATGTTTGAATAATTTTATAATTAATTTATGAGCTTAGAACTTAATTTATATATAACATTTTTTATCAATTCAAAACCTTTATTGTATAAGTTTAGGAGTTTATTCGGGCAAGTAAGTTATAGCATTTTTAATTAGTCATATTGTTTTTGTTTAGGAGGCAAAACACTATAATGCTATAACAATAGTAGAATTATCTTTCTTTGGTATATCAATTGATTTGTATTGTATTTTAATTCCACATGACTCAATTATAATATTTTTTTAATAGCTTTATAGTATTATTATTGAGATACTAAAGACACTCTAAAATTATTAAAAAAACATTATAATTGGTATAATATTCCTCCTAAACTATCATATATACTTGTTTGAATCCTAATTTAGTATATCAAATGTTTCTAGTATATTTCAATTTCATATGACTCACGATATTTTTAATAGCATAACAGTACTTTTGTTAAAATGCTATAAAACTATTAAAAAATTATGAAATCATCTTGTTCCTAAATTGACCAAACATATTTAATCATAAATTGATGATTTTAATATTTTATTAGTGTGTGAATATAATTATATTAAAAATATTCATGCGTGTGAGATGAAGAAAGATATCATAAGAGAATACTCCATTAATAATTGAAAAAAATAGACTATATATATTAGGTTTAGCCTATAACCTAGAAGCTTAAGCCTCTGAATTGAATTGGTGTTTGACCTAGTATATATTCATCATGATTAGAATGATTACGATTAGATAATACAAAATTTTTCATATGACAGCATAATCAAGTGGACAAAAATAAATAAAAAAGAAAATATATTGGAAAAAAAAAGGGATTTAGCCGGTCAAACTATGGTTTGATTGAATGAAGCTGAGTTACGCTGCTATGAATAGATGTGGATGAATGAATCACCCTATAATATTAGAAAAGGTATAAACTTAAAAGTTTGAACCCTTGAGAGTAAGGGAAAGACTCTAGCTAAACTTGTACAGGAAAAGATGTAAAAAATATTTATGTGCGTGAGATAAAAAAAAAATCTTGATTAAAAAAGTTAGGTTAGATATATTATGTTTGACCTATAATCTAAAAGTTTAAGTTTTTGAGCTGAATTGGTATGTATATTAGTATATGTTCATCTGATGAGAATGATTTAGATTAGTTAATATAAAATTTTTAACAAGCTATGAGGTGAAATATGTCATATTATTGGTAAATTAGTAGTGTTTCTACTTCTCCCTTTTAGATTGACAAGAGGCATTTTCCACACTATATTTTATGCATTGTTGGATTGAGAAATCTTTATATCATTGACATATTATTGCATTATCCTTGCATCAAAGGCTGCATATTCCAATTATAATTGTAGCATGCTTGCAATAAAATTCATAGAGCACCTTATATATATATATATATATATATATATATATATATAGTCATCTTATGAAATATAAACAATATGAAATAAATATAAACATAATTTACATTGAGGTGCTTGATACAAGTAATCATAAGTTATTTATTGTGGTTTGAAAAGTCGCTATAATATTTTCGTTCATATACAAAAAAAAAAATTGTATCTCAATAGAAAAACACTATAAATGAGGTCATGATATAAATTCTTGTGATTGCATACAATATGAATAAATGAATTTGGACACAATTTGTATTGAAATGCTTGATACAAGTCATAAAAAATCAATTACAATATTTTTGAGTATTATTATACTTTTCATCCATATATAGAAAATATTTACCATTGGGTTTGAATATAATTTATATATTATAACGGAGTCATGATGCAAATTCTTGTCATTAGACATGAATATAAATTTTTTGCTCATATCATTACACTATTTTCTTTCTGTCACATATAGTGTCAACAAGTAGATATAAATATAATTTATATTAGTGTGTTTGATAAAAATTAATAAAAAGTCAATTAGGATGTTTTTGAATGTCATTATAGTTTTTTCTTTATATATATATATATAATATAATATAATATATTAGTGATGATATGAATTCTTGTCTTTCTTTTTATTGCATATAATGTCAATAAATGGATATAGACATAATTTGATACAAGTCATAAGAAGTGTTTTGAAACATCATTACAATATTTTATAGGAACGAAAACACTGTGTGAATAGAAAAACATTGTAACAAATGCTTATGATTCTTTTTTAATCGCATATAATATTAACAAATAGATATTGACGTAATCCATATTGGGGCGTTGGATGCAAGTCATAAAAACTCAGTTATGGTATTTTAGAATGTTATTATAATATTTTCGTTCATACATTGTGAACATAACATTTGCAAAATAACGTAAATGGATTATCAATCCATTCTTTCTAATATATAATGTTGATATTACCGAATTCCAGTTCGACATAGATGCATTGTATATATCAATGTGACCAAATAGGAAAAATAAATATTGTGGGCACCTTTAAAAGAAATCCAAAAGGAGATATATGTGGTATTTATTAATTATATGGAACAATTTGAACCGGGACAATTTTATCTGGTTGAGCAGACCGAGAGAACCGGTCGGTTGCCGGTTCAGACGAACCCTCTTTATAAACTGCCAAGCGTGGAGCAGCAGCAGGAGGTAACGCCACCTGCTGTGAACTAGATCCGGGTCCCCTGCCCGAGAACCTTGTGGTCTGTCTATTCCTCCGCCACCTGTTCATGTCTCATCTAATTGAAGAAGATCTAGGGTTTAGAGACGGGGGCGAGTAGGGAACATCTGGAGCTCGGATTCCTCCGACAGTTTATCTAAAGCCACGTCTTTGCTTTCAACTCCAGGCGATTGGAGCTTGGCAGCGGCGGCATCTCCAGAAAGCTAAGTTCTCTCATCCTCCTCTCTGCAGAAAATTGATGTCATTCGAAGCTTCGTTGAATATGATGTAGCTTTGGCATACATTTGCATCCAAGAGGAACGCAGCGATATTTCCTTTTGTTGGCAAGTGGGGGTTGGGTTTCGGGTTCCGGAGGTTGAAGAAATTAGTCTTTTCTTGTAGAGGTTCTGGCTACAGAGAAGGAATTTGAGAGAAGTTGGAAGATTTTGTTTTCTACGAGTTGGAAGATAAGGTTTCCTGAGCTTTCCGTTGGAACGTCTGCAAACTCCCAGAATCGGGCAGAACGAGTTGCATTTTACCAACATCTGTACCAAAAAAAGATAAAAAAAAAGAAGAAGCAGCCTTTAGTGATGTTTGACCTGTGTTTTATGAACCTTAGTGGTAAGCTCATCTGACGGAATTTGCTAGCTCTTTTTGCTACCTAGTTGGTATCGATTTGAGGGGTTAATCAGCAGGTTCAGTGAGGTCAGGGACACCGGTGGGATGGCGGAAAGCAGTGAATCGGAGAAGGAAATCACAGAGATTTCTGAAGTTGAGCAAATGAATGCAGCTGAAGAGGAGGAACTCACACCTCTAATTGATAACCCTTTGGTCGAGAATGACTCTGGGCTGCAAGCAGAAGTTTTTACTGAATTTCCTCAAGAGCTTGTTTCATCTGACCCAACTGGTCGAAATGATGAGCTACCACAAATATCAGAAGCCAATAAAGCTGATCCTGCTACATTGACTCAGGTGGAAGATGCCCCTGATCAGGTTGCTGCTTCCGATGCCAATATTGGAGAGAACTCAGAGAAGACTGAGGTGAAAAACGAACAACTTGAAAATGGAAGCTCTTTTATGGTGACAGATCAGAAGGAAGATAATTCTAAAGAACATCAAGCTACCGAGGCCTCAGTGAAGCAAGAAAGGGTGAACGAAGAGTACCAAGGTGGCGTTATAGAGGGTTCTAACCAGTCTTCTGATTTTGACTCTTTCTTGGATGGTTATGATTCTGGTACGGAGGAACAACAATCAGCTTTCATGAAAGAGCTTGAGAACTTCTACAAAGAGAGAAGCATGGAATTTAAGCCACCTAGGTTCTATGGTGAAGGGCTGAACTGCCTCAAGTAAGCACAATCCTTCACTTTTTTTTTTTTTTGCTACCTTTGTGTTGCTGTCACATTAATAGTCTTGTACACTTTCTGGACCAGGTTATGGAGGCAAGTGACCAAGTTGGGTGGTTATGACAAGGTAAAAGTGCTTCATTTTACATGAAATTCTCTCCTATTCATCATTGCGTCTGGTTTGTGTTTGAAATATGAGACACATATGCCATAGTTCATAATCTAAAATAAAAGGTCTGGCGCAAAAGTAATTTGTTATGCATCATAAAACCCGACAAACTGTAGATATTTGATTTATTTATTTTGTTTCAAATTGAATTGCCATGTCTGAATGATGAGTTTTTGTCGTTTGCAACTTTGAGGATTCACCCTCTTTAGTTGTTGGGTGAAATGGGACCAGTTTCGGTTGGAGATGTAATTCCATGCCAGGATCCACAACTCAGATATTACAATGCCTTTCCTTCTTCCATTTGGATCATTATTTTGTTTCCCATTTAATAATTTTAAGCTTCCTTTCTGACATTGGAAAAGCATTATGAAATCAAATCAGTTGCATTCTTTTAGAGGACAATTCTGTAGTTCATTCATAAAATCAGTTCATCACAGATTAATTCAGTTATGATCATAATAATCAGCATCACTAAAACCCTCCTAGAAGTGTGATTCTGCTTCAGCATCCTAGTTTGGGTTCTTCGCATCCCAGCCCATGTTGGTACTTGGTAGGCAATCCGGATAGCCAAATCATGGATCTCTTGTCATATATGATTTTTTTAGATATAAACCTAGTAAGCAGAAGCAAAATTCATGGCGGACATTTGTGACCTAGAATCTATTCACAAAAAGCTAAAGAAAAGATTTGACATGCTTGATTAGTCCCACATCAGAGGTGGGAGGATATTGTGATGGTTCCTGTGGCTGGATGGATCTTCTCTTGTTATTCTAAACTTAAACATTTTGGGCCATGTGGATTTAGGTTCATAAGGTTAATGAGTCAATTTGAGGATCAGGTTGGGTCATAACAAATGGCCAGATGTTGGAATTAAACATGTTACAGAACACTAACTTTCTAAAAGTATAAATATATAGCATTGGGTTTAAACTTTAAAGCAAAATAAAAGGTTTCAGATCCGATTAAATGCAAGACTAGTGGCTTAGTAATGCCAAAATGTTTTGCCCAATATAAAGAATGATACCATAAGTGGTTCACTAACTACACATTTCATTTACCATTAATGGCATACTATATATCCACTCCCATTTGAGCAATCCACATAACAGGTACTTATGCCTAAGACTACTGAATGTTTTTACATTGGGATGACTTGTCTTGTTCTCTAAAGAAATAAATCTGATTTTTGCTTGCTGCTTCTGTAGGATTCTTTCTTGCATCTTTTCCCAAACTGTTTGATAACAAATGGAAATTTAAATAAAGGTTCTTCTTGTACATTGATATGTCATTGCATCCTCCAAAACGAGAATAGCACGTTATGAAAAATGACTTAGTTTCTCAAGTGAAGCCATAATCTTGATGTGTAAATTTATTTGTTTGTCTAGGTGACATCATGCAAACTTTGGCGACAGGTGGGAGAATCTTTCAAACCTCCAAAGTGAGTTCCTAACCAAGTCTGTTTTCTTTCTCCAATGGCAACTGGCCAAAAATGGTTTAAACAATTTAGCCAACTAAACTTAGTGAATCATGCAAATCCTACATGCTTCAAGTTCACATATTTACTGATCGAGGATCCCCTACATTGTGTAACTAACTGTTTGTTTCAGCTTATAAATGCTGAGTGTTAGAAGACACATGGAGAACCTCAAAGTGGACATTTTTTGCGCCATATAAAATATTGCATTTCAAGTGACAATTATTAAAAAAAATTTATGGGAATGCATAAATGATTTTAAGAAAAGACTATTGCCGTATTCTGAAACTTTTATAACATACGGTAATGCATCATTAGCTTATTGGTCATATGAATAACATTTTGATGAGCATCTCCAAGGAAATTTTGACATCCATCACTCTTAAATGATTTATTGTCAATATTTTTTCAGGACTTGTACGACAGTGTCTTGGACATTTCGGATTTTCTATGAGAAGGTAATGCTTACACTAGAAATGTTGCAAGCTGGACCTTCAAAGAACTTTCTTTCTTGAGTTTCAGACCTCTTCTTTTAAGTATATAAATGTTTACCTCATACATCAGTCAACGATACTTTTATTTGTTATGCCTATCATCAAAGACATTTTTTTAGTATCTTAGATGCTGATACTAAGTATTAGCATAGTATTGGTCTGATCAAATCTAAATATGATGGTATTACATTGTTGAAAATTTGTTCTTTTGTTTTCGCCTTGGTCTTTTGACAACTTTGATCGGAAGGGAGAAGAGTTCAAAACTACGTTTAACTAATATTAGTTATTTGGAGTTAGCTTCTCAACAGCATAAAACAGAAGGGCTGCATTTGTGTCATTTTCAAAATATTGTAAGGTACATTTTTGTCTGGGTGCAAAACATTTTGTGAGGCTGCTGTGTCCAGAACAAACACTAGAAACTATAGTGTATATTTGATAGACCCAAATTCTTCTGATGAGCAGGTCAAAGGAACTCTGATTCAACTGCTATGGTGACTCCTTTGAATATCCATGATCCTGAAGTGAAATAAAAGTGTAACCACGACTGTTGCCATTGAGAATCAATTATTCGTATCTTTGCTACTTGTTCTTGAGTTTTTCATGTTGTTAGTAGCAATGGACTTTGATACACTCGATTTGATCTTTGGTTTTAATTGATTTGGAGATCCTTGGCTAAATACAGCATTTTTTTCCTTTTGATTGATGTTAAATCTTTTAACTTAAAAGATATTAAAGAAACTAAAAAGGACTTAAAATTAATACAGGCAAAAAATATGGGTCGCAAGAACCATTTCTACTTGCCTGTTTTCTTTCTTTTCTCCCTTCCTCAATCACTGTTTTTTCCTTTGCTTGGCTCTCCATCCATCTCCCTTCCACTATATATTTTGATTGGTTTTTGACCAACTCACTTTTTAATCAACATGGGCAGTAATTCACTTTTGACTGATGCAGGCACTTCTTGAGTATGAAAAACATAAGATTCGTAATGGAGAGCTCCAAGTACCAACTTCTTCGCTTGCAGAGCCTATTATTTCTGAACATCAGGTAAGTTTTAGCCTTATCATGCCACTCTTCTCTTTTGGAAGATGTCATAGGTCTACTTGATGTAGAAGGCCATATTTCATTTCATGTGTTTCTATCTGTATAAATTGACAAAGGAACTGTGTAAGAGTAGGAATTTTAAAATTTTTGACTCCTAATCAATGTCAACACTCTGAATTTGAGCTAAAACGACAAAAACAATGATCCAAATTAATGAAATAAGGGCAGGCCTCGATACAACAGTAATAGTCTCTCTAAATATTAATTTAAGGTTGCGTACATTGACTTTCTCCAAAACCCCATATTGATTCCAAACTCCATATTGGTTGACACCTCAAACTTTGGATTCACGCTTTATATTAATTAATGATATCTCAGGGAACATGTAGAAGCGAGTTGGCAGGTAAGAGGCCTCCATCATGTTACTTGTGCTGTTGTTATTTGAAGATATGGTAACTAGTAATGGTTATTGTAGATTGTAGAAAGATTCTGAAGGAGCAGATCCAAGGTTTGTTACAAGGAACTGCCCATTCCTTAAACCAATATTACTGCAGAAAACTGCTTTTTAAATTTTGTTTTGTTAGTCCGAACAAATATGGCCAAGCGGAGGAAAATAGTCATGTGTCTGAACCCAAATGGTTGGGAATTTATGGGTGCTGCTTCTTGTTTTGCCAATCATGGCTGCTTACAATTATCAACTATATCTTATGCTATTAAGTTAAGCTGGTAAACACTTTTTTTAGTTTGGAACTTTTCATAGTCATGATTACTTTTGCCCAATTTTGATGAAACTTACATGCATTTGTTGTGTATGTTGATTAGTATGGTGAAATGGGTTCTTATGAGACACCTATCATGGTTGAATTGTTTCTTTGTGTACGTAGCAAAGTTGAATTGTTTCTTTGACACCTTTCATGGTTCTTGCAGGCAAGTGGAAATCAGTCATCTGGTTCAGGTAGAGCTAGAAGAGATGCTGCAGCACGTGCTATGCAGGGTTGGCACTCTCAGCGCTTGCTTGGTAATGGTGAGGTTGGAGACCCAATTATTAAGGTTTGTGAATGTGATTTACCATTGTTGAGATCTGTAATTATTTTCAGCAAACATGTTTTTTGGAGTCTGCTGTTGACCCAGCAAATGTTTTTTGTCTTTTTTTGGTTTGTAGGATAAGAGCTCGTTCCAGTTGACAAAGCGTGATAAGCATCTTAAAAGCATAGGTTTGGGTCCTCGGAGTTTTCTGTTTGTGACATTCATTTTCTGATTACTTATGTTTTCTGAAATGTATGAAGGTGGATTAAAGAGGAAAAAGCCATATGGTCCCGAACGCGTCAAATTTGCACGCACTAAAGTCATTAAGTCACAGTTAAGATCACTCCCTCTTAATTACATGAAATTGTATTCTAGTTGGTAAAGAACGATTGCTTCCTCTGGTTTGATATGTCTAGTAGCCTTTTTTAGTGGATATAGATGTAAGCTCACAATTTTGTGTATCTAGCAGAATTCACTACTTTGAGGTTATTTCTAAGACTGGAACATTTAGTTGCGGTGGAGGTGCATGCATGTTTAAAATGCAGTTCTTAATGCAAATTACTCATGTATATTCTTTAGCTAGGCTTAAAGTCCTAAAATAAAATTCACACCACCACATATTTGAATATGGTCATGTGAATTTCTTGCATAAGGCCTGTGTCTAGTTGGATATACTGAACATGATGTGCATGTAGTGTGGATGCTGCTGCACAAGCAGATCATGTAGCCACAGTAGCTGCTTCTTTTCCATACATGCTAAAATTTGTTATGGTGTGCATTATTATTGGGCATATACAAAAAAACACATAAAAAAGCATACCTGGTGCACGAGACTCGAGGGTCTGCAACCTTCTAAACATAGAGAGGCTACCAATTTCCTATTATTTACCACTCAAATAGGTTTCTGAATCAGTCTAAATATTATTATATTTTATGTGGAAAAGCAGAAACAAATAAAGACACAAAAAACATAATTGTTATTTGGGCACTTTGATTTCTTATGCTTAAGATTGGGGATGGAGACTTCCCCCACATTTGCCATACCCTAAGATTCTTATCCCTAAAAGGCTGATCTTGGATCTTCGTGTAATCATACGGCTCCATGTCTCATGCACTTGGAAATATTAGTTCCTTTTTCCAATGCAACTTGCTCTGGAAAAGCTATTATAGTTTTGTTGTTGAAGTCAAATGGTTCTCTAGATCTGTTTGGATCAATATATGGTATTAAAATGGGTGCTCTTATGACAGAGACGACTCAATGGTTTTTGATGTTGGGACTCCTGCTGATTGGGTGAAGATCAATGTGCGGCAAACAGTATGGTTTTATTGTAATTTCAGTTTTAAATCCCTTACTAGTATATAGTGTATATGATGCAAAAAAGAAAAAGAAAAAGTGCTTATTTCTAGAAGTTGTGAACCCCTACAAAGTTCATACTAGTGCGACCAAATATGGTATGCTGGTGAAGTGCTTAATATTTTTGTTCGTTATAACCTTTTACCTTGACTGTGTTCTCTGCTCTCTGCAGAAGGATTGTTTTGAAGTCTATGCTTTAGTTCCTGGGCTTCTACGTGAAGAGGTAGATGTCACTCTTTCTATGATGTGTATTGATATTGGTAACTTGTTGAATGGTTACAGAAAAGTTCTCTCACATCAATCTTAATGCTGCTTAGCCTATACTTATATGAACAGGAGAAGGATACCAATTTTGTTTCTCCAACTGATTGTCCTAAATTTATTAATGCATCAATTCAGGTGCATGTGCAGTCTGATCCTGCTGGTCGATTGGTTATATCTGGTGAACCGGAGCAGCCGGATAATCCGTGGGGCGTCACTCCCTTTAAGAAGGTGGATGATTGATTGTGTACAAGAGTTTGTCACTGACATCTTTTTTCACTCAACAATGTCACACAATATCCTCAGGTTATCACCTTGCCTTCGCGGATTGATCCTCATCAAACGTCGGCGGTTGTGACCCTGCATGGCCAACTGTTTGTCCGTGTGCCATTTGAACACTCAGGTCTATAACTATGAGATGGTGGAGTTGTTGTACTACCCTTTTACAGAAGTAGTAAAATTAGTGCCATTTGCTTGCTCATCTAAAAACAAGTATGTCGTGTCAATAGTATTTGGTCTAATTCTATGTATTTATTGGTTTTGCCAGATATTTAGGGCTTATATTTTGCCGAGACAACGGAGGTGCTGTTTGTGTCGGAGCAATGCTTCAGTGAACCGGCTGGATTCTTCATTCCTTTTTGACTCAAACAAATGCCTCGGAAAACATCTGTTCTGATGTAGTACACTGTCCATAAGTCAGGAGTACTAATGTAGTGGTAGAATGTTGACTGAGTGGATTGTTGTTTTGATAGCAAGACTCGGTTTTATGTATCAGTTTGTAAAAGTAGATGATGTTGGCTTCAGCTCATCATCTATATAATGATTTCAAACCCATGGTTCCATGTGCATAGATGGACGTATTAACCATCTTTCTTAGTCTGATGAGTAAATATGGTCAGTCTACCTTTGTGTATTGCGATTGTTGTCAACTTTGCATTGCTTCCTGTTCAAGCTTGAGCTCATACTGCGTAGTGCTCAACTCAGCTTTGGGAGGGATAACATGCACGTTTCCCTTCGGCCCTCCCAAGGAGATGCAATCAACAAAGCTGGATAAGGATGAGCATCACACAAGAAAACAAACAGCTGACGCATCGAGTATTCGATCAAGGGTGGGTTTCAAATTCTAACTCAGTTCGATACCAATCGGTGGGCATATGGTAGCCAGATTAGCGATCAAATAGTTATTGACTAGTCCGATTCAAGAGATCTTCATGTCCACTGCTATCTCATCATCTCCGTAATAATCCAATCATGAACCCACACGGATCTAATATCCAAAATTAAAAATCTTAAAATGCATCTGTGAATGTAGCTTAATGGGTAAAAATATTATCAAATTATTATAAAATCCCGTAATTGAATCCTTACAGTCATCACCTACGGTCAGGAATACCAAAAGCGTACCCAGTAAAACACAAAACGATTTCAGTCCCACATCAATTTCATGCAGAAATGACATAATAATGAATAAGACTAAGGTGATATCTCAGGGATGACGTTCGGAGCCAACTAGAGGAAATCTTAGGACAACAAAAAATAGTGCAAGTAATTGCTATTTGAGCATCCAATTTTGATCGCAATAGGACTAAAAGAAACTATGTCAAGACAATGCCAACCAGTCCCATGAGAACTCGAAACTTTGCAAGAAAGATTTGAGAGGGAAACATTGATTTTAAGTGACAACATAAGCAGCCAATATCTGATCGAAAGATTGACATTTCAGAACACAAGGAAAAATATAGCAGCGAAAGTACCTATCATGATTTCAGCCACTCCTGGATTGATTGCCTCCCCTCCATCTTTTATCCAAGCGCACAAAAATTTTCCAGTTAACGTGTTTCTGTTACCTAAGAATCTAAATGATGCAACAAAATTCTACATCTTGGCTTCGCGAGTCTGGTCTCCGCCGCCAGATGCAGAACCTGAAGACCCTCCTCCACCTTGTTGCATATGCTGTCCGATCTTTGAGACTGCCTTGTTTGCAGCATCGATCTTCTCCACATTGTGTTGGCTCATTGCAGCCCTCAAATCAGCCACCGAGTCTTCGATCTCTTTGGCAACCTCCCGCGGAATCTTATCTCTCAACTCCCCAAGGCTTTTTTCGATACTGTAAATTGTAGTGTCTGCCGTGTTCTTGATATCGATCAGTGACTTCCTCTCCTGATCCTTGTGAGCATGAATCTCTGCCTCCTTTACCATCTTTTCTATCTCCTCTTCGGACAGCCCACCCGAGGATCTGATGGTGATTTCCTGCTCTTTGCCTGTTGCTTTATCCTTGGCCGAGACCTTCACCATCCCGTTCGCATCGATATCAAAGGTGACCTCTATTTGGGGCATGCCTCTTGGAGAAGGAGGAATGCCGGTAAGATTGAATTCCCCAAGAAGCTTATTATCTGAAGCCATTTCCCTCTCACCCTGCAACACCCGGATGCCGACCTGGGTTTGGTTATCAGCTGCAGTTGAGAAGACCCGACTCTTCTTGGTTGGAATAGTTGCGTTTCGGTTGATAAGCCGTGTAAAGATCCCTCCAAGAGTCTCAATGCCAAGGGAGAGTGGGGTGACATCCAGCAAGAGAAGCTCCTTAACGTCACCCCTCAGGATGGCACCTCCCATGGCGACAGCCTCATCCGGGTTCACACTTTTGCTAGGGGTCTTGCCAAAAATCTGACTGACAATTTCCTGAACCTTCGGTACCCTTGTCATTCCACCAACCAAAAGGACTTCATCGCCTGCATCTTTCAGGCAATTGCTGCATGGTATCCGGGTTCTCTCAATCAGATGGTTAACAAGTGATTCGAACTTAGATCGTGTCAATGTGATGTTGAAGTGTTTGGCTCCTGAAGCATCAGCAGTAATAAAAGGAAGGTTTATCTCTGTTTGCAATGTCGACGAGAGTTCCACTTTTGCTTTCTCTGCTGCTTCTCTTAGCCGTTGTAGCGCCATTCGGTCCCAATGCTCTCTGACCTTTTAAATTCACTAACCAAATAGTCTAGCAGCGCATTATCGAAGTCTTCACCACCAAGGAATGTATCCCCGTTGGTAGCCTTGACCTGCAAATGGAAACTCACTACAATTAAAACGAAATAAAGAAAACACTATGGGAGAAAGATGATTCAGATATGTACCAGTCGGGAACACACCTCAAATACCCCATTGGAGATTTCCAGGACGGAGACATCGAAAGTACCACCGCCCAAGTCAAAGACAGCAATCAAACCCTCCTTACTGTTCATTCCATAGGAAAGCGCAGCTGCAGTTGGCTCATTGATGATCCTAAGGACTTCGAGCCCGGCAATTCTCCCTGCATCCTTTGTCGCCTGGCGCTGTGCATCATTGAAGTAGGCGGGAACAGTGATGACAGCCTTCGAAACAGATTTACCAAGATAAGCCTCTGCGGTTTCCTTCATCTTGGTGAGCACGAATGCACCAATCTGGCTCGGGGAGTATTGCTGTCCATTCATTTCAACCCAAGCATCCCCGTTTGGTGCCTTGACAATTTTATATGGCACCATTGTCAGTTCCTTTTGTGTCTGGGGGTCATCAAACCTTCTTCCGATCAATCGCTTGGCACCGAATAAAGTGTTGGTTGGGTTTGTCACCGCTTGGCGTTTCGCTGGAGTGCCCACCAGAAGTTCACCCTTCGGATTGAAGGCGACGATAGACGGTGTCGTCCTTGCACCTTCTGCATTTTCAATCACCTTGGGACTCTGGAGAAGTCATCCAAGATACACATATTAGAGTATCTTCGTTATCAACCAACCAGACACACCTTCACAAATTGAAAAGACCACAAATGTTCAGTTAAGGAGGACAACAAGTAAAACATGTAAGCATGAGTTCACCTTTCCATCCATGACAGCAACACAAGAGTTTGTTGTACCCAAATCGACGCCGATTACATCTGCACTTGCCGACTTTGAGCTACATAAATCAGCCAGTTCACAAAGATCAGATACGGACAGCACCAGCATGAGGCCAACTTTGAGTTGGAGGAGACATGCCATTTGGAGCTTTCAGAAGCTTAGAAACCTGGATATGCGCAACAACAATGGGATTGATTGATTACATAACGTTCACAGGTGTGAAAACGGAAAACGAAACAAAGAAATTTACAATCAATCTCAAAAACACCGACGACTTTTCTGCTTCACGACAGGGGAAAAGAAATCGAGTTGATAGAAACAAGACGAGAGCTACGACCACCACGTACCTGGGGCAGAGTGTAGGAGATGGCGTGGGTCAATGACCTGGACCTAGCCATCCTCGAGAGGAGTATGGAGCCGATCGCCATTTGAAGAAGAAGAAGAGGGGTCTCGGAGGGAGAGGACCGGAAGCGGAAGCGGACGCGGACAGAGAGCGGAAGAAGAGCAGGCAAAATCCCTACAGACCGCCGTAAACCCTTGCGGCCGATGGAAGCTCGAGGAAGGAGGCACGACGCAGAACAGAGCGAGGCGTCCGTTACAAAGCGGCCCGTTATATAGTGAGAGACCCGAAATGCTCTCTGGAAGGTTCCCAGAGGTTCTAGACGCGCGAGTGTTCACTCACTCGCCATCCGTATCGCACATACTGTCCCTCTGGTTCTTGTGTTTACACGGAGTCTGGGCCCCAAATATTTTCCTGTGACAAGAAAAGTACCCAGACGGGAACGTCGGCGTCCTTCCGTTCGGATACTGACGCTCATTTTAGATGTTATTGGATTATAAGTTACATCACGTGTGGATCCGACCCACTAACGTGCACAGCAGAGATTAAAATCATCATGCGGGTACCATTTGCGGGACACGTGTATGGACTGGATTTGGTTCCTTTCGATAGCTCCCGATAGTTATCTTGTCGGTGTTCCTGGGCTCTCCTGTCAATACTTCCGATCCCCGGGGTTTTACTGACAGTTGGGACGGGAGGGTTCGGTCGCGAGACTCGGTAACACGTTTCCGGATCGCCTGTCTGAGATAAGGCATTCTTTTGTACCGAACATCTTGTCGTTGCCGTTTGAAACGTCTAGACCAAATCGCAAGAAATCATTTTCCTGGTTGGCGTTTCGTTCGAGACACAGGACTGGTACGCATCGCTGACGTTAAACTTACCGCTTATTATTATCGGATCCCTATCCCCATAACAGAGGCGACGGAACGAACGAGACTCGACACTGAGGATGCCAAAAAAAAAAAAAGGATTCCGATTACGGCGTTCCTCGACAGCTCTCGGATCTCCAGATTCTGCACGCTCTCTACCAGCCGGAGCTCCCTCCATGCCTTCAGGTCTCCCTTCCGTCCTCCGACTCTGATCTAGTCTTTCGTCGTTGCCATTGCCACCCCCTTGTTTCTTCGCCTTCTGTTCTTTATTAGGTCGAAAACAGATGCATATTCTCTTTATCTCGAGGGTTTCTCGGCGAACTGCTATTTACCCTGTTTGGTGCTTACGTCGGTCGGATTATGGTGGTTTCTGGCGTCTCATCGCATTGGGGACATCGCCTCTCGGAAGGATCAGAACTTTGCGATGTTTCGACTTCGTTATCGTAGAACTCTCTCGTCCTTGCATGCGACGTGCTTGAGTTTGTATTTGGTAAAAGGAGTGAACTCGATGACGAGAGAAAGAAAAAAAAAAAAAAAAGTTAACAAGGAAGAACTTTTGTATATAAATAAATACTAATAGATCGTAACACATAACAGAATTAAACGAAAATCACAATTGATGTGGGTAATAAATGAAACATGACGTCAGCCCGTACTGTATGTATCTGGATAACGTCTTCTGTCTCCATCGCAACCGGTTGTAGCCCACGTTGACCGACAGAGGTGACGCCGCTCATTCCGCACAGGTCGCACAGCCGTCGAGGCATATCACCATCCCGCAGGCGTGTCCTGACGCCGTAATCGAGACGAGCATCACAATTACCGAGGAGCACCGACCCATAAAACCTGTAGACGAACGTAAGTAAGGGGGGCGAGCACTCAGAAAAAAGGAGAGGTCCCTTCAAGGTAGCCTAATCTAACTTGATCATCGGAGGGATCGGGCGGAGCTCCCCCCGACCCGACCTTTTTTGCAGGAACAAAGGCGGAGCCCCCGGAATCGAACGCAGCCCGAAGCCTTCCTCCTCGAACGGTGGACGCAACCCCTTCGTCGCCCCGACCGGCTCGAAGCCCGGACCGAAGGATCCTCGCACATCCGGACCCGAACCAGGCCGCTTTGGTCCCGAGGCCACGGCGTAAAGTTGAATTCCCCATCAGTTTGGTGCTAGAAGGAGGGCCCGAATGGCAGGGGATCACCAAATTAATCAAGACGAGCACAGCGGCGAGGGGTTTTACCCGACGGGGGTCCCTCTCGAACGTCCCCACCTCAGTGAACTGAGGGTGGACGACCCCACCGCAACCTCGGAACATTATTGGCGGTTGTTCAACGACCCGGGATTGCTTCCGCCCGACGGCGCCTCGACCGTCCCGCCACTCGTGATTGCCGAAGCCTTCCAGGACCTGACTCACCAGGTTCGAGCTGTTGCAGAGATGGTGCAAACCTTCGTCCTGCTCCTTTCTCGGTCGGCGAACCCGCCAGAGGTCCAACAGCGCCAGCAGCCCGAGCCCCCCGCTCAAGCTTACATGACGCCCTCGGTCTTCCCCGCCTCGCCATCGGCCCGACCGGTTCCAGGTAGAGAACGAGCCACGGAAATCCCCGACGGCCGACTCGAGCCCGAGGTGGTATCTTCGGACTCGGCCGACTCTTTCCGAGCCTAGCTCCGCTTCGTCAGTCAGCGACTGGACGAAGTACAAAGGGAGATTTGTAAATCGAAAGAGGAGCAGAGGGAGGACCCCTGCCGGGGGTCCCCGTTCGTGACGGAAATACAAGAGCAACTGGTGCCACCAAACTTTCGACTTCCCTCTATTGAGGTGTACGATGGCACCACTGATCCAGCGGACCACGTCGCTGCCTTTCGAGCTCAGATGGCGTTGTATGGGACCGCTGACGCCCTGATGTGCCAGGCGTTCCCCACAACTTTAAGGGGTCCAGCCCGCGCCTGGTATAGCGCTCTGAAAGGCGGGACAATCGCCTCTTTCGATCAGCTGGCCAGAGAGTTTGAGCTCCACTTCCTGGTGCACGCTCGATCGAAGCCCTATGTCGCCCTCCTCCTCGGATTGAATCAAAAGGAGGGCGAATCTCTCGCCCACTTTGTGAATCGTTTCACTACTAAAATCCGGGGCCTGCCGGACGCTCACCCTTCCTTGCTAATGCAGGCATTCATGGTGGGACTGCGCCCCTCTAGATTTTTCTGGTCTCTCGTCGAGCGCCCCCCAGCGCGGTGTCAGAAATGCTTCAGCAGGCCTACCAGTACATCTCGGCAGAAGCCTGGATGTCCGGGAGGCAAGAGGAGCTCAAGAGGGGCCGGCCGGATCCTCCCCGAGGGCACCAACCCACATAACCGAGACACAGGATGGACCGTCCTGAACCACCCGTCTCAGCCCCTCCCCTCCCCGCCTTGGGTACGTCCCGAACATAGGTATTTCTCCAAATAAAGGAGAAGGGGATGCTTAGACTCCCGGCCCCGATGACAAGTCCGCGGCAGCTGGCGGACCGGACTCGGTACTATCGTTTCCATCGGCAGTAAGGACATGATACCGAGGAATGTCGCGAGCTGAAGCGACAGATCGAAGAGCTGATTCGCAAGGGACACTTGGACCGGTAACTCCGGCCGAATGGAGAGTCGTCCCCTCTGTTGAATCTCAGATTTTGATGATGAAACTAATTGAGTGTGATTTGTTGTTTAACTGCGTTTTGAGTTACGTAGGTCTACTATCGATCAGGATTAGACAATTGACGCTGGAGGAATTGACGTTGCGCCGGAGGTGATCACGTCAGTATATTGGATGTCGAGCCGGAGGTTCGGTCGACTATCGGCAGGAGACTTCGTACGTCGGGCATCAGGCCAAGAAGTGCGGAGTTGCGCCATGGATATCGAGGTTGCGGAGGTCAACCGTCGATTGGGCAACAAGCCGCTAGAGAGGGCGATGTGCCGAAGGATCGGACGAAGCGCCAACCAATGATGTGTCGGGCAACTGAATGTCAATTCGCGTTGTAATAACTATCTAGATCGAAGTAGAGTGTTTGTTTGTGCAGGAGTAACTATGAAAGGGATGAAGATGTAAAGCGAAATCAAGGGCCGAAGTCAAGTGCGATGGATCGTTGGGAGTTCGAGAGTTTGACGGAAGTCTGAAGATTCATTGGGAGTGCTGCCTGAATTGGCCGAGAACGAGTAGGGAGCTTGCCGAAGGGTTTTCGGAAGTTCACCGAGAGGTTCGTCGGAAGTTCACGGAGCTTGCCAAGAAAGATCGGAGCTTGCCAAAGAAGCTCGGGGAACTCGCCAAGATCATCGTAGAGTCCGAGAGCTTGCCGGGAGTCCGCAGGATGGTTTCCGAGGGATCGTCGGAAGATCAGGAAGTTCAAGCTCGACGGAAGAAGACTTGACTTGCGGACTTTATAATAGCTTAGGAATGTCTTTATTTACATGAATTAGCATTAATTTGGTTGAGTTGAGTTAATCCTTTAACCAAAGTAGAAATTCGCGACCTCTCTGGGCCAAATTGAAACCGCGAGGCCCGATGGCTTTAGGCCCGAGAATGGGCGGCCCAGTGTTTCCGCCCGGCTGAGAGTAGTGGCACCGCTTGTTTGATGATACTTCGCCCCCAATATAGGCGAGCGGTGGAACCGCATGCAGAGAGTGATAACACCATACACTGCCTGACCAGGTATGGAACCTTTGTGGCCAGTGCTTACCTACAATCCTGGTGGGTGATTTTGCTGCCAGGGTAATTGTACCTTACATGCATTAGTCAACAGGCATGCAGGCCAGTGCGCCTGCTGGCTACCAGTGGGAACTCCAAATTTGATTTCAGAATTTGGGGCCCAGCCCTGAATCACTTTGGATATAAATACCCCATTTTCGGTAGGTACCCTTTTGAGGATTGGGAATCTTAGTTTTGAGCTTTTGAAAAGTCTTGAAAAGTCTTGTTCTTGCTAAGTGTTCACCTCCTTCTTCTCCTTGAGAAATCTTGTAAGAGTGTGAACCACTTGTAAAGGGTTGTAAGAGGGGTATTTGATCCTTCCCTTTCAAAGGATTTGATAGTGGAAGAAGAGAGCCTCATCGGAGAAGGCTTCGGAAGTGGATGTAGGTCACTTTGACCGAACCACTATACATCGCTGCGTCTTGATTGTGTGAGTGTTTAAATTTCTGTTTACTTTGCTGCAAGCCTTTACTTTACTTGTTCCATTTCCTTTTTATCTTTGTACGCATGCTTTAAAGTTAGAATGCAAAAATCGGTTTCAAACGAAACGTTGCTTTCATCGTACGAAGTTTCTGAAGCTTGTTTTAAATCGCTGAAATATCCATCGTTTTATCCGCTGCACTAATTCACCCCCCCCCCCCCTAGTGCCACTCGATCCCTAATAATTGGTATCAGGGCCATATTCTTTCTCTTTCTGATTTACACCCGTGCGAAATGGCTCTAAATGGTTTTCGGTTTTTCGTCCACCGTTTTTTAACGGTTCGGACTACACATATTGGAAAACTCGAATGAGAGTTTTCATGCTTTCAATGAACTTGGATTTGTGGAACATCATCGAAAATGACTTTCAACCTTCCTCTAAACCGACGAACGAATGGTCGGATTTAGAGAAAAGGTTATTTTCTTTAAACGCAAAGGCTATGAATGCCTTATTTTGCGCTTTAGACAAAAATGAGTTCAACCAGATTTCTACATGCAAAACGGCTTTTGACATTTGGCGAACTCTTGAAATCATGCACGAAGGAACGAGTAGAGTTAAAGACTCGAAAGTTAATATTTTGATGCACGATTTTGAGATTTTTCGAATGGCACCAAGTGAGACTATCGATGGCATGTTCTCCCGTTTCTCGGATGTCATCAATAGTCTAAAAGCTCTTGGTAAATGTTTTTCAAACTTTGAACTCGTAAACAAGACTTTAAGATCTCTTCCAAAAAGATGGGATCCGATAATAACCGCAATACAAGAAACAAAAGATCTAAATAACTATCCTATTAATGAACTTATTGGGTCTTTAAAGACCTATGAAATGAGTTTCTTGGAACTTTAGAATATCATGAACATGATGAACATTTGAATCACCTTCTAAAGAACAAGAAGGTTTTTGAATATCGGACAAATGGATGCCACTTGAGTGATGACTCAAGTGATGAGGACAATGAGGACATTGAACACATAACAATGAATGTTAACAAGTTCATTAAACAAAAATTAAAAACCACAAATGAACTTAAACGGAGAAAGAGGCCAAAGAAGAAGAAGAAGGCTTGGAAAGAAGAATCAAGAAAAGAAGAAGCAAACTACGCTTTAATGGGCTTCGACAATGAGGTAAGTAACTTAACTTCCTTGAATTATTTTGAAATTACTTGATGATTTCCATGAATGCTTAACTTAGTTAGTAGGAATTTTTTTTATGCTTTTCTTATGTTTTTAGAAATTAAAAAAAAATTCGAAATTATACTATGCTTTTCTTTATAGTATTTTTGAAAAGTAAACATATGAATGATGCAAAATTTGTGATAATGCTTAGGATTAATCCATGCATGTGTATCTTGATGGTTTACATTGTCTCCAAATATGATGCTTGATGATTTTATATCATGCATGAGCTTTTGAAGTAATAAAGTGTCATATTGTGATGATGAAACATATTTTTCGAATTTATAAATAGATGCATGATTTTGAAAAATTGAAAGTGTGCTATCATTTTTACATATTTGGTCTTGACGATTTTATGACTAAGCTTGTGTTTTATTTTGATACATGTTTTCATAAAAATTTTGAATATGCTCACATCAAATTGCTTAAAATGAAAATATATTTTTTCTCATTCTATTGAGATGAATGAATTCATGTTATGAGTCTTGTGAATCTCATAAAAATAAATATGATGAATATTTTAAAAATGTGCCTCATGTTTTCGGTCTTAATGATTTCTCTTGAAACATGCTCTTTGGACCTATATGAAAAACATGAGTATACTCATATGAACGTCAAATCACTTGAAATGGAACACAAAAAAATGAGAAATTACACTATCATGATGCTTTACGTGTAATGCTTTTGATCTTAATGGGCTAAATGACAACTTGTATTTCAAATTTATACAATGATGGCTTCCGTATAAATATTTGAACATACATTATGAAATCATCATTGAAATGAAAATATTAGAAGTTTGTTATCATGCTTAATGACTTTGTGATATTATATCTTGATGACAAACTCATGTTTCGATTTTAAAATTTGATACTCATCTTTTGAAACATGAAACATATTATCATGATAAATTAAATCTCATGTCTTGAATAATATGTTGCATTTATGCCTTGACAATTTTATGATAAAGTTTGATTTTCAATTTTGATGAAAGTCAAGTGATAAATTCATTTATGATATTTTATAAATTATTAGAATTACGAATGAGATTTTGATGATACGGTAATGACTTTATTCATGTTATTAATCTCAAAATAATAATTTAATTATGAGTCTTGAGTTGATAAATTGAGCTTGAATGATTTTTCTTTTAATGATTCTTGAATCTTCTAGAATTATGACTTGTTAAGACATATTTAATGCTTGAATCAAGTTCTAAAAGATTTCATTTTGCTATAAAGAAATTTTATTGAAATCATGATCTTGACAACTATGACTTAAAACTCTTTATAAATCAAGATCTTTTACCATGCTCCTTCCGTCTTATCAACAGAAAATTCTTTAAATGAAATGTAACTTGTCTTTTGATTTCTTAGAATTTAATACTTGAATTTTTATGAATTCGTGTCGTGATTCTTATGAAATATGATCATGGTAAAAAATTCTTATGCATGAATCAAGATCTTGTGTTTGATCTCCTAAGACTTCCACTTGTTATTTCCTAAAAACGAGATTTGTCAAAATGGTTCATGAACCTTTTGATTTATGACTTTTGGATTCATGACTCAAGATTGAAGATTGAAACATTATATGCTAAAATTAATTTTTTTTTATTTTGTTTCAATACTTCCTCAAATGCCTTATGTGATGATTGAAAATTTGATGAAAAAAAAATTGTGCTTAATATTTGAATCATTGATTTATTCTTTTATCATGGCTTAAAAATGAATGAAAAGAAAATATGTTAGCACTTGTAATCATGATTTGATCCTTAATATTGATATGCTTTTCATATATCATGATTCTTGGTTGTATGACATTTATCTTGAATTAAAAATTGATAAATATGAATCTAGATCTTGCTAAAATGAAAAGTTATGAATCATGGATGATATCTTTTGGTTTTGATTCTTGTTGAATTTACATATTGATATCCTTCATGACATGATTTCTCATGTTTCAATACCGTCTTGCATCATGAAAAAAATTGAAATATTGATTGATGCAAAATTATTGCATTGAAATATTATTCATCCCTTCTTTTCGATAGTGACAAAGGGGGAGTTAGCTTGCTAGCTTATGTATGACAAGTGAAAATGACAAACATAGCTAGCTAGAACTTGCAAAAGCCAAAACTTGTACTTCTCAAAATGAGAAAAAAGAAATTGCAAAGTTGCATTATTTTTTAACTCATGAGTTTGCATGTTTAAAATGTTATAAATTTTACAAAAATTACTAGCTCATTGCAAACAAGAAGTTGATGACTTGCAAAAGGAAAACTTAGGTGCAAAAAAGAAAAATTGAAAGGGAGCTAGTTTGCGTATTGCAAAGTATACTAGCTTATCATTATTGCTTGCTTGTTTGTCATAAATTTCCCTCATACCATGATTTGTTTATGACTCCCTTGAATTCATGACTTGATATGTTAAAAATTCATGATGGAAATTTGTTATTTTGTCATGACTATTTGTACTCCATTGTTTTTTGACAAAAACAAAGGGGGAGAAGATTTATTGCTAGTTTAAGTATCGCAAAGAAAAATTTTGCTAACTAGAAACATGCAAAAGAAGCAAAAAGTTGCTATGTCAAGAGAGGCAAAAATCTTGCTCAATTTCACTTCTTCAAAATTACTTACATTTTTTTTTGTTGCAAATTATTGTTGAATCTCATGTAAGATTATTTGAAATATTTGATCCTCCCTTTCTTTTTGATGCTAACAAAGGGGGAGAAAGTTTTTAACTCGAACAATGAAAAAATTTGCCATCTTGATTCCTATTTTGCAACTTCATGAGAAGCTAAGAATTGTTATATCAAAGGATGCAAATATTGCTATCATGAGAAACAAGGTGCCTACTTGCACATCTCAAGAAGCAAGTGAAAATTACCATCATTGCCCATGTTTGAAACTTGCTATGATTGAATGGTATTATTTGATGTTGTATTGTATGATGTGATAAATAGCTAGTATGTTGTAAAGATTTGTATATCTTTTAAACTAGCTATGATGCTACTCCTTTTTGTTGATGACATAGGGGGAGAAGTAGATTGATGACTTCATGCATTGATTGAATATTTTATATATTTGCATGATGGTTTGATTTATTCTCATAATATTGTGATGAATGTTGCTTGGATTTGGGATAATCCAAGGGTTCTATCAATTGCATATTGATAGGGGGAGTTTGTGTTAAACTCCGGAGAGTTTGTTAGTCATCAATTAGTTGTCATCATCAAAAGGGAGATTGTTGAATCTCGATTTTGATGATGAAACTAATTGAGTGTGATTGTTGTTTAACGTTTTGAGTTACGAGGTCTACTATCGATCGATTAGGCATTGACGGAGGAATTGACGTTGCGTTGGAGGTGATCACATCAAGATATTGGATGTCGAACGAAGGTTCGGCCGACTATCGGCAGGAGACTTCGTGACGCCGGGCATCGGGCCAAGAAGTGCGGAGTTGCGCCATGGATATCGAAGTTGCGGAGGTCAACCGTCGATTGGGCAACAAGCCGCTAGAGAGGGCGATGTGCCGAAGGATCGGACGAAGCGCCAACCAATGATGTGTCGGGCAACTGAATGTTAATTCGCATTGTAATAACTGTCTAGATCAAAGAAGAGTGTTTAGTGTTTGTTTATGCAGGAGTAACTACGAAAGGGATGAAGATGTAAAGCGAAATCAAGGGCCGAAGTCAAGTGCGATGGATCGTTGGGAGTTTGAGAATTTGACAGAAGTTTGAAGATTCATTGGGAGTCTTTGAATCGCCGAGAACGAGTAGGAGCTTGAAGGGTTTTCGGAAGTTCACGGGAGGTTCGTCGGAAGTTCGCGGAGCTTGCCAAGAAAGATCGGAGCTTGCCAAAGAAGCTCGGGGGAACTCACCAAGATCATCGTGGAGTCCGAGAGCTTGCCGGGAGTCCGCAGGATGGTTTCCGAGAGATCGTCGGAAGACCGCCGGAAGTTCGTCGGAAGCTCGACGGAAGAAGACTTGACTTGCGGACTTTGTAATAGCTTAGGAATGTCTTTAATTTCGTAGTTAGCACATTAATTTGGGGGTTTAACCCAGTAGCCAACCGGTGGGGGCGGACGTTCTGGCCGCGGCCCGGGCGAACACAGGCGCTTGCGTGCCACTAACCGCGGTGGCACCGCTGGCATCCATACGACAGCGGTGGAACCACTTGTCCGAGCAGCACCGCAACGCACGTGGAACGCCGCTTTGGTCAAGTGGCACCGCCCTAGTCACCGATGGAGTGGTTGCACCGCCGCTTGGGCGTGTGGCACGCATACGCGTCGATCAACAAATCGACACAGTGTGGCACCGCTCGACACCTAATTGGGAACTCTAAATTTGATTTCAAATTTGGAGCCCAATTTTGAATCCACTTTGGATCTATAAATACCCCCCCTTTCTCAATTGAAAGGGCACCCTTTTGAGAGTTAGAATCTTGGTTTTGAGCTTTTGAAAAGTCTTGAAAAGTCTTGTTCTTGCTAAGTGTTCACCTCCTTCTTCTCCTTGAGAAATCTTGTAAGAGTGTGAACCACTTGTAAAGGGTTGTAAGAGGGGTATTTGATCCTTCCCCTTCAAAGGATTTGATAGTGGAAGAAGGGAGCCTCATCGGAGAAGGCTTCGGAAGTGGATGTAGGTCACTTTGACCGAACCACTATACATCGCTGCGTCTTGATTGTGTGAGTGTTTAAATTTCTATTTTACTTTGCTGCAAGCCTTTACTTTACTTGCTTTACTTCCTTTTTATCTTTGTACGAATGCTTTAAAGTTAGAACGCAAAAATCGGTTTCAAATGAAACGTTGCTTTCATCGTACGAAGTTTCCGAAGCTTGTTTTAAATCGCTGAAAAATCCATCGTTTTATCCGTTGCACTAATTCACCCCCCCCTCTTAGTGCCGCTCGATCCCTAACACCCTCACCCTGAGGGGCCCGTCGAGCGACACATAAATGTGATCATCGGCGGCCCGGCGTCTGGAGGAGTCAGCACGTCCGGGCGAAAGGCATATACCCGCATCGCTACAACCGAGGAGCTCAGATGCGCTCCCGAGCCGGTAATCACGTTTCCAGCCGAGCGGCCCGAGCAACCCGAGCACGACAACGCGTTGGTGATTTCCGCTAGGGTGGCCAACGCCCAGGTGAAGAGGGTTATGATCGACACGGGAAGCTCCGCCAACATACTCTACCTGGACGCCTTCCAGAAGCTCGGGTTGTCCAGGGACGCCATGAAGCCGATGCATTCGGCGCTCACTGGGTTTACCGGAGATTCGGTTTCGCCGTTAGGGGCGGTCACACTGCCCTTGACCCTCGGGGATGCGCCGAGGACGAAGACGGTGATGGCGACTTTCCTGGTAGTCGACCTACCTACTGCCTACAACGTAATTTTGGGGCGACCTACCCTCAATAAAATCAGGGCGGTCGTCTCGACTTACCACCGAACCATAAAGTTCCCGACCCGCACCGGAGTTGGTGAAATCCGGGGAATCCCCCATGACTCCAGACAATGTTACCTGACGGCGATCTCCCTGCACAAGAGGGAAAGGTCCGATCATCCGCTGGAAGACCCCCGGGAGACGAAGAGGCCAACCCAGCATCCCGAGCCAACAAAGCCCACCATCGACATACCCCTGCTGGGGAGTCATCCCGATCGGACAATCAAAGTCGGCTCGGAGCTCCTAGAGCAGGAGCAGACTCAGCTCATCAACCTCCTCCAAGAGAATGCCGACGTCTTCGCCTGGTCGCCAGCCGATATGCCAGGCATCAACCCTAAGGTATCCCAGCACCACTTATGCATCTCCCCTAATGCCCGACCAGTGAAGCAGAAGCCCCGGCGACTGGCTCCCAAGCGGCAACTGGCTGTCCGAGAAGAGGTGGAACGACTCCTGGCAGCAGACTTCATCGAGGAGGTCAAATATCCACGATGGTTGTCAAATGTAGTCCTCGTTAAGAAATCCAATGGGAGCTGGAGGATGTGCGTTGACTACACTGATCTCAACCGTACATGCCCAAAGGATTGCTACCCTCTTCCGAGAATCGACCAGTTGGTCAATGCCACTGCCGGACACGCTCGTTTTTCGTTCATAGACGCCTTCTCCGGCTACAACCAGATTTGAATGGCGCCCGAGGATCAGGAACACACGGCTTTCCTCACCAGCCAGGGGATCTATTTCTATAAGGTTATGCCGTTCGGATTGAAGAACGCTGGAGCCACTTATCAGAGGACCGTGAATAGGATGTTCACCTCTCAAATAGGGAGAAATATGGAAATTTATGTTGACGACATGATCATGAAGAGCCACACGGGCCCGACTCATCTGACGGATCTAGCCGAGACATTTGCCACATTGAGGAAGTATGGCATGCGTCTCAACCCTGCCAAATGCGCCTTCGGTGTCAGCTCAGGCAAGTTTCTCGGATTCATCGTGCATGAAAGGGGAATCGATGCGAATCCCGAGAAGGTCCGAGCCATCATTGATATGCAAGCACCCCGGACGGTCAAGAACCTCCAGTGCCTCAATGGGAGGCTCGCTACCCTGTCTCGATTCCTTTCACGGTCAGGTGCCTCCTCTTCTTCCGAGCTTTGAAGAATCCGAAGAATTTTGAGTGGACGGCGGAATGCGAGGAAGCCTTCGCACGTTTGAAACGACATCTGGCCGCCCTTCCTCGCCTCGCCTCGGTCTCCCCTCAAGAGAACCTCAGCATCTACCTAGCCGCCTCCCAGCATGCGGTGAGCTCCGTACTAGTCAAGGAGGACTCTGGAGAACAGCTACCAGTCTACTATCTCAGTCATATCCTGAAAGGGCCCGAAGAGCGGTATCCGCCCATCGAGAAGCTAGCGCTAGCACTCGTGTTGGTGGCTCGGAAGTTGCGTCCGTATTTTTAGACCCACCCAATTGAGGTAATCACTGACCAACCTCTTCGACAAGTTTTATCGAAGTTTGACGTGGCAGGTCGCCTCCTCAAATGGTCGGTGGAGCTAGCGGAGTTCGACTTACGGTACAAGCCGAGAACTGCCATCAAAGCGCAGGCTGTGGCTGACTTCATATCAGAGCTGACCCGCCCAGAGGATGAGGGTTTCGAATAGACCGAAGCAGAATGGGTCTTGCGGGTAGACGGGTCATCCGGCTCGACGGGCGCGGGAGCAGGGCTAGTGTTGCAAGCCCCCGACGGGCGCACGTTTGAATGCTCCCTCCGCTTCGGCTTCGCGGCCACCAACAATGAGGCAGAATATGAAGCGCTCCTGGCAGGACTCAGATTGGCCACCGAGATGCAAGTGGGCACAGTGCGCATTCTCACCGACTCGCAGCTAGTCGCCGAGCAGCTTGGCGGCGGATACGAAGCCCGGGACCCGACCATGGCAAAATACCTAGCGGAGGTAAGAGCCCTTGCCACCAGCTTCGTTCGTTTTACGTTATCCAGAGTGCCTAGAGGTCAGAACGAGCGAGCGGATGCACTCGCAAAGTTGGCCTCAAGATCGACCCCCGAAGAGAGGGCTGAAGTTGAGGAGCTTCCTTTCCGTGCCATTACCACCGTCGCGGTGGTCGAGCCCGGTGTCCCGACAACGTGGGTTCAAGAAATGCTGCAATATAAGTGGGACGGCATGCTCCCTCCTGACGAGGCCGCAGCCCGACGTCTGTGCCGTACCCAGGCCTGGTACTGCGAGATCGACGGTCGACTATACAGGAGGTCGTTCTCATGCCCTCTCCTACGCTGCTTGGACCCCGATGAGGCTAAATCAGTTCTAGCCGAGGTCCATGAGGGGATTTGCGGAGAGCACGTAGGCGGTCGTACCTTGGCGTTCAAGGTACTCCATCAGAGCTATTATTGGCCCACCCTGTATCAGGACGTGAGGGCCTACGCAAGACGGTGCGATGCGTGTCAGCGACACGCGTGGGCTCCTCAACACCCGACGGTCCCACTCACCCCCATGGATTACGTGTGGCCCTTCGCTCAGTGGGGGATGGACCTCCTCGGGCCTTTTCCCCCGGCCTCGGGGCAATGGAGATACATCATTGTTGGCATGGACTACTTCACCAAGTGGGTCGAGGCTGAGCCCCTGGCGGTGATTACGGAGTTCCAAGTGGAGTGATTCATGTGGAGAAACATTGTGACCCGGTTCAGATTGCCCAGGGTCATTGTTACCGATAACGGAACTCAGTTCGCTAGTACCCGATTCAGGGAGTTTTGTGCGAGCCACCAGATACAACTAAGGTTCAGCTCAATGGCTCATCCCCAAACTAATGGCCTGGCAGAGGTAACTAATCGATCAATCTTGGACGGACTCAGGAGGAGGACCCTCGCGGTCCAATCTAGCTGGGTCGATGAGCTACCGAGCATCTTATGGTCCTTACGGACAACACCTAAAATGACAACCGGTGAGTCTCCATACAGTCTGTCGTTTGGCACCGAGGCCGTCCTACCAACCGAGGTGGTCATCCTCACTCCCCGAGTAGAAGCCTTTGAGGAAGCAGCATTGGCCGAAGGGCTACGAGCCAGGTTGGACCTGCTCGAAGAGCGCAGAGTCGACGCACACTTGAAAGCCCTCTCTTATAGAAGGGTCGTCGCCAGAAGTTACAACAGGAAAGTCCGTCCTCGACCGATCAGGTTAGGTGACTTGGTCCTGCGCAAGTCTAAGGTGAGCGACCCGACCCAGGCACGCGGTAAACTCGCTCCCCGGTGGGAAGGACCCTACCGCATCGTCGAGGTCGTCCGAGCGGGAACGTTCCGACTTGAGGCGATGTCAGGTCACCTATTACCGAGGCCTTGGAACTTTCAGAACCTTAAAAAATATTTCATGTAAGCATCACGATGATAAAGGCAAGACAAATGAGAATCGAGAGAAAAACCTTTGTTTATTTCAGTAGGAACGGGGTTACAAGACCCGACCGACTTACAGACTGACTGACCCCTTAGAGAAGGTTACAAAATCTACAAGACTTTCAAGTCTTCGGGGCCTCCAAGCTATCGTCGAAAGGAACCTGCTCGGGCATGCTCACCTCCAGGTCCTCGGGACAGGAGGTAAAGGGATCCTCCTCCACCTCGAGACCGGGATGACGCACTCGGAAACGGGCCAGAGCTATCCGGTATCCATATTCGTAGGATACCTGCCCCGTCCGAGTCAGCCTGAGTTCGAACCCCTCATACTTCTTGTAAGCCTCGAGGAGTTCCTTGTCCTTCTCTGGACGAAGATGCCTCTCCTCGGCAAGGGCCTCGCAGGCTGCCTTCGCCGCGGCCTCCTGCTCCTCCAGCTTTTTATTTAGGGTGGACGCCTCCGTTTTCAACAGACGGATCTCGGTCTGATCCACCCGCAGCAACTTCTGCAGTCCTTTATTGGCCTCTCCTGCCGCTTGGAGCTCGGACGTGAGGCGAGCCACTTCCGCCTCCAGATCGGACGCCCGCTTCTCGGCAGCCGCGAGCGCCTCGGGTCTCGTCCCCGCCTAGAGTTCTTCAAACTGCTGGTGTAGCTCGGCGTTACGATCAGTTAACCCGTCGATGATCCGACCGGCGTCTTGGACCCGGTCCATCAGGGTTGTTGCGTAATGGAAGCCCTACAGGAGCGGGGTCAGGATCAATGATATTTAGGAATAACCGTAAGCAAGGAGAGTGATACTTACCCATATTAGGGACTTTGCTGATTTGCCAAGCAGAACCACCGAGGGCAGGGTATACAAATCCCGAGCTATGTCGAGATGAAGTGCGCCTCGGAGGAACGCCGCGGAGGACTCTCCTCCGGCCCATACTCTGTCCCCTCGGGAGAGACCGCCCCATTGGGCGACCAGCGGATCCCCCGCTTCCCCCACCGGAAGCTCTCCCATCGCCCGAGCCAGTAGGGGCTCATCCTTGCCTGGGGAAAGGCGGCACAAGTCTCGCACCGCCGGAAGTCGGAGGTCCTTCCCCCTCGCCTCCCAACTAGGGCCGACCTCCTCTCGTTGCGGGTCCTCCCCCGCTCGGTCCACTTGCTCGGCGACCACTCCCCTCGAGCGGCTCGTGGCCGCCTCGGACCCCTTAGAGGCGAGGGACTTCAGCCTCTTGTGCGGACGGACGGTTTCAACCTCCAGTGGGGTGTCCTTTGAGCCGGGTCTTGGATCAGCCGCCGGGCATGGGGAAGAAACCGTCGAGGACCGCCCGCCGCGGAGAGATTGGAGTTTCACCATTTCTGCAGAAAACCTGATGTCAGTTAGCATTGGGGACAATTCGTAATACCCATGAACCTAACACCTAGGACGTACCCTGAGACGACGGACTCAGACCCGCTTCAACCAGCCATCGCTCGGTCATACTCCAAATAGCTCGTGAGGAGGGAAGAATCCCCTTGAGCCTCCCTAGGTCCTCGTGCTCCTGGTCACTGAGGTCCGGGGCTGTATTATCGATGGCCCTTGCGGACCATCGGACCCCAAAACCCCAATCCTTCTGGCAGGTCACGAAAAAGAAACGCCCCTTCCATCCTTTGTTGTTGGGAAGCCCACTCGGGTGGAAAGGAAGTAACCCCCCGACCCTTTCGAGAGACAAAAATAGGACAAAGAGGTTTTGGGTCGGGGTGATGTTGGCGTAATGGCATTCCCCTAGGAAAGCCACCAGGTAGCGCCAGGAGTTCGGCGCCACCTGCGACGACGAGATTCGCCATCAGGAGATGTAGGCTACGATGACGGGGTGGAGAGGAAGACGCAGCCCTACCTTGAGGGCATCTAGGGTCAATGCGAAACCCTTAGGAATCGGGTCGTAAGCCCGCTGCCCTGGTTCAGGGGCTAAGAGGACATAATCCTTCGGGATGCCATAGCGATCCCGGAGGTTTCCCAGGGATGACCCGCTCACGGTGGAGTCGAGGTCGTGCGGCCACATCAAGGCCTCGAGAGCCCTAGCCGCCTCCCCATTAGAGGACTGGCCAGGGGACGTCAGAGGCACCCCCTTGTTAGCATCACCGGGGGATGGAGAGGCAGAAGAAGAAGAAGAGGAGGTCATTCTCACTGACCTTGGAAAGGAATGGAGGAAGGGCCGACTCGAAGGAAGGAGTGGATGCTGGAGTCAAGGAAGGGAAGGCGAGACCCAGGGCAGAAGACTCACGCGGCGAGAAATGAGAAGAAAGCCAGGCATGCACTATTTAAGGGAAAACTCCCGCCAGAAGCAGCACCCTTCCGTCTCCCGAAGATGGGCGACTGTCCCGCTTCCGCACCCGCCTGCAACCCACATCACGTCAGGAAGGCCAAAGGACGTCCCCTCATAAATAAAGGCCACACGTGGCAACGCAGGAGCAGGCAAACTGGACGACAGAATACAAGCGCTTCGACTTTGACGTCTACGGGACTCGATGAATCAGCCCACGGGCCCCCGCATCAAGCAAAGGAATCCCCAATTGATTGCACCAGGTGAGTTGGAACAAAGGGCCCATGTCTTGTTAAGTAGCCGCTCGGTTGTCGACCGCCCGAGAACTTCTCTACGCGGCCCACCTGCCTGAGCATGTACCTCGGTCGTCGACCGCCCGAGTACTTCTCTGCGCGGCCCGCTCGCCTGAGCATGTACCTCGGCCCCCGACTGCCCGAGTACTTCTCTGCGCAGTCCGCCCGCCTGAGCATGTACCTCGGCCCCCGACTGCCCGAGCACTTCTCTGCGCGGCCCACCTGCCTGAGTACGTACCTCGGTCGTCGACCGCCCGAGTACTTCTCTGCGCGGCCCACCTGCCTGAGCATGTACCTCGGCCGTCGACCGCTCGAGTACTTCTCTGCGCGGCCCGCCGCCTGAGCATGTACCTCGGCCCCTGACCGCCCGAGTACTTCTCTGCGTAGTCCGCCCGCCTGAGCATGTACCTCGGCCCCCGACTGCCCGAGTACTTCTCTACGTAGTCCGCCCGCCTGAGCATGTACCTCGACCCCCGACTACCCAAGCACTTCTTTGCGCAGTCCGCCCGCTGGAGCAGGCACCTCGGTCGTCGATCGCCCGAGTACTTCTCTGTGCGGCCCACCTACCTGAGCATGTACCTCGGTCGCCGACCGCTTGAGTACTTCTCTGCACAGTCCGCCCGCCTGAACATGTACCTCGGCTCCCGACCGCCCAAGTACTTCTCTACGCAGTCCGAATGCCCAAGCACATGCCTCGACTGCACATGTAAGCCCGAGCAACGCCTCGGCCGCAAAGCCCGAGCAACGCCTCGGCCGCAAAAGCCCGAGCAACGCCTCGGTCACAAAGTCCGAGCAACGCCCTCGGCCACAAAGCCCGAGCTTGTACCTCGGTCGTAGTCTCCATGCCCGTTTCGCAACCTGACCCCCAGAGCTGAGCACTCCAGTCTCGCCGCGTCCCTGGACGATGAGCCAACAGACCTCCGTCGCAAGCTCCCGGAAAGCATCCTTCACGCCCATCAGAAGTTTATCCGGCAATCCCCGCGGACTGAAGCCAGCCTCGGACCTCGGAGCGAGCCCCAAGGCAGGGCTTCCTTCGGGGGGGGAGAGTGATGTGGGTAATAAATGGAACATGACGTCAGCCCGTACTACCTGCATCCGGATGACGTCTTCTATCTCCATCGCAACCGGCTATAGCCCGCGTTGACCGACAGAGGTGACGCCACCCGTTCCGCGCAAGCCGCACAGCCGTCGAGGCACGTCACCATCCCGTAGGGGGCAGGTCCTCGGCATGTTGACAAACGCAATCAGAGACGTAGCATCACAATTACTACCGAGAGAGCAGTCTGACCCATAAAAACCCAGGTAGACGAACGTAAGGGGGGCGAGCACTCAGGAAAAAAGGAGAGGTCCCTTCAAGGTAGCCTGATCTAACTTGATCGTCGGAGGGGTCGGGCGGAGCTCCCCCCGACCTGACCTTTTTTGCAGGAACAAAGGCGGAGCCCCCCGGAATTGAACGCAGCCCGAAGCCTTCCTTCTCGAATGGTGGACGCAACCCCTTCGTCGCCCCGACCGGCTCGAAGCCCGGACCGAAGGATCCTCGCACATCCGGACCTGAACCAAGCCGCTTTGGTCCCGAGGCCACGGCGTAAAGTTGAATTCCCCATCAACAATCAAATAGAATACTAAGATTTACGTGAAAAACCCCCTTCAACGTGAAGGGTAAAAATCACGGGACAAACTAGAGAAAATCTACTATAGAAATAATGAATGTACAATTCTCAGAGTCTCTTGCCCAAAACCCAAGCAACAATCACATAAGAATAACTGGGATACAAGGATCACGTCACTGTGCACAATATCCAAAACCTCCCCAAGCAATCACAGTAAAAATTCACTATAGATCTGATCTAACCTGAGATGAGAAAACTGTTTGGATGAATGAGAACAGTCTCTATGTGTTCCTTATCTTCTTTCCTTTCTTTTTCTCTTATTTTTCTGTCCTTTTCTCCTCTCTTTGAATCCCCTTTGCTATTGCAAAGTTTCTGCCCTTTTTTGTGATTTTTTTTCTAATTTTTGTAGCCACCATTAGCCCCCTAACTAGTGTTAGGGTTTAGGTTAAAAGGGGAGCGGGCTATGGGCTATTAAAGCCCATATGAGCTGAATTGGGTCATCAGCCCAATAACCTCCCCCTTCAACCCATAAGGGCGGTTGTCCCTTTTGCTCCTTAGTGTAAAGCCATGCCGATCAATTGTCGGCATATCTCCTACCTCTCTTTCGGTAAGGTCTTTGTCAATACGTCTGCTTCATTATCATCTGTATGAATTTTCTGAAGTTGCAACTGCTTCTCTTCAAGTACATTTCGAATCCAATGATATCTGACATCTATATGCTTTGACTTGGAATGAAAAGTTATGTTTTTATATAAATGGATGGCCCTCTGGCTGTCACAATGCACCACATAGTTTTCCTATTTCAATCCCAATTCTTGTAAGAATTCTTTCATCCATAACATTTCTTTGTAAACCTCTATAACAACAATATGTTCTGCCTCTATGGTGGAGAGAGCAATATACCTTTACAATCTGGATTGCCATGACACAACTCCCCCTGTAAAAGTAAGTACAAAACTTGATGTGGATTTTTTCGTATCAATATCTCTAGCCATATCTGCATCTGTGTAACCCATTAGTATAGATGGTCCACCTCCAAAGCTTAAACAAACCTTAGAGCTTCCTTTGAAATATCTCAAGATCCACTTCACTACTGCCTAGTGCTCTTTGCCTGGATTTGCAAGAAATCTGCTAGTAACACCTACTGCATATACGATGTCCAGCCTCATACATACCATTGCATACATTAAACTTCAAACTGCTAAAGCATAAGGAACCTTTTACATTTTCTCCTTCTCCTCATCACTTGACGGGCTCTGTTCTGAGCACAATTTGAAGTGACCTGAAAGAGGAGAACCAACTAGTTTTGCATTGCTCATACTGAACCTTTCTAATACCTTCTCGATGTATTTCTCATATGACAACCAAATTTTCCTGTTTTTCCTGTCACGAGAAATCTACATGCCTAGTATTTGCTTTGCTGGCCCCATGTCTTTCATTGCAAAGGACTCACTCAGTTCCTTCTTCAACCTGCCAATTGTACATATATCTTTCCTAAGGATAAGCATATCATCAACATAAAGTAAGAGAATAATAAAATCCTTACCAAACTGTTTGATGTACACATAATGATCTGAAGCCATTTTTTTTATATTTATTTTCAGTCATAATGAATCAAACTTTCTATACCACTATCTTGGAGCTTGCTTCAACCCATACAAACTCTTTCTTAACTTGTAAATAAAATTTTCTTTACCTTTGATTTTGAAATCTTCTGGTTGCTCCATATAAATTTTCTCCTCCAAATCACCATAAAGGAAAACTATCTTCACATCTAACTGCTCCATCTCCAAGTCCTGGATAGTAGCAATACCTAGAACAACACGAATAGAAAATATTTTAACAACAGGAGAAAAATTCTCTTTAAAGTCAATACCTTTCTTTTGACCAAAGCCTTTCACAACCAATCTGGCTTTGTACTTTGGTTGAGAATAATATTTTTGAGTCTTCAACCTGAAAATTCACTTGTTCTTCAAGGCCTTTATTCGCTGTGGTAGTTGTACTAAATCATATGTGTGGTTCTTCTGTAGAGCATCCATCTCTTCCTGCATAGCAACTAGCCACTTCTTTTTTCTCACTTTCAACTGCTTCCTGGTAACTCTTTGGTTCACCTGCATCAATAAGCATCACATACTCATCTGCAGAGTATCTTTTGGAAAGCTGACGTTGTCTAAAAGATCTTCTCAACTAAGGTTCTGCGGGAATCTGCTCCTCAACTTCTTCTTGCTCAACATGTCCTGCAGGTAGATTAACATCTGGTTCTACACCATCTTCCTGCATATCTCCCCCATCACCCTGATATACTGGAGGAATAACTGGGTCACAATCTGCTAATCCTTCTGCAGAAGTCTTGGCTGGTGCCTCCTTCTTCAAATCCTCAAGGGTTTGATCCTCAAAGAAGACCACATCTCTGCTTCTAAACACCTTCTGCTTTTCTGGATCCCAAAGCCTGTAACCAAATTGATCATGTGAGTAGCCAAGAAAAATACATTCTTTTGTCTTACCATCCAGCTTGGACCTTTCATTGTCTGGAATATGTGCAAATGCACGACAACCAAACACTCTCAAATGTCTATCGGAAACATCTTTCCCTAATCATACATGCTCTGCAACATCAGCATCTAAGGCTATACAAGGAGATAAGTTGATCACATCAACTGCAGTCCTCAAAGTCTCATCCCAAAACCTTTTATGTAGCTTTGCCTGTGAAAGCATACATCTGATCTTTTCCATGATGGTGCGGTTCATCCTCTCTACAATTACATTATGCTGAGGTGTACTAGGAACTATCATCTCATGTTGGATGCCATGTGACCTACAATAATCATTAAACAATCCTATATACTCACCATAATTATCTGATCTTATGTATTTCAGTTGCCTTTCTATCTCTCTTTCAACTCTAGCATGAAACTCTTTGAAGACACCAATAACCTGATCCTTGGTCTTCAAAGTATAAACCCAAACTTTCCTAGAAAAGTCATATATAAAAGTAACAAAATAAAGTGCACCATTGATGCTAGAAACATTAATAAAACCACTATGAGTTTTTGTCCTTAAAGGACCACATACATTCGTATAAATACGGTCCAAGGCATACATTTTTCTAGATAAAGCAGGACTAGCAAAAGAAACTTTGTGTTGTTTACTAGCCAAATAATTAATAAAATGGTTCAGACATATACCTCTGAGGTAAGGTAATACCTCTCTCTTGAAAAGAGCTTGGAATCCCTTTTCGCTCATGTGTCCCAATCGCCTATGCCACAACTCTATGTTAAAGTTTTTCTCTGTAGCATTTAGCTGCTCACCACAAGCTTTGGCTTACAACCTGTACAAAGTGTGACATTTCTTTCCACTAGCTATACCAAGAGAACCCTTACTGAGCTTCTATTGCTCTCTATGAAACATGCTATCATAGTCTTCATCATCTAGTCTTCCAACTAAAATTAGATTCAGCCTCAAGTCAACCACATGCCTCATATCCTTAAGCACCAACTTACATCCAAGGTTAGTCTTTATGTGGATGTCACCCATGCTAATGATATCTGCCGTGTCATAGTTGCTCATTTTGATAACACCAAAATTTTCAGACTTGTAGGTAGCAAAGAACTCCCTCCATGGTATAGCATGATAAGAAACTCCTGTGTCAATTATCCACTCGAGATCCTGACACACACAATAAAAAATATCATCAAAAGGAGACAATCAAATAATCACCATCCTTCACTGTAACTGTGGTATTCTTTTTTGACTCTGTAGACTCCACTTCTTTTCTCTTTTTCTTGCTCTTCTTAAGTTGCTTACATTGATTCTTATAATGTCCTTTCTCACCACAGTTGTAGCAAATAATATCTTTCCTTAAACTTAACTTGCTTCTACCCATACGTGAACTGCTTCTATCTTTAAACTTTGACCTTCCTTTGTTCTCTGAGATAAGTGCCTGTGAATCAATCTGAAATACTGTTGAGTTCTTTCTTTTCAACTCTTCATTCAACAAACTGTTTGTTATTTGACTCATGGTGACAATACCATCTGGCACAGAATTACTGAGGGAAACCACTAGTGTCTCCCAACTTTCTAGCAATGAACTGAGAAATAACAATGCCTACAACTCATCATCAAGAAATATTTTCATAGAAGATAACTGGTTAGTAATACTCTGCATTTCATTCAAATGCTCAGCAATAGAAACACCCTCTTTATATTTCAGGTTCATAAGTTTTCTGATCAAAAAAGCTTTATTACCAGTTGTTTTTCTTTCATAGAGACCTTCTAACTTTTTCCAAAGAGAATATGCAGAACTTTCAGTAGAAACATAGTGAAAGACACTATCATCGAGCTATTGTTGAATAAACCCGATCATTTTTCGGTCTAACCTCTTCCACTCATCATCTGTCATAGTTGTGGGTTTTGCACTATCCCGTTGCAAAGGTCCATACAATTCTTTGCAATACAAGAGATCTTCTATTCTTGGTTTCCATATCATCTAATTGTTTCCGTTTAAACTAATCATGCGAGAAATACTAACGGCCTCCATGTTCAAACATAAAAATTAAATCACTAAAACCTTGCTCTGATACCAGTTGATGAGAAAAAAAGGCAACAAACAAGGAAGAACTTTTGTATATAAACAAATACTAGCAGGCCGTAATACACAACAAATTAAACGAAAATCATAATCAAATAAAACACCAAGATTTACGTGGAAAACTCCTTCAACGTGAAGGGTAAAAACCATGGGGCAAACTAGAGAAAATCCACTATAGAAATAATGAATGTACACTTCTCAGAGTCTCTTGTCCAAAACCCAAGCAACAATCATAAGAGAATAACTGGAATACAAGGATCACGTCACTGTGCACAATATCCAAAACCTCCCCAAGCAATCACAGTAAAAATTCACTGTAGATCTGATCTAACCTGAGATGAGAAAACTATTTGGATGAATGAGAAGAGTCTCTATGTATTCCTTATCTTCTTTCCTTTCTTTTTCTCTTATTTTTTTTACCCTTTTCTCCTCTCTTTGAATCCTCTTTATCATTTAGCTATGATTTTTTCTTTAATTTTCGCAGTCACTATTAGTCCCCTAATTAGTGTTAGGGTTTAGGCTAAAAGGAGAGTGGGCTGTGGGCTACTAAAGCCCATATGGGCTGAATTGGACCATAGCCAAACACTTGAAGTCGCTGTTGGATCGAGAAGATTTTGTACTATTATTATGTGGATAGTGGTGCTCTGTCGCTGTTACTTTGGCTAATTTACTCTATTCTATGCTTTGGTTTGTGTTGGATCTGTGATTCCTTCTACTCTTATTATCTGTAATGAATATGCTGATAAGATTTATCTTCTGTGCGCATAATATATCGTGTTTGAATTGGATCACACCCAATCGGATTCATGCAGCTATGCCATCTGATATACTAAATATCCAAAATTCTCATTTCTATTAGTGCACAGCGCTTGATTAGAAACAGGACATTCCTGAATTCGGGCAACTAAACAAATCTTAGTTTATTTTGTCTGATAAATTTAGATTCTTAATATTTCACAATAGTGGTGGGTTTGCTAAATATATTCCGTTATCTTTGTAATCTTTCTGAGAAATAGCTCTTGCCTTCTTCTCGATAAACAGGGGACTACAATTAGAGTTGAGTTTGGCGATGCAACAACTGCTGCGGATCCAGCTGGTTCACATGTCACAAGCCAAGCGTTCCCCCACACATACGGGCAACCTTTGGCTCACTTTGTAAGGCCAACTGCTAAGGTTCCAGATGCACAGATCATTGTAGAGCAACCGGCTATCAGGTTTACGTTCTTCTTTTAGTTTGGTTTTCCCTTTTGAACTGATTTTAATTGCATATAATAGATTCCTTAGAATTATTTTTTCTCTTTTATATGCATGTCATTACCTTTTTATCTCAAAGATCTTTATGACTTCTATGAATGACTTCCTGTCCATGGTCTCTAATGTATGAATAGTAGGAAAGAAACCTCTCCAGAGAATTTACAGTTTAAAATAGGTTAGAACAACAAGTTGGCAAAAATTTTTAGATTATCCAATTATTTTACTAAGAATAATCTAATGCTAAATTCAGGAAACTATCGGTATTGAAGTATGACACTGATATCTTATGCCTATACTTATTTTTGGGAACATAAGGGATACAACAAAGCAGGAAAATGATAAGCAAGTTCGTCGAACTTTCTGTTAGGAATCTGGTAGCTGAACTTTTAACAATTGATGCAACTTATAGATCAGAACTTGGGCATTTATCTTTCAGGAATGTGGATTGATGTTTGGTTATATGCTCAAGTAGGGAAAACAAAGAAATAAGGTATTGTAGAATGTGTAAATTTAGGATCCAAGGAGGTTTAGAGGTAAAAAGTACACGGATGATCTTGCTGTTTGGCAATTACTTTATGGGTTTTTTGGATGCTTGAAGGCTGTTTAGGATGATCTAGTGCTGTGGTGCTTAAGATATGATGGCTAGGCAGTAGGGAGAAGCAAATAGATTATGGTAGCTTGTATTATAGTTGGCTAAGTATAGAGTTTTGGACAGTTTCTGAGTTGCTTCCAGCAAGCAGTAAAAGAAAATAACTGTGGATTTCTTTTCTCAAAAAATCAGGCGAACCTAGTTGACGAGGTTCACAGTTACCCAAATAGCAAAGAAGCAACACTTATTGTACCAAGGCTCACCCTTCAGAAATCATGTACATAATGGATCATGCTTTTGAGAGAAAAACCGTGCTGTAATTATGAGTTTATAAGACCCATTTGTGCTAGAATATTAGAAAAGACTTGATCTCTCTAAGATGAATATGGCCAGCTGTTATTTGGCCTTTAGCCTACCATCATCAAGCCTCTACTACTGAGACTTTTATTAGTCTTCTACATAAGGCTCCCTTTAGACTGAACTGCTGCAAGAATACTTCATCGTAGATTCTACAAAACCAGTTTCTTGCTTTTGTTACTACCTTCCTTTGACCGCATGAAGCTAAACTTTGTTTCCAATCTGACTGAATACTAAGTAGTTCCAAAATATAGCCACAGAACCATTTAATATTGTGTCATGGGAGATTAATGTGCATAGAGTACAGAAAGGTAGACCTTGTACAACTTCAATTCCCAAAATTTTGATGTTTGGTCGCTTGCCATCTTTATATATGCTATGAAACACTTGCTACCCTTTGTTTTAAAAAAAAAAAAAACCTTGTAGGTTACTGTAGAAGAATAACCTCCTGGGTCATTTTCATCATTTGATGAAGAGATGAATAAATTTATTATTTAGCATAATAAACTATCTTGAATACAAATAGTAACATTTGACGGTTCCTAACTTCTTAACTCTTTTGATCTGCAACTCAAAAGTTGAATGGGTTGTGGGCATGCTGACCTAGTCAACTTGCTCTGCTTTTAACTGCTTCTTTAAAGTTGCCAGTGACCTGATTTGCATTTTGATAAGTATGTACATCTGCCTTGCAGCTTGTAGTTAGGCAATCTAGCCATTTGGGCCCAATATATGGTGTCTGTAATTCTATCTTGTTATGAAAAAGGTATATATGTTTGTTCCTTTTTATAATTAATTGTTCCTAAAGACTGAGGATAAGTTTTCTACAAAGTTAACCTCTGTGCTTAACCAGGTTCTTTCTGTAATTTCCATATCAATTTATGTTTTTACTGAACTTTTCTGTTAGTAAATACAACTAATTAGAGTCAAATTGGCTATTCTTACATAATGTTTGTGAAGTTCTGTCAAGTTCTTTTGGCAGTAAGGATATTAGTTATTGTTGGTTCTTATCACTTCTGCTGATAAACATTTTTAGGCATTGCTAACTTTTTGCTGTAGTAACCATTAAATTTTTTTCTTGACTGATGTGGACTTTCTTTTGTGTCTCAAAACTTGTCTGATATAAAACTTAGCATTCATTCATTCAAATTTCATGTTGCAGGGTTGGTGTAGTATTTTGTAGGAGACAATCTCCAGGAGGACATAATGTCATTTGGGGTCTTCATAGTGCCATTAAGTCTCACAACCCTACGAGTACATTGCTTGGTTTTGTTGGTAAGTATTTGTGTTATATACTGGCTCATCAGTAATGGATCTAAAATTATGCCTTTTTCATTATTTTCTCATACTGGTGACAAATCATATTTCACCTTACAACTTCTGCTATAGTTGATTCTGCACCTTAATTTCCTTATCTATTACCTGTTGAATAAATGGAAACTTTTTTATATAGAACTTGTCATTATACGTTTCGCTAGTTTGTTTTCCAAATTTGGAATTTTCTACCACTTGAATCAGTAGTGTCGCTCCTTGAAGTTTATCCTTTGAACCAAGGATTGAAATTTTATACTATACCAGAGTTTCGAGGTTTGCTTGGTACAGTAGGTATGTACTGTTAGTATGCTAGGGCATACCGACGGTATACCCTAAAATCTTAAAAATACCTTTACCTATCATGCTAGGTTGCACCGATCGATATATCTCGATAACGGTCAAACTTTGGGGCAGTACCAGTCGGTACACCTCGGTTCCGATCGGTACACCTTGGTACCAGCCAAAACACTCGTATCGTCCGACAGAGGGTGGTCCGCATGTTGGTATCCTCTCAGACCGGTACATACCTGTCATGTCCCGACCTGATGAGTTAACTAGCCTATCAACTTCATTTTGGCCTATCAACCACTGGTCAAAATGCTTAAGTTGAAGTTGTTAGTAGTACACTCATCAGGCCCATATAAACCAATCTTAGTCCCACCGACTTCCGATGTGGGACTATTGGACTAAACTAGAGGTGTTACGATCTCCCCCACTTAAACACCTTGACGTCCCCGTTAAGGCCCAGATCAGACTCTAGCATGATGCATGTGAGGCATAGCCTAGTGGTGGCTCCACGCTGTGATGAGTTCTCCGACTTCATCCACAGGTAGCCCTTTCCTACTCAAGCCCACCTCACCATGCCCGAATACTAGGTCGGCTCTGATACCAAATGTCACGACCTGCCCTGATGGGCTAACTAGCCTATCAACTTCGTTTTGGCCTATTAACCACTGGCCAAAATGCTTAAGCTGAAGTTGTTAGTAGTATACTCATCAGGCCCATATAAGTCAATCTTAGTCCCACCAACTTCCGATGTGGGACTATTGGACTAACTATGGGTGTTATAATACCGCCCATACTAGATGCTACATGTTGAAATTAAGAACCTTGCGTTGGACTATGAATATTATATGCAGTCTCACTTGTACATGAGAATTTGCCTTTTCTAATATACTCAAGGCAGGATGTGCAAAGAGAGCCAAATTTACTATCGAATGCTGGAAACTTTGTTTCCTAATTAGTTTGATTAAGTTCATAGTTCAAGCACTCCAAACTTTAAAATGATTGTGCTTCAGCATGAAAATTTTTGGAGATTGATGTGATGTGAAGGTCATGGTTTTCATTTTCTTTGTATCAAGTGAAATTAGCAGGCACTTCATTTTTTGTAAGGCAGCTTCAAAATTTTTAATAACTTGCATTGCACGATTTGCATCATATTTGTTCTTAAGAAGAGAAGTCCTTTGACTTGTATATGTCAGGTCATTCCAGATATCTCTGAATCCATCCAGTCCTAAGCATTTGTCGCATTTAGTGATGTCTTCCTGCTATAATCATCATTATGTGATTTGATTGAATTTTCATAACGTGTAATGGAAGTTATATTTTATTTCTTTTGCTAATTGATGAGTTCAAATTTTCCTCAGCTAAACAACTATGATTCAGTTTCCATTTTATAAGGAACATAAAAGGTAGCAGAACAACAAGACATGTCTTCTGTTTGAGTTTATGCTTTATGGATTAAACTATTACATGATGAACACCCTTTATCTAGCTTTTTTCCCCTTACGTGGTGCCAACCATTATTATTTGCACCATTCTTTAAGTTGCATCACTGACAAAATTTTGTTCACTGTAGTTGTCCAAAGAAACAACTTATTCATAAGTAAACCATGGTTTTTGGTGAGTGCATTGTTGGTTGAGATTTGTAGCTTTTTTGTTGTTGGTTTGAACATATTGTTGTCTAGAGATGTTAGTTTCATTCTGAATCTTTTCACTATTCATGCCTACGATCATGCCAATCAAATACTTTTTGAGTTTGCGATGTTTCATAGATTACTTCCTCCGAATCTTTCATTCAATTAATATGTCTTATGCCTTCTTCCATGAACTTCATTCAAGTCCTGCATAATTTTATGATTTCTTTATAAATTTTCGGTCGGTAAAGAAATGTAACAGATCAATTTAAACTGGTTAGTCTTATTGAAATTGTTGTTCATTTGGTAGTTACCTTCATGATTTACATGATAATATTTGTTGGACAAAATGTGATGTATGAATGCAAATACTTATATACTTCAAAATTATATGTAAGCTTATCCAATGCTGATTCCTCAATGTTGTTGTAGGTGGCACTGAGGGATTATTTGCAAAGAAGACTTTGGACATCACAGATGATGTTCTCTCAACATATAAAAACCAAGGTCTGTAAGAAGTATCCAATGGCTACATTTGGTTCTACATTTGTACAGACGACTGATTATAATATGATAACTCTTTGGTGTCATCAGGTGGCTATGACTTGCCCGCACAAAGGATCAAATAAGAACAACTGAGCAAGTCAATGCCGTAATGTCTACCTGCCAAGAACTGAAGTTGGATGGTCTTGTCATTATTGGAGGTACTTTTCTCATCATGCATATGTTTATTTATGAAGGAGTTACATCCAACACATGCTGCTCAGCTTGCAGAGACATTTGCTGAGTTAAAATGTCCAATGAAGGTACTCATTTTGGTTTCAGCAAACGTTTAGGAACTAACTACTTTTAGAATCCATTTGGTTCCTTGGAACTGTATAGTTTGGCATCATGGATGCAATACGTCTGTGAATCAGGCACATGTTTGTGAGGAAAGGTTTTGTTATATGATGTGTTTAGGTTGAATAACTAAATGCAAGAAGTTTGTGCCCAGGTGGTTGGAGTTCCTGTAACCTTGAATGGAGATTTAAAGAATCAATTTGTTGGGACAAATGTAGGATTTGACACAATATGCAAGGTATTTTTTTTTTTTCAGTTATCTGTCTGCATAGATATATCAAATTAGTGACGTAGTATTCTCTCATGAAATTAGTAATTGTTGTTTCCTGGCATTACTCATTAGTTAAGTTCTTTATTCTTGGCTCTGGATACAATTTCAATTCCCTGAAGTGCATTATACCATGTGTTGTCATTTCCTCTCTCTCTCTCTCTCTCTCTCTGCTAAATATGAAAAAATGATCGATATTCTGAGCATGTTATTGACCTTTTGCTGAACACAAAATGCACATTTGGGAACCAACATTCAACTTACCTTCTCCTTCACCTTGGTTATGATTAATTTTATCCTGTGTGATGTCCTAATGAAGATTAACTTTTTGCATCTTCTTCACAGGTCAACTCACAACTCATTAGTAATGTATGCACAGATGCTCTCTCCGCTGAAAAGGTAAATAAATGCCTTAACTCATATATAGTTATAAGAAAAAAATAGTAAAGCTTCGTTGTATTTGAAATAGCTGTGAAATACGTACTCACACAATTAACCTTGTCCAAAAATAATGGAAAGTGGATAATCCAAATTTTATTTCATGTCACTGAAAATTACCAAAACAAAAGGTTACACATTGTTCTGTTCTGAGCTTTATTCATGGTATTTTTCTAGCAAGATGTTGATTCTTGTTGCTAAGTGGTCAACTCGTCCTTGCTTTGTTGCTTTGCCCTCGCTTCCTTATTCCTCTAACCACCTTAGGCCCTAAATTAATCTGCAGTATTATTACTTTATTCGCCTGATGGGCCGCAAGGCATCACATGTAGCCTTGGAATGTACTCTCCAGTCACATCCAAATATGGTCAGTCTTTGTGTCAGATCTACGATATTTTCCCTTTTCAATGCATTGGAAATCTTCTTTGTTTGCTGATGTGGGTTTACTTCAACTGATCTCAGGTCATCCTAGGTGAGGAGGTTGCAGCATCAAAACTTAGAATTTTTGACGTTACAAAACAGATCTGCGATGCAGTCCAAGCCAGGGCAGAAAAAGGTCAAATGAGTTGTAATTTTTCTTTGAAGTGATCAAAATTTCATTCTCTGACGTTCTAGTTTGATTTTTATGCCGACAAATATCGTGGTGTCATCCTTATCCCAGAGGGGCTTGTATACCATAATCGGACGCCTTGCTTCAGGTAGTAGGCATATAGCATACACAATAGAAGCAGGTTCATTATTATTCTTAGCTCTATGATTGAAGCGGTCGGAACTTTCTCCTTCATCATGTTATAAATGTTTTAGGAAATCCATGTCAAGGAGATATTTCTTCTCACCTTTCACCTCGGGCATCTGCATTGTTTGAATTTCTGCCACCATTTATCAGGAAACAGGTTCTCTTTTGACCACTTTTCCTTGGTGAATGTGTTTACTCTTTGGGTGTTTCTAAAACTACTTTTGAAATGTTAGTAACTCTACGAATATCCCGCAGCTGCTTCTGTATCCAGAATCCGATGACTCGGCACGGCTTTCCCAGGTAAACCTCCAACATTTTGGCAGACATTGAAAATCATCAAACTGTTATTATCTTGCTTTTTTGTTTCATAATTTTCTGCTCGGATTGAGACAGACAAGCTTCTGGCCCAGTTGGTGGAATCAGAAATGAACAAGCGGCTGGTAAGTTCTGTTTAGATTTAAGACCGTCTATTGTGGAGAGAACATTAGAATGCCAGTACACTTGGTTGAGAATTAGAAATCTTTCACTTTTTTTGTCATCAGTAACTTCTGCGTATTGATTATTTTCAATTTTATTCATTTCTATATTGTTATCTTTTGTCCTCACTGCAAAAATGGGCATTTAACTGAATTATCTGCCACTTTTTGGATGCCAGGCTCGAGGATCTTTACCATCAAAATTTGGTCGTGATTATGCCTTTGTAAGTCCTTTGCATAGCAACCCATCTCTAATTTCCTTATTTGAGGTTTGAGCGTTTATCAATTTACTCAACTGCACCATTTTAGGTTCTTGGGGCATGTTTGCTATCGCATATTAGCAGCTGGTCTCGATGGTTACATGGCAGCCATTACAAATTTGAAAAACCGTAAGATCTGTTTAGCTGGTGTCAGGAATCTGACTGACTAAACTAAGACTTAGAACCAACCACACTGATCTGCCTGTTTCTATATTCAAGCTCTAAAAAACTACAACCTCTGGTTACTGCTAGGCAATGACGACCATGAAGCATCGGTCACAGGGTCCTGGAGCCACCCCAATTGGAAAGCCTGCTATTCATCCTGCCACTGTTGGCTTGAAGGGAAAAGCATATGAGTATGTTCCCATTAACAGCGTCCAGCTGACAATTTTCTTGCACCTCTCATTGGTTTGCTAGGGCTTGTAGCTGGTTAATCGAGTGTCTGATTGCTCTTCGATTGTTTTTCTGTTTCTTCGCTTTCTGCTGGGCATATTTATCTATTTATTAATGGCAAACTGTACCTGGGTTCGTTAGAGTATTATACTAGTTAGCTTTTTGGTGTGGCTCTAGAATTTACCGAGATAAAAGATAACCTCATTTGTATAACAAGAACAAGGTTTTGGTGGAATAATTAAGTTATAACATGATTCTGTTGCTGCTTGTTTCTTCTTCCTTTTGATACATGTAGATTAGTATGTTTGTCTTTACCTGTAGATATAATCCATTATCGGATCCCAGGATACTGAGGCACAGCGCATCGAGTTTTTTTATGGATGATATATATAGAAGAAACCCAGGACCATTCCAGTTTGATGGACCGGGCACTGATGCTAAGGCTATATCATTGTGCGTTGAAGATCAAGATTACATGGGCCGGATCAAATTACTTCAGGAGTATCTGAATAAGGTCCTTGTACTTCTTCATTACTTTATATCACAAATATTTTCAATTTTGTATATCAGTGATGTGGAACAGGAACTAGTCCACAGAAGTTGTGGCATTATTATTGCAAGAAATGATTTTTTTAATCCTTCAAAGAAGTTTTCTGAATTACGCTCATGCTTATAATTGTTAATTTATTTCTTCCAATGCTTGAGAAATTTTGTCGCACCAAAAGCCTGATTCTTTAAGATAGGCCATGATGACTTCTTTTGATGCTTGATATTGACTCCGGAACATCTATTGCATTTACACCCAGAATAAGTTGGTGCTTCATTTGCTGTTTTTAATTTTGTCTCAACCCAGCCCCTCTGTTTTTGTACTTTTTTTTCTGCATAATCATATCTCTATATGATAACCCATAGGTTGAAAATTTTTCTAATTGGACACAGTATACATCAAAGGAATTATATTTACTTTTCTCAGAAAATTGATTCTCTTGCAACAAAATCTGTTCTATATTTTGCTTCCGCAAGATATTTCTTCTTATATTTTTGTTTTAGTTGAATCCCATTTGAGTAAAGGTTATGCAGGCAAAACTAAAATATATTGCCTTTAAAACATGTTTTTTTGAAATATTTTACTTGAGAACAGGACTGTCATTGTTCCCTCACTAATGTTTCTGCTGCTGGGGTCTTGAATTGCGTTTCAGCAAAGTCATGCTCTCAAACTTTCTTATTAACTGCTAGTTGCGACAGTTATGATCATCATTCTGTGCATTTTAACTTTTCCCTCTGCAACCACCCATTTTATGATGTTACTTGCTCTACTTTTATTCAGATTTATTCAGAATTTGAATAGTTTGTTAATTTTCTATTTTCTTTATTTTTTATTTCTGCCAAAAAAAAAAAAGTTTTGATATTTAAGATCCTAAATAGGTGGATCTTAAATATTCGGTCCAAGAAACTCATTTTCTAGTATACAATATAATGTTTTGGGGTCAAATCAAAAATAGGATATCACATATAAGGATAGGACTAAATCATTTAAAATTTTTATGATGGTTTTGCATTGCACTCAGATGAACATCTATCATTTTTTTTTAATTTATTCGTTTATGATTTATTTTGAATCTGCATATTTTCTGATTTTTTTTATTTTCTCCATATTTTTCTCATTTCTATAAAAATGTTAATAATCTTTGAAATATTTTTGCCATTTGAGCTTCTAAATATGTGATAATCCCATAGCAAAAGTTTGAGTTACAAAAACCAAGCCCAAACGAATTGCACGCAAATGGATACTTACGATAAATTTCTATTTTAAAGATTTTTTTTTCATATTTTTAAGGATTATTCAATATCTCAATTTTTTTATTTTCTTCATTTTTTCACATTTCCATAAAATATAATAGTTTCCTTGCATTATTTTTTCCATGGTAAAATTGGTTATCATAATTTTTATATTTAATCCTCATTTTAATGTGAAGGATTTAAATACCAATCTATTTATTAAAGAAAGCGTTTTAAATATTCTAAGCCCTACATACATTTATATTAAATGATTAAAAAAACTATTAAATGATAAAACAGTAACAAAGACAATAACATATTTATATAATATTTTTTGTCTTAATTTAATGCTCAAACAATAAAAGACAAAGAAAAAGAATAGAAATGAAGGAACAGCACCTCCCACATAAATGACAAAGAAGAAGAAGAAGAAATGAAGGAGCAGCACCACCCACGTCAAGAGCCAGAACGAGACGTCGGAAGAAGAGAAATGACAAAAGGAGAAGAAAAACATAGAGTTGACCCGTATACGATGACATCGAGCTCAGCACCATAACATTTTTCAAACTCACAACGTTTTGTGAGAAATTTTAAAAAATATAATTTTTTTGAGAATTTGTCGAATTAAAAATTGGATGTAGGGAAAAAGCTTTCTTTTTAAGAAAATACATCACGGTAAGACCATTATTAATACACTACACTTTACCCATCGAAGATGTATCTTCATATGAATACTGAGCTAAAAAATAGTATATTAAACAGCTGAAAATACCTAATGTTATCAAATTTTGATCTCTATTATCTGACTGATTAAACTTTAAATACGCATTATTTTACTCCCGTTCTTGTTGATGAAATTCTAGTTATTCAATTCGCAAAGAAGTGGTTTATTATTAGCTTGATTATTAATATGGTCAACGCGTCAAATATGAAAGGTCAAACTTAGCCTATTTAATAATAGATTAACTGGAGCTCAATCTCCAATTAAGAGAGCCGCCTCGGAAGACCGTCGCATCCGACGTGATTCGCTCGAACCGGACATCACCTGGCCGAGCCACAAGTCAGGTCAGATCAGATCAAGATCGCCTCATTGCGGGAGTCTTTTAATGATCCGGTTTGTATCTCCATAATTCCAATTCCACGCCAAGGGGCTCGGTCCGTGTCGCCGACGAAGCGGGAGGCAGCGCTGGGGCTCGTGGAATCCCAACGACGGGGAAGAAGCCGGAAGGCTGGCGTGCCTGCTAGTCGGAGCGTAGATACGGAGAGGAATTCGAAGGCCGAGGGAGGCTCGACAGCGATCTTCCGGTGGTTCCTACAGTGAGTCTTCTTTCTCCTCCCGATTCTTTGTTTCTCTCTCGCTTCTTCTTCTTCCGGAATGAAATAAATGAAGATGCCACGTGATCCCCATTTCTTTCTTTCCTCCTTTCTTGTATATAAAAGAAATCTCGTGTTGTCGGCTGCGGAAACCATCCCGGATCGGATGATTTATGATCCGATCTTGACTCAAGCCTGAAGGATATAAGATCTATCGATCATTGTCGAAAATATGCACGAACACGGAGCTGTTCAAAGTAGGATGCTGATGAGAATTCCATGCGTCTCATGAAGGAAATTTAACAAACGTAATAAGATCTAACGCATGGGTGATGTAGTAAAGACATAACACAAATGACAAGTTATTGGATATCTGATAGAAGAGATCTATGAAATAATGATTTTATTTATGAAGAATACCCTATCTAGGATATCCTTGTTAAAATTGCACTGATCGAGGTGATATTCTTTTATACCTCCTGTGTATTTCTTGTCCATCTAAAATGTTTCGGTCCATGCTTCATGGATTTATTCTGTGTAATGGTTCCATAATTTTGCTTGTTCAGCTTTAGATAGCTGTTTGTATTTTCAAAGATTTGATTCTCAATCAAGAAATCTCCTGAAGATTTTTTGATGATCATGGTTGATAGATAGAAGATAATGGTTATAGGGAAGTTGAGTTAATGAAGTATAATCAATCATGCAAGTGTGACTTAGGCACAAGATTGGTAAATTTAGAATAATAGAATAGAGATAAAAATATTTTTAATAAATGATGTAAGAGGAGGTCCATTCCAACCTATAGTTGAGGTTATCAGTAATTAAGATTGCAAATAATACCTTTTTGTGGTGGATATTGATGTCAATATTTCATTGAAAAAGCAAAAGTATGACATGATTGAAAACTTTGTATGACTCTTCTTTCCTTCATTTCCATGACAACTATTGTTCATGTCAAGGGAGATATGATTCGTTGCACACTTGCTAAACATTTGCTCTTTGGTTGACTATCTAGTTATTACTTTTATGGACATCGAACTGACCTTCTGAAATGAAGTTCCACTGGAAATGGCCAAGAAGGAAGCATGTAATTAATTAATTTATAATGGTCCAACTTAATTAACTATAACTCGATTCAAGTATGCCTAATCAATATGTCAGAATCAAGTTTAATAAAATATTGAATATAACTAAAATAATAATTCAATTTCATTAAACAAACCCAGAGTCCCTTTACATCACTCCTTCTAAACAAATAATAGAATTCTTTTTAATGTGAGTTTGTGAAAGGTGGCTTCCTGGATATGAGAAAAAAAAGTGTGGCCAGTAACCACATTGAGTGACGGGAGCAGAAGAAAGGGAAAAGACAAAAAAAGAATAATAAAGAATAACTGCTAACTAGAAAAAAAGGGTAATAGAGACACTTGGGCATTTGCTAAAGTGAACTGACAAGGTTAGGCGAGACTAGAGTGCATCAAGAGGCCCTAGGTGAGGCATGGCACCCCCTAGGTGAATGCCTTAGCTGAGGCATCAGCAGCCAGACCCCCGCCTAAGCCTCAATTGAACTTTCAACACGGCAAGCTTTATTTTCCTTCCCCACTCTTGCAACCATCCTCTCTCTGTCTATCAGTTTCATATGTATGAGTAGGTTTCTATTCCTAATTCTGTTGATGTGCTACAGGTGTTGCTAAACTGTCAATCAGATAGTTGATCATGGAGAATGGTGAAATTGAGAGTGCAGATGAGGAAATTACTTCACGTAGTGGACGGCAGTACAGACCGGTGGTTTCCCATGATCGATCTGTTGTCCAAATGACTTCCATGGATTCTGGTCCTCCTACTGAGATACAACTAGAGTGAGTTCCTTATTTGAACTTTTTAGCAATTATTCAAGCAACTTTTATCTTGTAGGAATTACTTTGCAAGATATTTTGTTTCAGTTGGTTATGTTCTATTCTCATTTTTATCCAGAGTATACTTGATCTGCAAACTTAACCATTCATTTTTTTAAAACAAAGTTTAGCTTAAAGTGTTCTATTTTATCAGTTCTTACCTACCTATCATTAAAGCACAATCAATTGCATGTTGTTATGGGAGCAGCAAGATTTATGGTCATTTTGATGCAATAGGATAAGCGCAATGCATGTCAGCTGCAACTATCTTCATTAACTGAAACCTCGTAACAATTTTATACTAAGAAAATTTTAATGATAATGCTACATATATAATGTTCCTGGAGATGATTATCTTAAGTCTGTCACGATGGGAATGCATATATGGATCCATTAATTGTTAGTTTGTCAACAGCATACTCTAGATTGCTCAAAAATGCTTGATGAACTGGCTTCCCCTATCGATTAAATTCTTCTGCAGTTTCACTTCTCAAGGTTCTTGAAAACTAATTCTCTTTATGGCAAGGCACAAAAAGGATGACAGTAGAATTAATCCATGTTTTTCAGATATTATGTTTTGTGTTGAGAAAAGGTTATGCTTTAGCTCTGCACCTTAATAGATAATTTATTTGTTGCAATAGATTAGTCTCTTGAGACAAGCTTAGTTGAGCTTAACTCAAATGATTGGAGTAAATTCTCATATACCTTTTAACAGTGATTTAGTTTCACTTTTGTTAACCTATAAGATATCAATTTGCCAAATTTTTAGCTGAACCTGAGCTGCTGACTCTCTGGGTTCTGGCCATACTATCAACATCTGCAGGCTGCATTTATGCTTGAAGATGAATATCATCAGTAAGGTCAATACTAGGTTGGCATCCAATTAGAACAGAAATCTTTATTTTTCGTGAAACCTCAATACAAGGCTCCTTTAGGCTTATCTTATAACTTGTATAGTGATATGTGACTGGCCTTCTTAATCTCCTGTTTCTACGAATAAAGTGAATGCAATTGAGATCTTTTCAGAAGTAATAGGGTACTTTTTTGATGAGTTCATGATTATTCGTGCGTTATGTGTATCTCTCTGAAATTTATATTCCTTGTCTCAAGTTAGTTATTAGCAAGGTTCACCGTATCGCAACATACCGCTCGGTATGGGCGATACATACTGGTCCGATATGAGACTAGTATGGGTGGTACATCAGTACGCCTTCATGTACTATGTGTTGGTATGCTTAGTATGACTTGGTATAGCTCAGTATGTACCGTATTGATAGTTGGTCGGTACACTGGTACGGATCGGTAAGGTAAACCATGGTAATTAGTTATGTTTGTCTTAGATCTTGCTTTGATCAAACACAGTCCTTTCGCTTACTATTTCGGATATATTAGCCTTAAATTTTGTGTTGTGGATATTCTAGAGCATATGTATATTCTACAATATTTTTTGTTTTTGTATTCTATAATATATTTTGTTCTTTTATTGTTTATTTTTCTACAACTACTTTTTCGTTACAATATTTTGCTTGTGGATTGCTGACAAAGTAATAAATTTTATCCATATTTATTTTAGGAATATTAGGATGTCATCACAATCAGAGAATGTTCCCAATGCAACAGTGGGACCTTCGCATGGTCATGACGGATCCAACAACTCCCAGAGGGAATCAAAGTTGGAATTATTTGGTTTTGATTCTCTTGTGAACAAATTGGGACTCAAAAGGTATGTGATACTGTCACCATCTTTCTTTCTTTAATATTTGCATTCAGATTTTTTTTTTTTTTTTACAGCTGATGTAAGCATTCATGCTCTTAAAAAGTTCATAACAGTAATTGCATGTTTGGTATTCTGGTTAGTTAAGGTTTAAATTTTTGGTTGGATCTGCACGTATCAGTATGTTACCAAAAAAGACCCAAAAGATACTAAGAAATAGTTCAAATCTGGTATATGGATGGTATTCCATGATACTGGTGTACCACTACCCTGTTTGACTAGTATAATATTGTCGGTATAATGTGCAATTTTACACATTGGGTTAGTCATTAGGTATATGGATATTTGTTTTCTTTAATTTTTTAATTGATTAAGTCATTACAGTATGACAGGGGAACAAATTCCAACACCATCAAGTCCCAGAGATGGTGAGGATGTATCCATTACTCTTGGGGGCCCAAAGGTACATTTGCTACCCTTTGCTTACAGCTACTTTGTATTTGCTTTTGTTTGTTGAAAAAGTTTGTAGGTTTGCTTGCACAAGTTATATTATATTTTTCTAAATTCGTGCATGAAATACATCACCTGCTGGTGGATTTACTGACTTGTATTGTAGGTTTTGCTCATTACCAATTGTTTGTTAATCTAGATCAGCTTTAATTATTTTATAAATTTAATTTTAGAGTGTTGGTTAGAGAAATTCTGTATGGTGAAACTTTACAGTATAAATAGAAGTTATATTAATACATTGAATTTTTAGAGCTCTTAATAGTGCTCAATCACTTAAACTACTTTGATCATATTACTTCATTGTTATCTATTAAGTGGCTAGTTTTTTTATCTATTAAGTTTTCATGCTATCCTTTGTAAAAATTATTGTGTAATATTCAGGTCAAGATGTGCTTTTCTATGTTTATTGGTGTTGAAGCTCATGGAGTAAATTATTTGACTCTGGAGTGCAGGATTTTCGTTTGCCGGGATAAATTGACTGTAGGATCAAAATTTTGTATCCTAATTTCTTTGCATTCGGAAAATTATAAAAAGTAGTGGGACAATATTTTAGAGATGATGGAAGTTCATAATTCCTATCACAACCAAAACTACACTTATTTCTTGTTGTAAACTGTCCTCTTTCTGATGGATTGTTCAATGGGATCTCCAAAAAGTGCAGCCAAATTACCAAGAGAATCCTCTCTTACTTTGCCAGCTTAAAGGGGATGCTTCCAGCTTCTAAGCTCAGTGGCTTTGAGTGATTGGGAAGGAGGTTTCGTAACCGTATATAGTTTATCTCTTTCTGTTTGTTTTGTGAACCAGAGGTTGGAAAACTTTTTGTATTTTTCTTTTATCCTCTTTTCTTTTGATTATCTTTCTTTCTACTAATTTCATGATCTTAATGAAATAAGATTGCCTCTTTGCTCCTTTGCCTAAAAGGTCCTAATTTGATGATGATCATTATCTTGCTTCCAATCTTGAGATGGAAGAAGAATAAATTTTTATTGCAAGGCTGATTTTAAGAGAGGCTAACTGCTTTCTGTTTCTCCTTTTTTTGCTCACTGCGCCCTGTTTATCTTTTCTCCTATCTTTTGTCATATTTTGTTCTCTGTGTTTCCTCTTATTCTATTTGTCATGGTAAGTTAATTACCCAAGAATGTTGCCAGTTCAGAAGGCATTGAATGTCCTAGCTAGATAGACTAGAACAGTTTCACAGTGCATTTGTCGGTTAACTGGGATGCTTTTATGGGCCCTACCCTCACTTAAAAGTTGATGCTGGACTTGTGCTCCACATCATTCAATTTGTATTAACAAAGCACATAATTCATGAGGAGTATGGTAGAGCATGATTACAACAGAGTAGCTAATGCAATTTACATAATGAAAGAAAATTACGGAACAGAAGCTAGTAAATTACATCCAGACAAAAAAATTGAGAACATTATTCATTATTGTATAATAGATATGGAAGCTGCAAGAGGTACAAACAGCTGTAAGAAGACAAAATTGTTTTTATCATTAACATAGTGCAATGACAAAACATGATTGATTCAGATCTAAGAACAATGCTAGGAGCTTTGCAGGAAATGGTTACAAGTTTTACATAATGAAATGGTAACTGGAGGATTTTGATCAATACAATAAAGCAAACATCTTTCACTTGTATCTAGGTTCTCATCGTAATAGTCTTTCTACTTATATGGATAAGGTTGCCTATATTGACAGACCCATCCTATACCTGGTGGGATCCTCATGCACCATCTTTTTACCATGGCCTTACTTCATTGCAAATCTTTTTTTAGTTTTTGGTCTTTGTTTGGTCTTTGAACAAGCAATATCTAAATTGAAATTTGTGTGTTGTTATTTCACCTGGTACATACTGGTCTGACTGGGTATTGGTATGATGATGTGTTAATTTTAGCCAAATTATGACATTATATAATCTTTGGGTATATTTCAGCAGCATAACAACCATCACATTCTGGTCCGAGCACATTCCAGCATTGTATTTGTACCAATATTTAATTTTCTGGTCACAAATAGTCTAATGAAACTAGAGCAGGATGAACTAGAAAGGCATTGCAAGCCTGGCGAAATTTCTACTCACACACAAAGCATGTTCAGGTTGATGTGTGGTGAATAGGAAGGAAACATGAGTAAGCACCATATTAAGAGGTGTAGGTTTTAGTTTATTCAAAGACCAATAAATGAATGAAGCAATCAAAGATGGTTATGACTAATTGGCCATGTAAAATGGAAGTTCTGAGGTTTCTTGCTTAAGGAGCTTTTAGGGTTTCCAATAATTATGGAAGAGGAGGATAAGGTTAAAGGTAACCTGGGTTAAATGTTGTGAGGAAGTATCTGATATTTGCAGCAACATCATTAGAAGCCCATCAAAGGAATGATTGACAAATATGATCCATAAACCAGTTTAAGTCAATTACTGTTCATTCAATGTCCATGTTAATATTTCAACAGCTACAAAACCTTCTTTTTTCTCAATTTTACACGAAATAAAAGTTCTGCTGTTAGATATTGCACAATGCTGGATGTCTAAATATGAACAAGATTCATTAAGTTAATGTATTGTGTTTTTTCTTTTCTGCTTGCTGCTAACTAAGCATTATATTATACAATATGCACTAGCATGCTTATGCATGCTGGATACTTTTTTGACAAGTTATGGATACACTAATACATTAGAATTGAGATAGTAGAATTTGGTATGGAGCAAAGATTTAGAAACCAGTTCAATGTTGGGAGGTATCCTGACCTATACTGCTAGGTATAAAAAATGGTGAATATACAACTCCTACTATTGGGTCATTGAATAAAATAATTAAGAAAATAAGTGAATGGTATATATCCATATATGAACACATTTGTTTCAGTATTGGTACTTGGTTGGATCATATATACCAATCTGTATATACAGGTCCAGTTGGTACTTAAAAGTTAAAACCTTGGAATGAAGAAGGCCATAGTATTGTTTAACTATGTATGTAGCCAAGCTCGATACTTATTTATAGTGTCAAAGCATATTGTTGTAAACAATAAGTAATTAACTAGCATTCAGAACATATTCATCATAAAAGAAATTGTTGGAATGTGTCAATTGTCAAATTACGCATTTACCATAGTTTTTTAATGATGTGCTGCTCCAGTATGTCTCGCTATAAAATAATAAGTTAGTACCCATGATATGGAAAGACATTTTGGTATCTCACTGAAAAAAGAAATTGTTTTCTGGACTGTCTTTTCTTACACACACATGCCTATTGGAAATGGGAATGTACATGTATAAGTAACGTAGTATCCTTCATTTAGATCCATAGGTTGCATGGAAGTATTTATCTTTTGTGTCCAAACCTAATCAGTCTGTTAATTGTGTTTTTTTTTTCACTACTCAATTTCTCCGTCGTATGAATTATATTTGCCGATAAATGGATTGATACTGTAGTAATAAACAATTGTGTCCTTAACTATATGAAGTCTCCTATTAGCAGCTTGTCCTTGTCCTTTTGCCCTTCTATTGTTATGTTTCTGCAGTACAATAATCTTTTTATGCCAAATCTTAAGATGATTGCTATAGTTGCACATAACTTCAAATATATTTATGTTTAGCATATTTGTTGGACTTAATTCTGTTCTGCAGGTTGCTGGCCCCAAGTTGGGGACTATGATGGGTGTGTTTATACCTTGTTTGCAGAACATCTTGGGAATCATATACTATATCCGTTTTACCTGGTGAAGTACATTATACTGTCACTTCCCTGTCGAATGTTGATTTTAGCATGAACGCTATAGGTTTTTTTTTGTCATGAAGCATCTCGTAAGTGAATGATCACCACATTGACATTAAGGATTCTTCTAGAATATAGCTTGTCTATTTAAGTATTGGAGTTATTTTATCTTGCTAATTTGATGATTATTTCCTTGTACTGGTCTCCCCTTTGGCTAAGATACAATTGTGATGGAGAGACTTGAGGCAACAATGATCAGATGATCTCAAAAATTTCCTATCTTTACGATACATTGAAATGTAGCGGATGCTCATATTTTTACCTCTTGTGTTGCTTTACTTGGTTTTTTAACAAATAGTGGGCAAAATTAACTTCACTGAGCATAGGCACAACTCACAAGTAAAGATTATTTTTTATTATAGCAATAATATTACATGTTATTGAATCCAAGAGCAATTATTATCCATTGCAGTAGAAAAGAAATGGCTACCATCCATGACAAAATCTGCTGTTATTAAGTGTGAAGTGCAATCATTGTGCTGAGGCTACTTGATGAAGCCTCTTTACCTGTTACACAGTATACTATTTAAATTTTGATAAATTTCATTTTATGGTGTCTTGGTGGGAATATACATTGTTTTCTGCTTCCATTTGTTAAGATGTTACTTATGACTCCATCAATTTTCTGATACATTACATATATGATGCTCAGATTTGGCATCTATGCCCTTAAAATCAATGTTGATGTAACATGCTACTAGTGCTAGTATGCTGTTTGACTCAGATTTGATTGCAAACAATTGAACTCAGACTCAGCTGGGAATTGATCCAACTTGGCAAAAAATCAGCTAGAGTTTTCCAACTTAAGTTAATATCAGCAGATTCTTGCCGATCCTTTGTCAGCAAAGAATGGAAATTGGTGGATGAGTAGGAGGAGATGGTTGACTCTCCTTTGCTGCTGCCATAGTTTCTCTGCAGTTATTACCATTGATGTTCTCATAGCCAACATGCTGCTGTACACTGTTGAATGCACGTGTGCACTCACAAAAAGCAAGAGAGAGAGAGAGGTGATGTCACAGATGACGGAACTTAAGATACAGTAACATCTAATCTATTCCAAGGCCTTATAGAAAATCAGTGAACAACATATCTTGGCCATCCATTGATCAAAGGAGGAAAATAAAGATAGGATAAAAAGAAGAAGAAAAATAAGAATAGAAGAGAGAATAGAGAAAAAAGAAAAGGAAGGAAAGAAAAGTGATGTTTAGTTATGTTTTTGTTAACTTTAGATCATTTTAATATTATAATTGAAATATGTTATATAATATTTTAATATATTTTGATTTGGTCTCTTATCCCTATATCTTATTTTAAATTTGATTCTTTTTTTACTGTATCCCTCTATCCTTAGTTAATAGGATGACCATGTCAGATGCTATGATCATTTCCGTACATAACACTGTATCCAAGTTTGAGCAACATAGCATCATATCATTGTCTGCAGTAAGTATTAAGTCCCCTTTCCGTAAATCTCATCAAATAACGAAGACTTTGTTTCTTAGCACCTTATTCTTTTCTCAGTTTGAATTACTGAGTGTAATCCGTAGGCCTTAACCCTTTAAATGCAGAGGCAGGAGGCCAGGGTGCACATGGTAATGCACAAAAAAATTTCCTTGAGAATTATATAGATTTGGTATAAAAAAGGTTAGTGCACTGCATGAGTGTCCTGCCAATGGTATGCAGGTGGGTGCACAGAAACATTGCTATAAAAAATATATAAAGTTGTACATGGATGGGCTGCCTAGAGCATGAGGCTTTTGCCATTGTTGGTTTGAGGAGGATCACTATATGTAGCGTTACCTTGCAAGCAGTAAGGTTCTTTTCATGATTCAAGTTTTGGTCACCTGGGTTGCAAAAGGAGGAGCAACTTTACTGTGGCTTAAAGGCTAAAAATAATGCCAATACTTCTGATAATCTGTAAGTTAGTGTAAAACATACAGTTTATCATGTGAAGTCAACTTGCATTAAGTATTTTGTATAGGTCATGTGAGTATTCTTATCATAGTCCTACGGTTTGTGAGAGCAATTAAACTGCTAACATAAATTTGAGTAGAACCAGTCAGAAATGGAATTAATAATTCTATTAATTCATACATTATGTTTTGAAAGCATGTGTAATTGAGCAAAGAATACATTCATTATCATCATAGTATTTTATGTAATAATTATGGTAAAGGGGAAAAAGTGGACTTTAAGGATTTAGGTGGCCACTCAAACCCCATCTAGCTGCTTGTGGGATCACCTGACCTGATGCCTAGATGATGTTCGCTAAAATGTAGACGTTGACTTCCTACCTGACTAGGCTGCCTCCTGTGACAACATGGAAGTTGTGCCCTTTGAGCATCAAGATCAGTTTTGAGTGGATATTTGTATTCGTGAGGTCTACTACAAATAATTTAAATTCATTTTTCCTTACTTCCATGCCAGTGATTTTAATATACACCTGTGACTAATCATATTATGTTGTTGACTATATATCTGTTATCACTATCATAAATTTTTAAGTCATATTGATTAGAAGTTGATAATTAGCATAATTCTAGCATTCAGTTTTAACATTTTCATTCTCTTCATTTGCATTCGAACTTAATAAGCTGACAATGTTTGGTTATTGTTTCTGTAGGATTGTGGGTATGGCTGGCATTGGTGAGGCATTTTTACTGGTTGCATTCTGCGGAACTTGCACTTTTTTAACGGGTATATCATTAAGTGCAATTGCAACAAATGGGGCAATGAAGGTAAACTTTATCTTCATTGTTTATGAATTTTGTTGGTTGAGAAATGTTTATTTGTCTTGTTTTAAATATATGTAGTTCTTTAGTTTCAGATTTAGGTTATTACATATTGCTGTGGCTTGGAGAGTTTGTAGACCTGGTATTATCTGGAATGGGCATTTTCCTTGATGCATGAAAGTAACAGTTGAGAAATGTCTAATAATATAGCTAAACCTCTTTTTTGGGTGCTTAGAGATTCTTCTTGTATGGTTATTACAAATTGTGCACCAAGTTGAACAACTTTTGACAGTTAATCAAGGTTGGGAACTGGTAAATTAATCTGGTCTTGATAACTTGCCGAATCATGAATACCAACTGAAACATCTAACAGAATATGCTACACCTTAGATAATCAGTTGCATCTTCTTTATGGGCTTATTTTTTTTATAATTTTTAATATCTGCTGATCAAAATTATCCTTGTTACCTTTCTAGCATATCAATTTTGGATTAGATTTTCTTCTCATACACTATGATCATTCAGGGTGGTGGCCCATATTATCTAATCGGTCGGGCTCTGGGTCCAGAAGTTGGAGTGAGTATTGGATTATGCTTCTTCCTTGGTAACGCAGTTGCTGGTGCTATGTAAGCCTGCCTTGGGTTAACTTCTTATATTTCTGTATTTCTGTCTTTTGTTTTGCAGTTTCAGATCTGTCTGCCCAATCATGTCTTAGATGACAACATCTGACTGACTTGTGCCCCTTTTTGCAAGAATTGATGCTTTAGTTCAAATGGGTATCAACACGTTGCAAATAAGACTATTTATGGTGGAAAGCTTGTCATTTGATTATTTGACATAGATTAGATCAAAACGAATAAAACATTATTTTCCATTCATGTTGACTCTAACAAAGTCTAAACATAAGTTTGAACACCTGGTTTCCCATAGATGACAGCTTAAGCTGCAATATTTTGGCAGACAGCCCTCTTGTTCATTATTATTGTTTCGGCAAACTTACCTGGGGTGGGAACTTGGTGCCATTCAGAAAATGGATTGCCTTGACAGTTTTACTTAAATTTGGGCTGATGATTTCTTGGCTTATATTTGTCCTTAAATTAACAATATGTGTGCTTAGATATTATTTACTGGCACTTACCGTGCATGAAGCTGTTGTCAGCTTACATGCCATGGTACATATGCCATACAAATTCATGGTGAAATATGCATGCATATTTTCTTGCTTTTTGAGAATTAAAAGAATATTAAGCTTGGGGAGTCTGTAGATGTCTGAGTTGTAGAGGAAGTTAATGATAGAGGTCCCTGAAGCAGCTGATGCCTAAAAATCATGATATTAAGCTTATGAAAAATGTAGGAATATCAAGAATTGTGGTATGTCATTGTCAGAAATGAACATATAAAAAACTGTCAGATGGTAGCTTTGAGCTAGGTGCTGCCCTTCTTACCTGGAGTTTCACTTTTTTCAGCCAGAGAGGAACCTCTAAGAGATTAAAGTTTAAATATCTTTCTTCTCTGCTTTCAAGGCATACAATCACTAATATATGTGAGTTATGGGAGAAAAAGTTCTGATTTTGGAAGTTTTATCATATTTAAAAGTTCCACCAAAAATAAAAACTTTCGAATGTCCAATACATATCCTAATAGAAAAATAAATTTCACACCTTTATTGCATAATAGGACTCTGGAGACTCCAAACTATTACCAGTACGAGTAACAAAAAATAATTTCATACTTTTACAAAATAGTAAAATACTGATGTAAAATTTTAATGAAACAATAGTAACAAAAAAAATCTATCAAAAAGAAATGGAATCATATTCTATTACCAGTACAAGTGGGTTGGGAATGTATCCTTCCACTACTATTCCAAGTAGTATTAAGTTGAACTTCTCCTTATAGAGTTGGATACACCATCACTTCTTGACCCATGTATGAGTCATCTCATTAGTATATGTTGTATCAAAAACAGAAACTTCTCTTTGACAAGTCTTACATACATGAGTGATTATAAGGCCTTGTGGCTTAATTCAAGTTGTTATCTTCTCCTTTAACAGTGTCTATAGTCCAGCTTTGTTATCTCTGTTGGTCATAGCTTGCACTTGCTGAGAGGAGCAATCTTAATGTGGTTCAAACTTCAAAGATTACTCTCAAATTGAAATTAACAAATGAAACATAAATAATAGATGCTCAAGAAATGCCACAATTTAGAACTTTTCAATTGCTGGAGTGCACTATTCAAGAAGAGATAAAAAGAGAGTGTCACATTAAATAAGAGAAGGATGCTTAAAGTAAAAAAGGGAAGATTTGTCGAGGAAATTATCAGACTATTCATGTTTTAAGGAGCCAAATAGGACAATTACAAAGAAAATGTCACAGAAAGTTAATACTGCTGAGAATAGGATTCTGAATCTGACATTTATGAATATGATATTAAAAAAAAAAGATTATGTTGATGACAAGTTGTATGTAGCAGTTTCTGTGATTAAGATGAAGACCAATAAGAAATTTTTAAAGAATATGAACTACATGCATTGAGGAGAGGTGAACAAATTCAACTTATAGGTGCCATGAGAACAACTAGGCCTAAGCTCTCCTTAGTTTTCTTTTTGAATGAGTAACCAACGCATACATATTGCCTTTAAGTTTGGATATTAGATGCAAGTAGTGTTTTTAGATTGTTTAATTATGGTAACTTGGTTTCCTAGTTCTGGAATCTGGTTATTTTAACTCTCTTATTGTTTCAGGTATGTTTTGGGAGCTGTGGAGACCTTCTTGGGTGCTGTGCCAGGTGCTGGATTCTTTAGAGGTAAACCACTATGATGGTTGTGGAAATTGGATTAAGCTTTTGCTTTGAAAAAAGCTTGTAGTATAGAAATTCAGTGGTCGTACAACAGATCACCATATTGGATATGGGAGTTGACTGGTTAGATGCTAATCTAACCAGACCATCTGATAAGTTTGTCATGGAGAATTCATAGAAAAATGGCAGTTACATAGTAAGAAATAATGGTTTTGAATATGAAAATGGTACTTATTTGACATTTAGTTGGATGTCAACAATTTTGGATGGTAGTGTAACTAAGGTAAAGGCCAAAACATGCATGATATGTGATTTTCTTTTTTTTTTTTCCTTCTGATACTTAATTGCTAAATTTTAAACAATATATGTATATTTGATTTTAGATTAGCATAAGAGGATCTTCTAAATACAATCTGCTTTAAAATACCAAACTCACCTTTAATGAATTACTGTCCTATATTGGAAGTGATAGATATACACTATTCCAAGAGCATTTATGCAGAAACTAATATAGATGGAAAGTCAATTATGACTTTCAGCAGGCTGTAATTGAAGGTATCACAAAGTAAAAGATCACTAAGCATAACACCTTTTAGGGATACCAATTTTTCCTGCTAAAACTAATGTTACTCATGCAAATTTGTGGGCTCAGAGTTAGCACAAGAAGGTACTCTATTTTAGCCAGCCACATGACTGTCCTTGACATTTTCAATGAGTAATTTATTAGATTTTTTTCAGCTGTTAGCATATCTGATGTTTAATAATATCATTGTTATCTCTTTGCTCTTTGGAACTAGTTTATAAATCCCCAATAAGCAATCTTTTGGGAACTGTTGCTCTTCATGCTTTACATATCCTTGCTTAGTCAAGATCCACAATGTGTTAGTTTTTCCAGAATAATCACAGATTTTGACATGTGGCAACTATGATATGCTGGCAAGAAATGTAGCTATGCCATCATGAAGTTTAATAGGCAGCCAAGTGAAATGAAGCCCTTGTGGCCCTCTCTGATTTGGTGTTGGGTAGGTGCCTAGCTTCTAGAGCGTGTTTTGGCTTGGGCACCCGCATTGATTGTCAAAACATTTAGATATAAATAATATAGAGGTCATTTGTTTAAACCAATATTTTCTGTCTACCACCTTAAATAATTGTATCTTCATGTTTTAAAGACAATGATTACCAAAACACATGATAAGTTTCACTAAGGATCATTCATGTCTCTCATTTATTTGTATCTAATTGATTGTGAGCCATTTGCTCATCAGCTGTCCTCACTTCTTCTCCCTCTCGCATTTTCTACCACCTCTGCTTTTTTCTTCACTGCTCTTGATGTCCACCAATCTAATGCTTACCTTCTTTCTTTCTCTTGCTTTCTTTCTCTCTCTTCCTTTTCCAACATGATGAGACCAATCAAGTTAGCACATGCTAGGATCAAGATTGGCCAAGCCCAGATGACAAGCTATCGGAGATTAATCACCTGTATACTACATGTGTTGGTCAGACGTCAAAGGCTTAAATGGTGGCATATAAAGGATCGCCAAGGAGGTAATTTCAACTGTGTAAACTTGAACATCCTGTGCCAACATGCCATTTGTGTTAATAACCCCCTGCAAACCTTACCATGTTTGCCTTAGACAAAATGTATACTGCACATGTATATTACATGTATAATAACCCCCTGCGGACCTTACCATGTTTGCCTTAGACACATGTATACTACATGTGCTGGTCAGAAATCAAAGGCTTAAACGGTGGCATATAAAGGATTGCCAAGGAGGTAATTTTAACTTGTGTAAACTTGAGCATGTTGTGCCAACATGCTATTTGTTTTAATAACCCCATTCAGAACATACCATGTTTGCCTTATCCAAAGGTCTTTTGATTTGTTTTTTGGGTTTCTAGAGTTAATGTCAAGCCCTGATTTGATGGATACTTGTGTATTGGGCTGAACTTTTTTAAAAGTGATTCCCCTCTGTTTGAGGTATATATATTTCTTTCTCTAGTTATCTATTGTTTCTCCTTTGTTCTGGGTTCTATTTTGTGTCAGCAGCAGGCCTATATAGGCACTTGGCATAGCATTAGCATGGCGTGTGCTAGTAGCCACTTCATGTGGATCCGTGATCTAACTCAACCTGATCATAGCTAACCAAGTCATTTGAAGGAAGCTAATGCATGGGCATATTTGATGGATTTTTGAACTTTTTTTGGTTTTCAAAACAGATATGTCCTTGAATGTCATTGATAAAGATGTTTTGACATTTAGAGGGTACACATGAAATTGCTTCTTTTTATAATAAAACAATATTGCTTGGGGAAGTGCATTTAGTGAAGAAAAGGGATTGACAGTGTTTTTTTATGGATCAGTTTTGGTGAACAATGAGAAGCTCCAATAACAATTCAAGAGATGCTTTGATTAGGTTTTTAGTCATGTTTTAATATTTAACTAGGATCTTGAATTATGTTATGTACTTGAAAATCAGTGATAAATATACTTGTCTGCATAGTCTTGTTAAATTGGTTTTTGGGTTGTCCCCTATTTTTTTTTGCAGAGTCTGTGACAGTCGTCAGCAATACCACAGCAGCTAACGGCACAACATCTGAGGTAGTAACAACTGTATCTACTCCAAGCTTGCATGACCTGCAAGTTTATGGAGTTATTGTGGTTATCCTTCTCTGCTTCATCGTATTTGGTGGTGTCAAGATTATAAATAGGGTAGCACCGGCTTTCTTGATTCCTGTCCTTTTTTCACTTTTCTGCATATTTGTTGGAACCTTCGCAGCTCCAAGGAGTAATGCTTCAAGTAAGATCCCTTTATTAAATGCTTCTTTATGCATATGGTTATCTTGGTTACTACTTCAAAGTTCAGTCTTTTCCAGACTTCACTTTGCATGAAGTGAGTACATGAACTTGCAATTCTTTTATGGTATCTCATGCCTATGTTGCTCTTTTTGGAGTTGGGCACAGGTGGAATAACGGGGTTAAGATCACAAACATTGAAAGACAATTGGAGTTCTGCTTATCAGCGTACTACAAATGCTGGAATACCTGAACCAGATGGACCTGTCTATTGGAGCTTCAAGTAAGCCTTTACTGCATATATATGCTCTGCTTTTTTCTAAGTTTGCAGAGGTTTTATTACTGAAATGTTAAACCAGGTGGCACCATATTCAATTTTAAAATGTTAGATATTAGATTTACTTGTTGATTTTGTTTACTTTGGGGAAATGTGACTGTAACAACAAATGTTGATATACATTTGGCATGTAACTATGACACCTTCTAATTCCTTGATATATATTATAGTTTTAACTTTGTTTGTATATGCATTCTGAAATGCTCTATCTTTTTTGTAGTGCATTGGTAGGCCTATTCTTTCCAGCTGTAACAGGAATTATGGCTGGCTCAAATCGATCTGCATCGTTGAAGGATACACAGCGTTCTATACCAGTTGGAACATTGGCTGCAACACTTACCACCTCCTTTTTATATTTGATATCAGTATTACTATTTGGATCATTGGCCACTAGAGAAGAGCTACTGACAAACCGGTACCACATTTTTCCTTATGCTGTTTTGGTCTTGAATGATAATATTTGACACAAAAACTATAAAGTTCTGTGATCTTTTGCCTGTGTATCCACTTTTATTTGATCCGAAATTTATGTGCACCTTACTTTGGCACCACCACCATTTCACCCTGATAATTTTTTTTGAGAGCATGAGATTGGTGATGGATCAGGATTGGAAGGATAACTTACATGGAATGCCAGGGTGATGGTTAGGATCTTATATATGATGCATATCTGATATAAGTCATTATGATGTACCTAATTATAAATATAGATTTGCTGTTGGGAGAAACAGCTATTGTAGAATATTCTGATGATTGGTAGGTATATGCTGTTCTACTGACCTTTGATGAAGTAAAGCATTACATAAATAGAGAGAAACAAGAGAAATATTGATGTATTTGTGATTAATTTTATCATAAATTTATCAACAATTCTTCCCATGCCAAAAACCTTTTTAGCATTTTATTAGGTTTAAGATCCTTAGTAAAAAAAACATATGGGAGAAGATCTTTTTCTTATAAGGAAAAAATCTAGAACTCTCAACACTTGTCTTAGTAACTAAATTATAAATCCAATTGAATCTCTACAAAAAAAATGATTCTCAACCGTCAAACTACTCGAAGTAGTAACGAATATACCCTCTAAATGAGTATTGTTGTAGTTGCACACATTTGATCATGGACCACCTTGTATTGAATGGATCATAGGATTTTGACTTTCTTCTCTGAAATCTTATATTTTAGTTGGTTTTTGTTGCATACCAATTTAACATAATGGTTTTGGCTAATGCTAATATGCCATTGGCTCTCTAACCTTTGAAGCTAAAAGCATTTATCTGTTTGAAGTTACTTGTGTCTTATTCCTTTGCTTGAGTTTCTAATATGGAACTTTGTGCAGGCTTCTGACTGCAGAGATTGCTTGGCCTCTTCCAGCAATTATATATGTTGGGATTGTTCTCTCCACTTTAGGTGCAGCGCTTCAGAGTTTGACAGGTGCCCCACGCCTGCTTGCAGCAATAGCAAATGATGGCATTCTCCCTGTTCTTAATTATTTCAAGGTCACAGAAGGGGGAGAACCTCATTTGGCAACGCTCTTTACAGCCTTTATTTGTATTTGCTGTGTCGTGATTGGGAACCTGGATCTGATCACACCTACTATAACTATGTTCTTCCTTCTATGTTATGCGGGAGTTAATTTGTCTTGCTTCCTTCTTGACCTACTCGACGCTCCTAGCTGGCGCCCTAGATGGAAGTTTCATCACTGGAGCCTCTCACTTCTTGGAGCATTGATGTGCATTGGTATGTTACATAAGTTCAGGATATTTCCTTATCATCTCTACCATCTGGCAAGCTAGATGTTGAAATGTGTCCCAGGTATAAACTTGTATAAGCTATGCGAACCATAGCATAATGGAAGTAGCTATGTTAGATCAAGTTATAGTGTACAGAAAGATGTAGGCAAGTTTAGGGCCACTAGTGCTGCTGGTCAGCCATAGAATCAGGGAAAAGCAATGTGGAAAATTTTCCTGTGGATATGACAAGATAAAAATGTGACAAATATTTTAGGATTGTGATGGAAATCTTAGGATGGTAATTATGTCATTTATAAGATAGCAATTTGTATTTTCTGTTGGCTGCAGTATTATATGGAAGTGAACTGATAATTTAGTTATAGACACATTTCCAAGCATCTGGTTTGTCGTAACAAGAGATACTTGGCATGTAGAAACTAGTAATAGCCAAATACCCTTTAGAGGTTTCAAGTATGTGTTATAGAAAATTGGTGGCATGATTTACAATGGTGATTCATGATAGTGCTTCCTCATCATCAAGTATTATCTTCATCAACTAACCGGTGACCTGCTACTGCTTCCGAGTTATTAAGATTTGCTGGATCTTAAGGACTTGACCGTTTAAAGCCTCCTCTTAGATCTATTTAATATGCCATTTCTCATTGTATGACCAGTTAAATGTTATAGTTGTGCACCCAAAAACTTTTTATTGATTTCTAACCAAGACTGCTTTCAATTGAATGGCTATAGCAACTGTATTATAATGATGTTGATGTTGGAATAATTACTTTAAATTAATAAAAATCAGGTTAGTACGTAGATCTCATTTTATTTTCATAATCTATGAGTTGGCTTATGGTTTGTTTAAGAATGATTATGGTTTTGTGCTGCTTAGGTAAATAACGTAGGTTGTCTTCTTGCTTAGGCAACTTCGAGTCAAAAATAGCCAATATGCTTTTGGAGATTTTTATGGTGCAAGAAGGGTAGCAAGGTTTCTTGTTTTCGAATTTCAGCTAAAACTGAGCTTTAGCAGGATAGACATGCAAAATGTTACAAACTCCAGGTTATTGTGCCAATGATTATATTAATGGCAGCATGGCAAGGCATAAAATCAGGATAAAATGATAATATGTATCAGAAGAGTTACTAAGAAAAGGAAGACAGGATCCAAAGTGTGAAAATTGTAATGGCTGAGATCCAAGAGCAATTGATGATGACAATCCATAAGTTGACTCTAGATTGTCGAAGATTGATTGGTGATTTATTGTGCATCAATTAACTGGTTTAAGCATTTGCTTTCTTGCATTCATGGCATACTTGAAATAAAATATTAGAGTATTTTATATGAGCTTATATATGACCATTGATATCATCTGATGTTTCCTTCAATTGTTTGTTTGTGTTTCAAATGCTGAAGTACATATTTTCTTCATCATGTTGTAAGCTGTTGTGTGAAAGCATCGTTACACTATGAAACAAGAATTTGCCAGAAAGAGATGAAAACTTATGTCATATTATTGGTCTGATTTGAATGGTTAAACATTAATAATGTCAGAATACATTTGGCAAATTTTTAAAATGGAAATAGTAAAACAAATACTTTTGGCTAAATCCAGGGATAGAATCCTGCCTGCACAACACACCGTATTCGGGAAAAAAAAAACACTGCATGGCAAGTGGCATTAAGTAATACATGTGTAGATTCCTTAGCTGTTTCTTTCTTCATGCATTAACTTTTTTCTTGGGGATATTAAAAGAACCAATAAAAATATAAAATCTGTCTTTTAAAGTTGGAAAGTTGAAATGTAGGATATGCATGGCTGAATTATTTTTGTTCAATAAACTGATTCGTATCTAAGATTTTTTTTATTTATCCAGTGATCATGTTCCTTATCTCCTGGTCATTCACTGTGGTGTCTCTGGCCCTTGCTAGCCTCATTTATTATTATGTGAGCATAAAAGGGAAGGCTGGAGATTGGGGAGATGGATTCAAGAGTGCCTATTTTCAACTGGCCCTTCGCAGTCTTCGATCACTGGGAGGTATGCCTACATGTTATTCTGCTTTCATGATGATTTGAGAAAAAAATGTTCTATCACTGATTGCTCAGTGCACCATGAAATGGTATTATATAGCGATGACAGTGCATAGTGTGTACCATCGACATCAGCGTCAAATACTGCATTCAGAATTTGTGAAGTATACCATAATAAAAGTCATCTTTAGATGGAGGGAATGTGTTCTTTGAGGGATCAACCCAACAACCTCTCACTCAATCTGTAATTACAAGAAAAGAGAGTTTAAAGTACATCTACAGAGAGATAAGACCCTGGAAAAGATAAGCAAGATAATTGGACTAAGAAATTTTCTGTTCACTATCGTTTGGTTCGGAGGAATGTGTATGAAGATTTGACCCTGCTTTGTACAATGGCAATGCAGCACATCTGCAGCATGTTAAAATGCATATAATTTCATAATCATTCATCTGATTTGTTTAACCTTCAAGTTTATTGTCAACTATCAATTTACAAATATGTCACATGCACCATTCATTCACGAGAGATATGTTGTCAATATCATCATTGCTTCATGAATGAGATTGTTTGCTTCGTTTTCTGATCTTCTTATGTCCTCTGTATCTATGTGCCATTTTTCCAAATATACAAAGGCCTCGGGAAGCACAAACTTGCAAATGATAGTTGTCTACATAACTTGGTCTGGTTGAAACCAACCAAAGATATTACAACATTTCTCTTCATAGTGGCACCATGTTTTCACCTGTTCTGTCAGGGGAACTGGATTGCCAAATTTTGCATGAAACATGTCATTTTTTATCACAACTGTCTCTGAATTTCATATTGCGGTATTGGCAACTTGATGCCCTCTTTGTGTTTATCTATTAAAGAATTGTCAAGTCTCCACTTACCATAACATGCATGAATTTGTTTACGAGACTGCTTAGAATTGATCTTTATTACATGATTAACCTATTATGTTTGTCTTATCTTGCAGCAAACCAGGTACACCCTAAAAACTGGTACCCTATTCCCCTCATCTTCTGTCGGCCATGGGGAAAGCTGCCAGAAAATGTTCCTTGTCATCCAAAGCTTGCAGATTTTGCTAATTGCATGAAGAAGAAAGGTCGTGGGATGTCGATCTTTGTCTCGATTATCGATGGTGACTATCATGAATTAGCTGAGGATGCAAAGACAGCTTGTCGTCAGATGAGCACTTACATAGACTACAAACGCTGTGAAGGAGTCGCTGAGATCGTAGTTGCTCCCACAATGTCTGATGGTTTTCGTGGTATTGTCCAGACAATGGGGCTAGGCAACCTTAAGCCCAATATTGTGGTTATGCGATATCCTGAGATTTGGCGTCGTGAAAACCTCACCCAGATTCCATCCACCTTTGTCAGCATTATCGATGATTGCATTATTGCCAACAAGGCAGTCGTGATTGTCAAGGGCCTTGATGAATGGCCCGGCGAATATCAGAGACAATACGGAACAATTGACCTCTACTGGATTGTGAGAGATGGGGGCCTTATGCTTCTCCTATCTCAGCTCCTTCTAACAAAAGAGAGTTTTGAGAGCTGCAAGATTCAGGTGTTCTGCATTGCCGAAGAGGACACCGAGGCCGAAGAGCTGAAGGCTGATGTTAAGAAGTTCCTTTATGACCTCCGCATGCAGGCTGAGGTGATTGTTATAACAATGAAGTCGTGGGAGGCACATGTTGATGCGGGGGACCAGCGGGATGAATCGGCGGAGGCATTCACGGGAGCACAACGTCGAATTGCTTCCTACCTTGCTGAGATGAAGGAGACCGCTAGGAATGAAGGGAAACCGCTGATGGCTGACGGGAAGCCAGTGGTGGTGAATGAGCAGCAGGTTGACAAGTTCCTATACTCGACCCTGAAGTTGAACTCGACCATCCTGAGTTACTCACGGATGTCTGCGGTCGTGCTTGTCAGCCTCCCACCACCACCTCTAAACCACCCAGCGTACTTTTACATGGAGTATATGGATCTCTTAGTTGAAAATGTGCCGAGGATGTTGATAGTTAGGGGGTACAGGAGAGATGTTGTCACCTTGTTCACGTAATTGTATATGTTTATGACCTTGTTGTAATTGACTTATGCCTTTGGGTTGGTTTTGTTTAATCATCAGATATTTATTCTTTCTAGTCATTTTTTGACCCGTCCAGGTGAGTCATCTGCTACTTGAATCCCTTATTGTGGTTTTTTGGTGATACAACGACCTATGAAGGATAATGGAATAGCAGTTGTCGAGATCAACAAAGCTGCTGTTCACCATATATATTAGCTATTAAGGTGATCACAAATATGGTACGATTGATTTGATTGTAACTCGATGTTTAAGGCCGGTGATTATTTGTATTTTCTTTTCCAAGATTTGAACCTACGATTAATTAGTTGACAGTCTAATTATCCAATTATTATTTGTATAACATTTTCCCTGTTTTCCAAGCAAGATTTGAACGTCCGACCAGTCGGGTTAACCGTTCTATCCCATTTAACACTGTTGAAATATGCCAGACAACTTTGTTTTCTTTTCCAAATCTTGACATTAGTTTCCCAGAAGTTGGTGAGCCAAAAAAAAAAAAAGACAAAAAAAGACCTGTTGACGGTGGACGAATAAAACTCGTTTGTAGTGCGAAGTTAGGGTGGCTAATCATGAATTCTACACACCATACTCCCTCCGGATGATGAGTGCAAGATGAGTCCCAGGTTGAAGAAAGATCCTGTTAAAGGCCTTCCAACCGCACAAGAACTCAAGTGGAGCATTGCAGAATCCACTCTGATACGATCATGAATGTTAAACAGGAAATTAAAAGGGCTGGTCTCCATGCCACCTCCGAGACCGTTTGTTGACGTGGCCATCTCGTTTAATGACATTAGACCTACCTAAAGAAAGACACCATAAGGAACTGATGTTATGAATCTACAAGTGCACTATTCATTACACCAAAGAAGATGAATCTCCCACATGACATGGGAACAGCGATTTCGACCACCTAGATTCGTCTTTGAACCACTTGGATCCCTTGACACACCAAGGCTTCCCTCTTGGATCATCAGACTCCAACCCCGAGATCCGTAACCTAACGTTGGATGCTTTGTCCGGGCATCCACCTGTTCTTGCTCTACTAGCCATCACAACTTCCAGCAGGGCAAGATGCTTTACAAACAGTGCAACAAAGAGCAGTCCGCGCTCTTGTGCTTCCAGCTCCCTCCATCGGAGCAACTTGATGACTTCTTCTGCGACTGACCATGACAAGGACGACCTGCAAAACAATATCATTTGTTATTCCAGCCTTCCTACCATCAAAGACGACGACATATACATATATATACATATGCATAAACATATACATATATATATACATATGCATAAACATATATATATATATATATATATATATATATATTCATTTTCAGGGCAAATATGAGCTAAATGTGAGAACACTGGAACAAGTGCTGATGTTAAACTAAAGCAAAAGATAGAACAGAGAATCCACATGCTCCTTTGTGTAAACTATGAAATAGATCAGGCAGGTTCTCTCGGTATCTTAAGATGTGAATTTTAGATGCATGAACTCCAACAATGACATGTAAGCAAGCCTGACGAGATTATGAAATAGGACTTGTTTTTGCTACAATGACATGATCAACAACTTGAAAATAATTCTGAATATTCTTCAATTAGTGTTGAATGCTGCAAAATTTACAATAACCTCCTCATTGATAGACCTTGACTTGTCACAAATAATCAATTATGCAACATCTGCAGGGAATCTCCAGATGAAATAATTAATCCTCCTTCTGAAATGCATCTAAATATTTTGAAAGGTAACTTAAGCAGAAAAAATGCTGCACAGGAACACCACTTTATCCGCTATTGGGAATTGCCCTATCTGCCCTCGGTAGGGATTAGCGGGCTATCCCCTAATTGTATTCCCAATAGCGGATAAAGTGGTGTTCCTCACCTGCCCTAGTATGATAACCCGCTAATCCCTGAAGAGAATCACCCTAACTGCCCTTGACAGGGAAACAACATCATCTCATACTGATCATGTTTATATCGGGATGAAATAATACATTAAAACATTTTTTTCAAACATCATTATTGTCAAATAATATCAATTAGCCCTCAATTGACTTAAACCCTAGTTAAATCGATCCAATTGAACTCGATTTAACTAGAACCTAGCTGAACTGATCTCTAATCCTCGTTTAACCAATCTAGAACCATCGTAGACTAGTATGGTATAATTTAGACCGGATTGGGTTCAATTTAAGTTAAACAAACTTGAATAAGTCAAACCAATTCGGAATCACCCTGAATCGATCTAAACTGATCAAATTTATTTTGGTTCAATCTATGTTTGGGCCCAAATCAAATAAAATAAGGGCAATGGGCTAGACAATATAATACTTGGCTAGGTTGGGCTACCCATATACTAAACACATGCACTACACATAACTGTGCATAAACCACACCAGACTAGACCAGCCCATAGCCCATGGACCGCACATGACTTCCCATGTCGGGCTAAGTTGAGCTAGCCTGCAGGCTGGGGCTTATGGGTTAGGTCTGGACTATTAGCTAGGCCCGACCTGTTGATTAGGCCTGGCCAGTGGGCTGTGACCTGACCTGCAAGTTAGGCTTGGTTTGTTGGCTAGGCCTAGCCTGTTGATTAGGTCTGGCCGATTGTGGCCTAGCCTAGGGGTTGATTTTAACCCAAATTCTAACCAATTCTCTCAATTTCAAATTGAGACATTATACAATTATAATTAAACATCTATTCATTAACAATAAATCATTAAAACATAATAAATAACAATAGATTAAAAAGATAAACTGCATAAAGAGAAGATAACAATCTTAACCAAGTATTGTATAAATCTAATAAAAATCAAATATCATGCATTCAAGATTAAAAATTTTAGAAATGCATATGACATGAATAATTTCAACATATTTTAGTCACAAAATAAAACTCTAAACTTTAAAAGGGATAAAAGAAGATTTTAGAAACTTCATATAACATATTTTAATCTAACAATAAAATTTTGACATTTAAAGAAATAAAAGAATATTTTAGAACTACATATAGCATATTTTAATTCAAAAATAAATTTTCAAACATTTAAAGTAATAAAAGAAAAATTTTTACTTTTCAAGAAAGGAGAGGGAACCTATCTCTCCCTAATATGATGCAACTACTCGTTTCTCTCGCTGCAAGACCTGGCTTGATGAGGAACGAAAAAAAGGAATCACTCTCCTTGAATAGGAGATAAGCCATTCATATAAGAATTTTTTTATTTTTGTATTTATTTAATATTTATTTTCGTTTAATTTATTAACAAAAATGACATTACCCTACTTGGAATGTTAAATAGTTATTTCCTAATTTCATTAGTAAGAAAGGAAATGAAAATTCATGCTTAAATTGAGGATTTGATTACATTTCTCCCCTCCTAAATGAAATTTGATCTCCAAATTTAGACTACCTCAAGAAAATAAGTACGAATGCTGGTGCTGCCAATGGATCTTTACTAAATATATAAATTTATTCAAAACATGCTATTTTCCTTTTAAGATCTAGGTTGGTTGGATCCCTGATATATCTTTAGAGCATAGAGACATGGAATACATCATGGATGCCAGCAAAAGTCGAAGGCTTATCAACTTCGTTTAGCCTAAACTATTAGCCGAAGTACTTAAGTTAAAGTTAATAATAGTACACTTATCAAACCCCTATAAGCTAATCTTCGTCTTGCTCACTTCCGATGTTAGACTAATCAAGGTGTTATAGCATGATACATGTGAGGCGTAGCTTAGTGGAGGCTCCACGCCATGACGAGTCCTCTAACTCTATGTCCTACTCGAGCCCCCTCACTATATCCAAATATTAGGTCGGCTCTAATATCAACTATCATGACCCAGGCCTAATAGGTTAGCTGGTTTATCAACTTTATTTGGCCCAAACCACTAGTCAAAATACTTAAGCTGAAGTTAATAATAATATATTTATCAGACCCCTATAAGTCAATCTTAAGTCTTGCCCACTTTCGATGTGGGACTAATCGAGGTGTTACAATTTATATCAACTACATGGATCTTTTGCTACCATTGAGATCCATAAAAACCATATGTTTAATTAAGTTTAGAATATTTAAATCATTATTTATAGTTTTCATTAAAAAATTTTAGGTCTTCCTCTTTTTAGTTTCTATTAAAGTCATTTTACCTTTTTTAACTATCATATCTATAAGTCTCCTAAGCACATGCTCATACCATCTTAAACGATTCTCTCTCACCTTATCCTCTATCAAAATAAAAATATCTCTTATTCTTTCTTTCCTAGTAACTCTACACATTCATTTTAGCATTCTCATTTCGGCAACACAAGCTTTTTGTATATGTTGTTTCTTAACTTCCAAGACTCAAATCAATAAAACATTGTTGACCTCACAATTGTTTTATAATTTTTTTTCTTTAAATCTCAAATGTATCCGATAATTATATAAGACTACTAATGTCTCTCACCATTTTAATCATCTTGTTTTTACTCTATAAATAATATCTTCATCAATCCTTTCATCTCGTTAAATAATTGATCCAAGATATCTAAAACTTATACTTGAAAAATCTTCTTACTCATCCAACTTAACTATATTCTCATGTGCATCACGAACTAGTGCAACATATGGAGAACACATGACACTTACAAGGTTACTACTAAGATGTGAGTCAAATTTAGACATTTCCAAGAATTTGACTTGACAAGCAGTAAAAAAATCTCAAATGTAGGCAACACTAAAATGGTGTCAGGAGATGTCAAGCCATCTGAGCCTACCATTAATCTTGATGAGGTTTGACATTTTCATATCATCAAATAAATGTATTTTATCTCTTAATCCATCTCTCTCTTCTAAACTATGCATGATTTCAAGGTTCAAATACTGGGCATACTATTGACCAATAGGGTCTGGTATTTACCAGTCCACCAGATGACCAACATATGAACAGAGAGATTCCACCAATACAATTGGAAACAGTGTATTTTATTTTGTCTAGACAGGTGTAATTTGTTGTTGAAATCTGTTGACATCTATCAACATCAGGAACTTGAGATGCTAAATTATTAAAATAATAGGTAAAAAATTAAAAAGTAGTTTTCAGCAATGCTGTTAAAACTTTCCCTACTCTTCTCTCTCTCCCTTTGTTCAGCCACAACCTCCACTCTACCTTGGCATCCACCTCCTTCAATAGCCATTGCTGTCTCCTCCTCCCCCTCTCACTCTAGTCCAAGCATTCTGACCAGTACTGAGTGAAGAACTGTCATTGGAGAGGTTAGGTTGCCTACCAATATTAGCACGGAACCGAGATTTTGAACCTTTCATGAATTCATGGTTAAGTCACTCATTTGCTGTATATTTCAAATGATTTATGCTTAGATAAAGTTAATTATGCAAAATTAAAAAAAATTACATTTCAACTATTTTATAGCTACAATCCACCATGAATTAAGCTAGAGAAACATGTATAAAAAATAACCTTGTGGCCTAAACCAGCATTGATTGTTAGAATTACACCCACAATGCATTCAGATTAAGTTAGAGAGGGAAAGCCAGCTAAAACCAGTCACATGCATGCAAGTCAATGTGTGCTGGTGTGCTAGTGTTCCATTACAGCATCACATTAGCATGTTCCCTAGACTGGCACATTATGATAGAATAAGGCTGATTGGCATAGAGGTGGTATATAACTAAATTCTTGAGGTTACATGACAGTGATTTAGGAACAGAACTACTCAATCAACATAAGCAATATGGGCATACCCTTATCATCAAATTCTCCATGGGTAGAACCTCGAAATATGAAATTCCTCAAATCATTTACATATAAGCGGAATATCAAAAATAACTAACCTCTAGAATGCAAAGATGATAACTTGCAAGGCAAGAATGCGTGCCACTAATGTAGCAGTACTGCTTTTCTTAGTCCTGCTGCAATCTAAGGGTACCTGTTTGAACTGGCAATACCCATCTCAATCACTACAACATAACTATCAACAAAACACAGAGTAAGTAGGACATTTAATGTACCTCAAGATGACATAATGATGATCACCTCAAACTGTTGTTTGATCTGAGCTGCTGCCCTGCACAAACTGTGGTGAATGAGCAGGTACTATGAAGTGTGGCTGGGCAGGAACAGGGGTTGCTAATCCTGTAATGTTGAATACTAAAATTATTTTCTACAGGCTATGCCAATAACATAGTAAATTGCAGCAAACCACATGTACAAGGTTCAAAAAACAAGAACATTATGGTTATTTTCCAACTCCTTTGAGCTCGAAATGATATATTTGTTGAGAACCACAGTCAAATGTAAAGAGCAAGGATCACAATTAAAATGGCCAAACTAAATAAAAAAACAGAATATTTTTAACAAGTTCAAATTCAAACCAACTACAGCAAATAGTATACTAGTATCTGATGTTCTCCACTGAGTTATATCTTCCATTAAGGAAACAAAATTAAAAAAGCACCAATATACTACAAGTTGAGCTTAGTAAGGTCAATCATTAATTTATTCTTGAGCCAACCATGAATTTGTATCACTAGGTAACATTCACTCAATTCTTTCTCTTGAACCTCATCAACAGTAGAGTCCTGTACTAGGTTATCTATGTCCCAACCAAAATCTATGCTCAACTTAAAGAGACACAGATACCTAGATATAATATAACATGTAACTTAAGACCTGAACATACGAAATAACAAAGAAAATGAAATTTCTAGGAGAAAATGTACCAGCTGGATAGGGTGCTTGAATCACAGGTCGAGGAGCACTTGCCATTCCATTGACATTTGGTCCACTCAATTGCACAATCTGATTAGCTGGCATTGTGTAGCCCTGAACTGCCATATAACCAGGCCCACCAGACATAGGTTGACCAAATTGACCAAATGGGTAAACAGCCGTATTTACAGCTCCTGGAAACCCATAAACTTGAAAGTAATGGTGCCCCATGTAAGGGTTGTATATATTCTACAAAAGAAAGAAAGAGGATTGTATACATTCTGCAAAAGAAAGAAAGATAATCACAACTGCCACTGCTAGTAGCAACAGTTTAAAATCAACTTCCAAATTCAGAAAAAAGGATTGACATAATTCTGGGTACTGAACCTGTGGAAAGATGTACTCCGGCCCATATGAATTGTAACTGCAAAAGGAATTTTTTTAGTAATCAATAAAGGCACTTGATTGATACTCCACTAACACATTCACAATAATCATAAACCACAATAAATATTTTAAAGACCTGAAGCATAGATGTGATCATGGTCTGCAATACCGAATAATATCACCCGGTATGAGCGGTATGTACCGGTTCGACAGGATACCGGTACGCAGACCGCCCGCTACCGGTTGATACAAATTTTTTTATTTTTTTAATAAAAAATCGTTTTTTTTGTTTTTTTTAATATGGTCCGAGAAGGAAGGCGGCGTCTCCCAAGATGACTTCGCACGGGCGATGTCGTTTTTATATTTTTTAATAGAAAAAATTATTATTTTTTACTTCTCGAGCGACGTCGCCCATTGACTTCTCGAGTTTCTCCCGAGGCGACCCGAGAAAAAAAATATATATAATTATATATAATATTCATTTATATATATATAATATTTATAATTATAAATATATATACCAAACGGTATGCCGAAACATACCGTTCGGTATACGGTACGGTATGAAATTACAAACATTGGATGTGACAAGCACAAATTTCTAATAGCATCATGACAACCAGAGACTACATAGTCTTACTACTTTCTCCCTATTCCTAGGGTGTGCAAGCAGTGTCATCATAGCCATGTCAAGTTGGATCTTATGTTTCCCATCTTAATTTCCCCCTAAACTCTCTGCAAGTGGATAATAAACTAATATCCCATCATCCTTATTTGCAATTGGCTAATATCAAACCATAATACTAACTGAAAGATAATTATTCTTTAACTTCATCAATTGCCTTCAATGGAATTGCCAAAATATATATCAGTGCATGAGTATTGTACTGTTTTCACTAATACAGATAGAGAGAATTTAAAGTTTGAATTTCCCTATATATATATATATATGTATATATGTACATGTATACATGTATATATATACATACATACATGTATATATATATACAGACATACATGTATATATATATACAGACATACATGTATATATATATACATACATACATGTATATATGTATACATATATATATATATATATATATATATATTGATGGTATTTTAGTTAAAAATCACAGCCTACATAAGCTCTTGGCACTAACAAATCTGAAAAGGGTCAACTAAATGCATCTTTAACCCCGAATTCAGAAAGGCTGTTCCTCAGTTACAAGCCACAAAATGAAGGAAGTATCCGCTTATGTAATTCTAATCAAGATACATATTTCTGAACATGGATTACAAGTTAAAAAAAGGTCCATTTCTTATATTTATTCAACTATTAGAATCATATATTATATGTCAAAGAATAACTAAAAGCAAGTAAAGATCATTAATTTTACAAAACATAGCTATTATCTAACTCAAGATAATTGTAAAACAAAAATCCTTTATATCAGAAAGTTCAGATTTCTCCATGTTTAACAGAAAAAATATAGGTTGCACACTTGATTAATATCAGTGCCAGCTTCCATGCCTATCAAATAGAAGTGAACATGTACATAGTTATGATATTATAAGGTCAGGTAACAATTAAGTTGGTTTAGCCAAATAATTTACAATTCAATCTACCTTATCTTACAACCATATATCACCTAAAACATACCTTGTTATTCTTTGTTCCTAGTAGGGCATGCTTTTAAGTTAGAAAGATGGGACCACAAGAGAGTTCCCATTCGAAATCTCTTCTAAAAGCTTACACGTTTAAGATCATAGCACTGCTGGTTCAGAAGGTCAAACAGAGAGAGAATATTAACAGTAAATTTTTCTTCTCCACAATTTTTATTTGTGATTCTTTCACTTATTCATCCTAGTAATTAGTTCTTTAAACTAATCAACTTCATAATAAGATATCAGGACAGATATCAAAGGAAATATTAATTACTTTCTTTTAACAACAACCAACTATTGTTCTGAAAAGATTCAGAAGATCAACCGACCTATATGGTGGATAAGGAAACCCTTGTTGGTAGCCAAAAGGAACTGATGATTGATGAGCAGGACTTCCGACATATGGCCCTCGTGGAACCAACACACCTCCAATGTTGGGGCCTGCTGATCTTGGACGCACTAAAAAAGAAAGCCCGACAAACAAACCGATGTCCATGTTACTAGCATTTCGTAACAGCATGGCAACAATAGAAAAGGAAAAACATCAAGAATGGATATAATGCATTTTGCTTCAGATTCTTAAAGTTCAATAACTTTTGTCTTTTATATTGTCGTTTTTTTCTGTAGGGAGGACTTGGTGGACCAGAAAAATAAATTAATTCATTCTATGAGTCAAAAAATGTTCTGAATGTTTCACAGACAGGTATATATTTGGTTAGTATCTTATGTGGAAGGAAACACAAGGACTTCCTTGTGAGGGCAAATCAATTGTTATAGACCAAAAGAAGCAGGTTTATATAGATTGGGAAAGGTCGTAGATGATGAAAAAGTGTAACAACCATAATGAAGAAGACAAAAGCATTTAAATGATTCCCATATGGACAACTAGTATTTCAAGCATGCTCAGAAAATGCAGGCGGCGAAAGCAAAGCTAAAAGAAACCACCAGTAGTTTGCTCCAAAGCTTGGTGGTCAGTGACATGAGTACTTGTGCCGACATATGCTGATCAACATGATAATCCCTGGTTTGCTCGTATTACATCATTATAATAAGTACTGAAATTTTGAATTCATCCACTTAATCTAACTTCTGCAGAGAAGAAAGATGCCAAATTGGCAAATCTGAAAGCAAAGAGAAAAATATAATACTCCTATAGATTACAAAATGCACCATACAGAAGACCTATCTTCCTCCAAATTCAGAAGGAAAGAAACGATATCTAAAATAATTAGTAGGAGTTCCCACAACTTCAACATTCTCGTTTGTCCATCATCAAATATATATAACTTTCTACCCAGTGTTGCATTAAACCATTTGATGTTGATTTAATTGTTTTCCTATCTCTGTGATATGGTTTAGCATTTTCCAAAACCTAAAGGCAACCTAAAAATTTATTTACATTTTTATGTCTCTATTGAGTCCAAGTAACCAATACACAAACAATTAAAAAGAACCTGATGCTTATGTAAAGTCCAGGCCTTTGGCAACTCCATTAAGACTAAGGCACAAAGTAAAGATACAATAAAGTTTGTTGATGATTTTACAAGTTGCAAAACCTGGTGGTAGATATAGTTTAAGGCACTTGCAAAATAACATGCTTGGCCACATCATGTCTGAAGCCCTCTTACAAATTGGATAAAGATATGGGTTATGGTTACAAGTTACAACACAACAGGGATACAACAATCTTAAAATGTTAGGACAAAGTACCACACAGAAACGTCAATTAAAATATATGTATGTTATGAATACTAACTCCTGAGATAATTTAAATGTTATAAATATTAGTGGACAAACATTTTTCTATTACAATCATAATATAGATGTTTCCTTCATGTGTGAAATGTCTACTACCTTCTAGTACTTTTATCTCCAGAATTTACAATTCTATATGTTGTTCGTTTTTCTAGCAATTTTTAAGAAATTAACTCATCCAAATTAATCAAGCTACTAACTCGTGATAAAAGATAATAAAGAACTACAACTTCCTACAAGCAGTCATGGATCTATGGTTGGTCTTTATGAGCTTGTGATGAGAATTAAACCTAGGTCCTCCTCTCCTCTATCTATCTATCTATCTCTATCACCTTTGAGCATCCCTACAGTTTCTCTCTATCTCCTGCTGCAGAGGTGATACGACAGCAGAGATGATATAGCAAGAGAAGAGAAGTGACTCACTAACAGCGACATCATAACAACAGCAGCAACCCAACAGTAGCTGTCTTCTCCTTCCCTCTTTGTTTCTCTCTTCTACTTCATCCTCTTTTATTTTTCCTTATTCTCTCTAATGCTTTTTCCCTGCATGATGATGCTTAAAAGAATATATATATGGGGCACATATTCCAGTCATGATATGCCTTTAAGACTAACACAGTATCTTTCAACTGTTTTTGTTTGCATCGGATTAGTTTTACAGTGCCAATAGGAGCCCTTAAAACAATGAAACTAGGTTCTTTGTAAGAGTAGAACATATTAAGAAAAATTATCTCCAAATTCATAGCCCATAATTAATAAGCTAAGGATAACACCGATTCTCCAATATCAGTGTACCATAAAGATTACATGCAATGATGAACTTCAGAATTGTTCTTAGATTTGTCATTCTTTCATATGCAACTTGTGTTGTATGTTTCAACTGTACCATTAATTATTGCACTGATCTCACTATAAAACATTCCAGTTTGATGTGAAGTCTTTTGTAATAGCAGTGGCCAAGAGATCCTACGACTTACCCTTGGAAACTAACAATGAGCTTTGCAACTTGAGGAGCATAAGTATAAGGCTGACACATTGGATAGGTCGAAGACCTCCCCTGAAGATGATATATAAGCCTGATGGTGACAATTGAAAAAGAAACGGTTCTAGAGTGCAGCGGTACGGATGACAAACAAAGAATTGGATGGACGACAAGGAGCAATTAGACAGATTTGAGGCACCACGAAACGTTCAGATGCAATTTTTGATAATTCTACCATAATCAGAAACTATAGGGTAATACCACCAAACTGTAGAGCAGGGCGAGGCCGCCCAAGTGAAGCCAAGTTGCAGTTCGCCCGCCGGCCATCAATAACAGGGCTCGGGTCAGCACATGCCCTCTTTGCAGATTCCGGTTCTCGAAAAGTAACCTAATCCCAACATCCAAGTCAACACCATAACCATCAATTCAGCAGTCACCCCAACAAACACGGAAGTAACAACTGAAAAGATCAAAATCCTTCCTCGATCACGATTCTTTAAAGGAGCAATCTTCACTTCACACGATTACGATTAAAGAACCATGAAATACTCACGAATCCATAACCCTTGGACCGCCCGGTGTTCTTGTCCGTGATCACCACGGCCTCGAGGATCTCGCCGAACTGCTCGAAGTGGCGGCGCAGCGTCTCGCTCTTGGTCTCCCACGCGAGGCCCCCGACGAAGACCTTTGTCAACGTCGTGTCCCCGAAAGGGGAATTTAGGAAGTGGAACCCGGAGCTGGAGCTCGACGCCGATCCGGAGGCCGACCCAGGCCCCGGATGGTGAAAAGCCATCGAGCAACCCCCCAGAAGAAACCGAAATCGCAGCCAAGAAGAAGCGAATTGGAAGGAAGAATCGGGCAGAGGGGTGATCAATCGCGGAAACCCTAGCTGGCGCTCGTAAAAACCCTAGCTTTATGGGCTCCAAGCAGAGACCAGATCAAAAACGCAATCTTTGCTGAAGATTTGACGGAATCCGGAGGAAAGATCGAAGAAACAGAGAGGAGGTGTGGGATCGAGCCCGACTCTGGCAGCAACCGCCGCTCGCCTTCCACGAAGAACACTTATACCATCCCAAATCATTATTATTATTATTATTATTACTATTACTATTATATTATTATTATTATTACTACTATTATTAGAAAAAGAAAGTGGGATAGGTCAGTAGATTGGATCCTCAAAACCCTAATTTTTGTATCGTCGCGGTGTGATTTGGGATCACTCCAGTCTGCCAACTCTTATCTCTAACCCTGTTTAGCAACTCCACCTTCTCGGTGATGAAGGCATCCGCTATTATAAGCTTCCTTCTTTTCATCAGTTGCTTCACCCGATCTCAACCGTAAATTGTATATTAATTAATGTGCCACTCATGAATCTTGTTCCATCAATTGCAACTATTTTTCGATAGTTATTATTTTTTCTTTTTGCCAGACTTTTGTTCTGAGTTGACATTTTGGAGTCCTAAACTTTTGAGAAGCGATGAGTGTCCGTCCAACTTGTACGTTGCCACTGGTTATGTCCTTTTTATTTTTATTTAGGAAACAAGTAGTTTTGTGTTGACCTTTTTACCTGCAAGATGGTGAATGTTCCAAAAGATGTTGTATGGTGTCAAATTGCATATTTGCATGATGATCAGATGCATAATATTGCCCACTTTTTCTTATGTGAACTAAGAAGGTGGGTGGAATATCCTTCAATACCATTTAAACAGTACTACTTCGTCTCAGTTAATTAGGATGGATTAGACGAATCTTTTACCATTAATTAAAAATCTACTACTTCTATCTCTTGTTGGATCACTAATATTAATTATCTTTTGTTTTCTAACTGTAACATCTACACCTGTCCTTATCATATGCTCATGTATCTTAAACGATTTTATTTATTTTATTTTCTATCAAAACTATACTGCTAGATAAATAAAAATATTTAAAATCTAATTATAAAATCAAGGTACATGAGGAGGATGCCAACTAGTTTGGCTAGTCCACAAAAAAGAGGAAAAAAAAAAAGGACTGTTTATTAGTAAAATCAAGAGATGGAATCTTCTCCTCATCACTCATCATTTGTAAAAAAAAATTTACAATTAACAAGCATTATATTTATTCAACTTCTTGCCAACCTCAAGAAGACTTGAGGGTTTTGTTTCACTGTTGTTGTTTTGATCAAATTAGCAAGCGTGGACCTAAAAGAAGGAGAGGGGATGAGATCAGACAAGTCATCATCATCTTGAATTTCAAGTCAAAATGGATGAAGTAAGGTCTTGAGAAAGCCTACTGTGTTTCCATCGAAAAGAAGGCGGCGAGCTCTGGTGGATACGAGCATGAAAGCTAGTTCGGTCAGTGTTGTTAAGATCTCCTTGTAGATCATAGTATATTTTAACTTACAGCAAATTGTATTAGTCAGTGATTATAATAGCATTAGTGATAGAATTTGGTAGGTTCCAGATCTAAATAAATCATAAAATTTATTAGGCTCTTTGTCTTACTCAAAGGTCACAATATTCAAATTATTTTTCTAATATTAAAAATTGTATTAGGTAAACGTAACTTTGACGATAAAAATTGATCGTGTTGACTTACGTCTGACTCTAATTATTCTATATCTACTCATTAAATCAATCATGTCATTTAGATCACCGTATAATCTAATCTAACACAGAGTTTCAATTATAATCCGATCTTATCCAAACTCCTTGATAGAGGGTAATCGAAGATCCAATTCCATGCCTAATTATATCTAAAGTCAAAGCCCGACATACAACTCCTTCCATCAAAATGCCCAACCCAAGATCCAACTTAAACTAAGTCGGATTCCAACGAGTTCCGGTTACAAGTGATCAGAATAAAATCTTATCTTTCTATATTTCTCAACATATATTGTTGGGGGGTTTTTTTGCCGTTTTCCATACCTATTGTTGGATTAGTATAGTTGAGTTTTTGTCTTCGTTAATGGGAGAGAAATAGGTAGCAATCAAAGAAGCTTTTATGGCTAAATCCTACTAGCCGTGAATATGAACTTTCAGCAAGAAAGATCGCATATTATTGCTAAACATCAATTTTGTTGTGGTATTATTCTACCGTGAGTTGTGACGCAATGAGAGATCAGACGAGAACTGTAAGCAGTGTCTCTGCCTCCTCAATGGATTCAGCTACGAGTACTCTATGAATTATCCCTTGAACTGTGGAACCTTAACAATTAATTCTAAAAGATGTTGAAACTGAAGCCAAATCTTTTGTTAATAATCACAAGTTGCTGCTCATGTAGCTTGATTTTAGCTGGAGAATGTTGGATGCTCGTTAGCTGGAGAATGATCTCTGCGACAGTTCTGAAACATTATTCTCCTCTCCGAGAAAATGATATTTTGAGATTAATAATTTCCTAACACTGATTTCAGCTAACATGATGCCATTTCCTGGGTGTTACACTTCATGTTTAGCTCCACACCGGATGCAAAGAGGTTAACCACATTTGACTAGGCGGTGACAAATAATGTGATATAACGTTGAGCATTTGTATGGTTAAAGACACCATAACTTGATTGGACGACGACGACGTTAAATATTAAATGGGAGAGATAGTGATGTTCAAATTTATCATAGAGGATTTTAATGTGATCTAACATTATAATCGGCGAGTTTATTTTGAGATTAATCACATCAACAAAATGACCAATCTGAAAACCTATCTCAAGAAAATGATGTCTGAGAAAATTTTCCTGGTTTTTGACCGCTGCAAACCCGACAATCTCTCACCTGAGTCTCGACAAGCAACCACAGCTGACACTACTGGACAAAACCTAATTCTAACAAAGAAGAAGAGGGCAAATTGGCAACCTCCTGTGGCTGGAGCGTCACTTCTAATGCATGCCCTGTGTTCAAGTTTGAATTGGGTGAAGAATACCGCTATCTATGTGGCATAAAATGGATGGATTTGGCCCAATGCGTGTCAGCCACTATATATATATATATATATATACATATATATATATATATATATACATATATATATATATATATACATATATATAAAAGATCTGATTTAATTGTCCACCAATAACTGTACTGGAATGCACGACTTTTTTAAAAACTAAAATATGCTGATGATTGATGTGGATGGATCAAAATACGTGGAAGATTGATAAAAGAGACCTTTGTCTTATATAAAAGACCTGGAAAATATTTATCTATTTAGATAACAATGAAGTTCGAGTCAGGAAGCAATTCAATGCTGAAAACGCGTTTGAATCCAATATTGTTGTCCGAAATCTTTTGATATAAACCAGCAAGTTGATCATAATTCGATTAAAGACCCTTTAACTATTCATGGAGGACCAATGACGAGAGCTAAAGCTAAGAGGATGAAAGAAGCCTTAACCTGTTTATTGGAAAACATTTGGAAGGATCAAGCTAGTCAAGACTCACCAAGATTCTATGGTTGGAAGAAGAGCCTAAAATGGTCAACATGATCATTAAGAGAGAAGGACAAATTTGAAGACATCATCTTAAAGAATAAAAGTCCATTCAGCTATGATTACCAAAAATCATGAATTCGAATATGAATGTTATTTAATGCATTCATTCCTTTGTACTAAGCCTCATACTATATAAATGAGGTGAATCAAAATGTAAGATGCATAATTTGGGAAGTATAACATTTCTTCAACACCGTGAGTGTTTTTGTTTTTAAGTTCTTGCATGAACTTTAGAACTTATCGCTTTTTCGCTTGTATGCTCAAACCAAATCTTTGCTTTTCCTTTGACTTATCGCACTTAGTTTGTGGCGCTTAAGGGAATTCAAAGTGCTATTCTAGTTATTTCATCAATTTTCTATTGATAAGTGATTAGAATAGTTTTCCTTACTTCATTCTTGAACGATCCGCCTTGTTTTCAATTCGTTGAGGGTGTCAATTTGCATTCCATATGTATCATAGCTCTTTAGCTATCGGGTATATGGTTGCTAAATTGATGATTTCCATCATTTGGTATCGTGAGCACGGCTCAAGTTTGAGGTTTGCTTATCCATTTATTTGTTATCTTTTAACTTTTTCCTATTCTCTTATCGCAATATCCATAATTGCTATTCTTCCTTTCTACTTATTGTTGTGTTTCTTGTGCTATTATCGCTTTGTTCTTCATTTTTCCCCCTCACTTTATTGTCAAAAAAAAAAAAAAAAGAAAGAGAGCAGAAAGTTCAAAAAAAAAAAAAGAGAGAGAGAAAATCAAAAGTAAAAAAAAAAGGAGAGGAAATCAAGATAAAAAAAAAAGAGAGGAGAAGATCAAAGGTCAAAAAAAAAAAAAAAGAAAGAAAGAAAGAGATCGAAATTAAAAAAAAAAATTTGTGAATTCAGGGACTTCTTGAAAATTATAAAATTCTATCTTCATAATTTGGAATTTTTTTATTCCAGAAAATCTTCTTTAATTCATTTGATACTTGAATTCTAATCTTTGCTTATTATTGAAGTGTATTACACTTCAATTTCAATACCCTTGAATTGCCACAATCTGAATTGTTTGTTTAAGTTTCTTAGTTAATCTAAGAACTCAAAGAACAAAACAAGAGGTAAAAGGCAAGAGTGGTGAGATCAATATCGAGAAAAAAAAAGTCAAACATTGTGTGAAAATACGAGTGGAGTGAATCAAATCTTCAGTGAAACACGTGAGAGAGTGTTGGTGAGGCTATTCTAACTTTGTTTTTCAGGTTGCAAATATGTCTAAAGTAAAGGAAGAGTTTTTCATCAAATGACCTTTTGCTTCAAGCAATGAAACAACAATTTGAACGTATGTTCAAAGTGATAGGAGATGTAAGAGATCATCTACAAAGGCATGATGATGCAATTAATAGATTGGAAGGTGAACCACGGCGTAGGAGACAACCAAAGATTCGCCTATGATGAATATAATGATAGAGATGACTGACGATGACCAAGTCACTCTAATTGGTCAAAATGTTAATCCTACGAGACAAACTAGAGAGGACGCTTTTGATGGTGTGGACAGAAACATAGGCAGATCAAAATGAAAATTCCTTCTTTTCAAGGAAAGAATAATCCAGATACTTATTTGGAGTGGGAACTAAAAGTGGAGCTAATCTTTGAATGTCACAACTATCCAAGAGAAAAAGGTAAAATTAGCTGCTGTTGAACTTTGTGATTATGCTATAATTTGGTGGGATCAATTATGTAAAGACAGACGTAGATATGGTGAAAGGCCCGTAGAGACTTGGATAGAGTTGAAACAAGTCATGAGCAGGAGATTCGTCCCAAGTCATTACTATCGGGATTTGCATCAACGATCGCAAACTTTGACACAAGGTTCCATGAGCGTTGATGAATATCACAAGGAGATGGAGATAGCCATGATAAGGGCTAATGTGGAGGAAGACCGTGAGGCTACAATGGCTCGATTCCTATGGATTAAACAAGAACATTGGTGATCTTGTGGAATTACAGCATTATGTGGAGATTGATGATATGGTGAATATGGCCATGAAGATTGAGAGACAACTCAAAAGAAAAGGCACAAGGTATGATTCAAAACCTTATTCGGTTCTTCTTCATCTTGGAAACCGAATTTGAGTAAAAGGATGATAAACCCATTGTTAAGCCTAAAATTGATGGAATTAAAGGCAAAAATGAATTTGGCAGCAAGGGTAAAGGTGAGAATCAACCAAATCAAAGTAGAAGTATTAAGTGTTTTAAGTGTCTTGGGCATGGACATATAGCACGTGAATGTCCTAATAAGAGAGTTATGATTCTAAGAGATGGGAATATAGAATCTGAAAGTGAAAGAGAGGATGATGATGACATTCCAGAGGATACTAGTGACGAGAATATGCTAAAGGTGAAATTTTGGTTATTCAACTCACACTTAGTTTACAAAGTAAAATGATGAACATGGTGAACAACGTGAAAATTTGTTTCATACTCATTGTTTGATTGCTAACAAGTTGTGCAATGTGATTGTTGATAGTGGAAGTTGTACCAATGTGGCAAGTACCTTGCTCGTGGAGAAACTAAAATTGCCTACTATCAAACATCCAAAACCGCATGTTGCAATGGTTGAATGATAGTGGTGTAGTAAAGGTAAATCAGCAAGTGTTAATTCATTTTTCAATTGGTAGATATGAGGATGAAGTTTGGTGTGATGTGGTACCTATGTATGCTAGTCACATGTTGTTGGGGAGACCATGGCAATATGATCGTAGGGTAACACATGATGGGTTCAAGAACCGTTATTCCTTGATCATAGATGGACAGAAATATCAACTTGGACCGTTGCCTCAAGACAATTCTTGAAGACCAGATGCATAAAACAACAATATGAGGAGCTTGAGTCTTCATTAACCAAAACATTTGGGAGGGAGCAAGTAAGAGAGAAAAAACAAAAAGATGAGATGAGTGATAAAAATAAGAGTATTGAAAAACACAAGCGGAGAGAAAACAAGGAAGGCTTGAGGAAAGAAAATGAGTGTTTATGCCAAAATGAGTGATGTAAAAAGGCCTTAATCATGAGGCAGCCCTTACTTGTACTTATGTACAAGGATATTTTGATTTCTTCTAACAAACGATAAAAGTTTGCCTAGTGTTATTGTTAATCTTTTACAGAAAATGAGGATATCTTTCCGAAGAAGTTCCCAATGGTTTGCCACCAATTAGAGGAATTGAGCATCAAATTGATTTCATTCAGTGCAAGCATACCAAATAGGCCAGCATATAGATGCAACCCAGAAGAGACCAAGGAAATCCAAAAGCAAGTCGGTGAGCTTATGGAAAAGGGGTATGTCGAGAAAGCATGAGTCCATGTGCAGTTCTGTTCTTTTGGTGCCTAAAAGGATGGATCTTGGAGAATGTGTGTTGATTGCAGAGCCATCAACAAAATCACTGATAAAGTATCGACATCCTATTCCTAGGCTAGATGACATGTTAGATGAATTGCATGGTTCTTGTCTATTTTCAAAAATTGATTTGAAATCTGGATATCATCAAATAAGAATGCATGAGGGTGATGAATGGAAAACTGCTTTTAAAACTAAACATGGTTTATATGAATGGTTAGTGATGCCTTTTGGCTTAACTAACGCACCTAGCACTTTATGAGATTGATGAACCATATTTTGCGTGCTTACATTGGAATGTTTATAGTGGTTTATTTTGATGATATACTTGTGTATAGCAAAAGTTTAGATGAGCATGTAACACATTTAAAAGCTATTTTTGATGTGCTTAGAAAACAAAAGTTATATGCTAATCTGCTGAAATGCACTTTTTGCACTAATGAAATTACTTTTCTTGGATATGTTGTAAACGATAAAGGAATACATGTTGATCAAGAAAAAGTAAAAATAATTAAAGAGTGGCCAAAACCCACTAGTGTTAGTGATGTTAGAAGTTTTCATGGTCTTGCTAGCTTTTATAGAAGATTTATTAAAGATTTTTCTACCATTGCTGCACCATTAACTGAATGCATCAAAAGAATATTGAATTCAGATGGGGTAAACAACAAGATGATGCTTTTAACTTGCTTAAAGACAAACTCAGTTCAGCACCTTTGCTTGCTTTACCTAACTTTGCTAAAACTTTTGAGATTGAGTGTGATGCGAGTGGAGTAGGTATTGGAGGAGTCTTAATGCAAGAGGGTCGACCCATTGCATTCTTTAGTGAGAAGCTAAATGGAGCAAGTCTTAACTACTCGACATATGATAAAGAATTTTATGCTCTGGTAAGAGTGTTAGAGACATGGCAGCACTATCTTTGGCACAAGGAATTCATTATACATACCGATCTTTGAAATATCTCAAAGGACAAGGAAAGCTAAGTCGTAGGCATGCAAAATGGGTGGAGTTTATTGAATCCTTTCCATACATCATCAAGTACAAACAAGGTAAAGAAAATGTGGTCGCCGATGTTCTTTCTAGAAGGTATGCTCTAATTTCTAAACTTGATGCAAAATTATTGGGTTTTGAATACATTAAAGATTTATACAATTCTGACCATGATTTTGCTAATGTTTATGGGGCATGTGAAAAAGGGGGTTTTGATAAGTTCTTTAGACATGATGGTTTTCTTTTCAAAGAAAACAAGCTGTGTGTTCCTCAATGTTCAATGAGAGAATTACTTGTGAGAGAAGCACATAGTGGAGGTTTAATGGGACATTTTGGAGTTAGAAAAACTTTAGATGTATTAAGTGATCATTTCTTTTGGCCACGCATGAAAAGGGATATTGAGAAATTGTGTGAGAAATGCATCACTTGTAAACAAGCTAAATCTAAAGTAATGCCTCATGGGTTATATACACCCCTTCCTATAGCTAGTGAACCTTGGGTTGATATATCAATGGACTTTGTCTTAGGTTTACCTAGGTCAATAGGAGGGAGAGATTCTATTTTGTTGTTGTTGATAGGTTTAGCAAGATGGCACATTTCATTCCTTGCCATAAAGATGATGCAACACATGTTGCAGGACTATTTTCAAAGAAATTGTGAGGTTACATGGCATCCCAAGGACAATTGTGAGTGATAGAGATGTGAAGTTTCTTAGTCACTTTTGGAGAACACTTTGGAGTAAGTTGGGTACAAGATTATTGTATTCAACCACTTGTCATCCACAACAGATGGGCAAACGGAGGTGGTAAATCGAACTTTATCAACACTTTTGAGGGCCATAATTCAAAAAAATTTAAAAAATTGGGAGGAGTGTTTGCCACATGTGGAGTTTGCTTATAATAGAAGTGTGCATGCTACAACAAATCATTCCCCATTTGAAGTTGTGTATGGGTTCAATCCATTAACTCCTATGGATTTGCTACCTTTACCATTGGAAAAAGCTAATTTGGATGGTAAGCAAAAGCTGAATTTGTAAAAGCATTGCATGAAAAAGTTCGAACACAAATTGAAAGAAAACTCTACAATATAAGAAACAACACAACAAAGGTCGAAAACAAGTAGTATTCGAACACAGTGGACTGGGTTTGGGTACACTTAAGAAAGGAAAGATTTCCCAATCATAGGAAGTCTAAACTAATGCCAAGAGGAGATGGTCCATTTCAAGTCCTTAAAAATCAATGACAACGCATATAATTTGGAACTACCAGGTGAGTATGGCAAGCGTTAATGCAACATTCAATGTTTGATCTATCTTTGTTTGATGTAGGTGATGGAGGCTATGATTAGGGCGAATCCTTTCCAGGAAAGGGGAATGATATAAACCAGCAAGTTGATCATAATTCGATTAAAGACCCTTTAACTATTCATGGAGGACCAATGGCGAGCTAAAGCTAAGAGGATGAAAGAAGCCTTAACTGTTTATTGGAAAACATTTGGAAGGATCAAGCTAGTCAAGACTCAGTCAAGATTCTATGGTTGGAAGAAGAGCCTAAAATGGTCAACATGATCATTAAGAGAAGGACAAATTTGAAGACATCATCTTAAAGAATAAAAGTCCATTCAGCTATGATTACCAAAAATCATGAATTCGGAATATGAATGTTATTTAATGCATTCATTCCCTTTGTACTAAGCCTCATACTATATAAATGAGGCTGAATCAAAATGTAAGACAGACAATTTGGGAAGTATAACATTTCTTCAACAGGTGAGTGTTTTGTTTTTAAGTTCTTGCATGAACTTTAGAACTTATCGAGCTTTTTCTCGCTTGTGGCGTTCAAACCAAATCTTTGCTTTTCCTTTGACTTATCAGACTTGTTAGTTTGTGGCGTCTTAAGGGAATTTAAAGTGCTATTCTAGTTATTTCATCAATTTTCTATTGATAAGTAATTAGAATAGTTTCCCTTATTTCATTCTTGAACGATCCGCCTTGTTTTCAATTCGTTGGAGGGTGTCAATTTGCATTCCATATGTATCATAGCTCTTTAGCTATCGGGGTATATGGTTGCTAAATTGATGATTTCCATCATCTTTCTAGCCAATCAAAATATCATTTTTCACGTTGTCAAATTTGGTGTTTTCATGCTGACATGATCTTCATACTTTTGATGTGATAATTCACTACAATTCTCAATAATATAGAATGTTTTGTACCGTCAGTTTTTGAGATGGCCTAAAAATCTGTATTTATTTTTTTCACACAAGAGTTGTTCTTCAAAATCATAATTTGCAAATTGAAAGAGGAAAAACAAAGGTGGGATAATTGCCACTTTAAACACAATAAGAAACCTTGAAATAGCAGTTAAAATGAAACAGTGTTACAATCTTTGGGACGTCAAAGCTTCCTTTCAAACCCGGTCTACAGAAATATATCGTTCGAACCAGTTGCTGGAATCTTGAAACGCTTTATCGGTCCATTAGGGACTCTTTTTTTTAGTCGATATTTATTGATCCGATTAACACACCGTCATGTATTTTTTAAAGTTTTGTATTATTTTTTCAATAATATCATATATGGTGTAATAACAATGTGGATTATCAGAATTATTCTTCGTCATGCTTAATAACACCATGCTTATAATAATTTTTTTAATATAATAATACATGTAAAATATATTAAATCCACGGTTGGACGAATTGATTTATGGGTTCAACCAACGACACAACAAATCGAGACTTGTTCGAATCGACGTTTATTCCGAGTTCTGATGTCCATAATATAAATTTGAAGTCCTCAAATAAATAGATAAATCACCTTTGACCGTCAAGCTTTTCTGCTTAACTGTTGAAGGCAACGTGTTTGCCAAATGCCGTGCTAAATACTTTTTATTTTTATTGTTTTTTCTAATTTAAAATTTTAATGGCCAGACAGCCCTGCTGGATGGTGATCGCATCAGCGCGCTCCAGCTATTGTTTTCTCGTCCTCGAAGGTGCGAGCGAGGTGCAGTGATCTTCTCTCCTCTCGCGCCTCCTCCCCACTCATCGTCGCCGGAGAGAATGGACGTCCGCCGGAGGCTACCGTCGCGGCCCCCCTCTGCCGCCGTCCCCTCCCCCTTTCGCGACGGAGGAGCCTGTCGCCCCCCCTCCTCGTCCCCCGCCGTCCCCCGGGTCCAGGCGTCGGACGCCCTCCCCCTCCCGATCCGGCACACCAACCTCCTCTTCTCCGCCCTCTTCGTGGGCTCTCTCGTTTTCCTCATGCGGCGTTGGCGCGAGAAGGTCCGATGCTCGACCCCGCTCCACCTCCTGGGCCTATCCGAGATCCTCGCCATCGTCGGCCTCATCGCCTCCCTCATCTACCTCCTCAGCTTCTTTGGAATCGCTTTCGTCCAGTCCATCGTCTCCTCCCACGACGAGGAGGACGACTTCCTCCTCTCCCGCGCCGCCCCCGATGCTGCCCCCTCTCCTGCCCCCATTTGCCCACTTCTCTCCACGGATGGAACCATCTTCTCTCAGAGGAACCCGGAGGTCACTGACGATGACGAGGAGATTGTCTCCTCCGTGGTCTCCGGGAAGATCCCATCTTATGTCCTGGAGTCCAGGCTCGGCGATTGCAGGAGGGCCGCGGGGATCCGGCGGGAGGCCCTCAGGAGGATCACCGGAAGGACCCTGGAGGGGCTGCCGCTCGATGGTCTCGACTACGCGTCGATCTTGGGACAGTGCTGCGAGCTCCCCGTGGGGTATGTTCAGCTGCCGGTGGGGATCGCGGGGCCTTTGGTACTAGACGAAAGCGAATACCATGTGCCGATGGCGACCACAGAGGGATGCCTGGTGGCCAGCACCAACAGGGGTTGCAAGGCTATTGCAGAATCCGGAGGGGCCACGAGCGTGGTGCTGAGGGACGGCATGACTAGGGCACCTGCCGTGAGACTCCCGACGGCAAGGAGGGCCGCTGAGCTCAAGGCCTTTTTGGAGGATCCCAACAACTTCGAGACCATCGCCTTGGTGTTCAACAGGTACTCGTTCTTAGTCGCTTTCTAGTTTTAGTTATAGAGGGGGAAATGGTGATTAAGGTATCGAGAATATTGTTCTGCATTAGGATCTCGTTTATTTTAAATGGCCGTAGATTGATTTAGTTAAAGTTAAAATCTTGCTTTGCAGTTACTTTTGCATCTCCTAATCCATGGAAAAGTTAGCTTTGGCCTTGGAAGTGTTCATTTTGGTTCTGTTTAATATGGTTGATTGTTATTTTGCCAGTCTGGCGATGAGCTTGTTGTAGATTTTAGTCCATGCTTGTGTTATTTTTCTGCATTCATTGTTTTTGATAGTCATGTTTCAAGGAAAAAAATTCACCATTTTCCTACTTGGAACTGTTCATTTCGGTTCTGTTTAATATGGCTGATTGTTATTCTTGCCACTCTGACGATGAGCTTGTTGAGGATTTTAGTCCCTGTGGGGGAAAAAATACAGAGCTTTTGTTCTGTAACAATCATATCATGGTGTTTGTTAACCGCTTGCATTTTTTATGTTGCAATTCTTTTATGTTCCATGCTTTTGTTATTTTTCTGCATTCATTGTTTTTGATAGTCATGTTTCAAAGAAAAAAAAATGACCATATCCCTACTATGGTCAGAGTTGTTATTGGACTTCCTTAACAGTGTTGTTTTTTACTGACTTGCATGTTTTTGTAGTATATGGAAATCACATCTACTTAAAACGCAAAATTTTCTGCAGGTCTAGCAGATATGCCAGGTTACAAGGAATCCACTGCGCCCTCGCTGGGAGGAACCTCTATGTGAGATTCACTAGCAGCACAGGAGATGCAATGGGGATGAACATGGTCTCCAAAGGTGTGCAAAATGTCTTGGACTACCTGCAGAACGACTTTGAGGACATGGACGTCATCAGCATCACAGGTAAGACTTTTGCCACTGCCTAAGATTAACAAAAATGCTTTTGAGCTTGCCTATTTAATACTCATAGATTTATCAATGAATGAAGATCCCTATACTGGTTCTTAGTTCATGATATGAACCATATGTGAAGTACTTGTTTGACTTCTAATCTGTTTTTTTTTCCCCTTTTTTTATGGGAATTGACCATTGAGATTCTTGTTTCCTTGTGAAATGTTGCCCTTTCTTTGTTATTTTTCTGCTGTGAATTGGAAGTCTCCATGATGTCTGTTTGTTGATGTCCATTCCTTACCAAGAACTTCCACTGAGTAGACGCTAACCCTCGTGTGGCCAATCAATGCTTCATTTGCAAAACTGGCCATTGTACTATCACATGTCTGCTTAATTAAATGTTGGGTTCATGTTTTGTAATTTAGCTATCGACTTTCAGATAGTTATTACAAAGATTTAATTCTTACACGATCTTTCCATGGTAGAATATTTGTCATATTGGGATCAACCTTTCCATTGTAGACTTTTTGTAACATATAAAAATCAACCATTCAATGGTGGACTATCTTTGACATATTGAGATCAAAAATATTTTTTTGAATGGTTGTGGCATGTCTAACCATTAGAGTAAAATGTACATGTCACATGTACACAAATGACATGCTGCCTAGTCTAGCTGATCGATGATGGACTTGGGTCCCAGTCGGTCCCATTTCATTTCTTGGTAACTTCCACGAATGCCACATGAATAACCATTACCAGCAGATTCATGAACACTCTGCATGATTATAAATGTGTCGTTGTGATTTAAGAGAAGCCAAACCAGGTAGCTACCAATGTTTGTATGATTCACTTCAAGCAATTATGGTTGATGCAAAATTGGGTTAAGAGAGGACTAGGTCACCTGTGTCAATTGAACTTGCTTCTCTGCTTAGTAGGAGATATTAAACTTTTGTGTTTTGTAATGCTTCTCTTGGCACTGATCAGGTAATTTTTGCTCCGACAAGAAGCCTGCTGCCGTGAATTGGATTGAAGGACGGGGTAAATCGGTGGTCTGTGAGGCAATCATCAAGGAGGAGGTGGTAAGGAAGGTTTTGAAGACCAATGTACCTGCATTAGTGGAACTCAACATGATCAAGAACCTTGCTGGCTCAGCCATAGCTGGATCTCTTGGGGGCTTCAATGCTCATGCTAGCAACATTGTGTCTGCCATCTACATAGCCACTGGCCAAGATCCAGCTCAGAATGTGGAGAGTTCACACTGTATCACCATGATGGAAGCTGTGAATGATGGAAAGGATCTTCACATCTCTGTGACCATGCCGTCCATTGAGGTAATATTGACATATCATTCTCATTGGTTTATTAAGCAGATTTATCTTCTTTATCATCGCTTCTGTTTATTCGTACACCATGATTTATGTTACATATTTTACTCTCTCATAGCTAAACTATTATGATAATCACTTTTTATGTGGTGGGTATAGACGTTTGATCTGTGTCTTGATCCATGTTCTCTCTCTTAACTTTTATTTTGAGACCTTTTCTTTTTCTTTACAGTGATTAAATTAATTGGTCAAGTTGTTTAAGATTAGCTTAAACTTCTATTCACATCTTAATTTTGTCTATTAGGTGGCTGTCAGGCATTTTGATTACCAGAAATTATTGATTACCAGAGATTTGGTTACTTGCGAAATCAATGTAGCCCCAATCAGTTGGCTTTGTATACAATGGAACTTTAAACACAAATTTGCTAAGACAAGTCTTTAATATAGGCCATTCTAGTATTTTGATGACCATATGAATCCCACAGGCTTGTAGGAATCATTCTTTCTTAATTTATGTATTATAGCAATGAGGAGATAGGTTCTGTACTAATAAGACCACAAGTCGACTCAATAGACCATGTTCTCAAACAACTACTCCAAATATTTCCTTAATTTGATTTACATTATGAGCTGTAGGGCTGATGTGTGGTCCCTTCTTGTCAGTTTTTGAGCAACCACTCATCATCATCTTGCAGACATGTTTCTCATCTTTCTTCTGTGATCAATGTTAAATGACCTAATTCAAATGCACGGGTATATCCAGAGATTAGCTGGTATCATGTGCACGAGAAGTTCATACTGTTTTCTTTTTTATACAGGTTGGTACAGTTGGAGGTGGGACTCAACTTGCTTCCCAGGCTGCCTGCTTGGACCTACTTGGTGTGAAGGGTGCAAGCTTGGAGTCTCCTGGTGCAAATGCCAGACGCCTTGCCACTGTCGTGGCCGGTGCAGTTCTGGCCGGGGAGCTGTCTCTCCTCTCAGCTCTTGCAGCTGGCCAACTTGTGAAGAGTCATATGAAGTACAACAGATCCAGCAAAGATTTCTCCAAGGCTGCCTGCTGAAAGTCATCTCAAATGCCTTCTCTAAGGATGAACAAAGGTTTTTAAAGGAAAAAATCTGATGAAAAGAAGCTATCGGATGTTATCTCTTGGTTTGTGTGGGTTCTTCCATTTCTTCTAAGCTGTTCCTTGGGATGGCCTTTGCATGCTACTGGTGCATTCAAGTGACTCCCTTTGTTGTCTCTTGGCGGAAGCTTACTATTTTCTTATTAACAATTCTGTCATGCATGTAATTTTTATTTGTGTTGGATAAATGTAGAAACTCCGAAAGGTTTCTAAACACAGTATTTAACTCTGATTTAATTATCATTATTTCAAGGTCTAATCTAAACGAAATCGTTTTCCATTTGTTGCTATCAAATATGATACATATGTGAAGATGATAAACTTGAGTTTTATTACTTAATGGTCACTTGATTCTTTTGTTTTTTTTCTTTTTGTTAAATTTGAGATGTGGTTTCCATCAAATTAAAGTTCCATGGTTACTGCATCTATCTTATCTGTTCTCAGAAAATGTATCATATTTCATCTTGACACAACCAAGTCTTAGGTGATTCAAGACACGTCTTCTTGATTCAAGTATATATAGCATGTCATCCATAATCTTATTCCAATATATCTAGTGTGGCTTCCTCATAAGTGAATATTAGCAAAAACCAATTTGATTATTACAACCAACTCACTAGTCTGATTTTTTAATTATTCATAGAATCATATCATCGTTGATTCTATATTATGATTAGAAGCTTCTCACTGATCCTAAACGGAATTGCAATGTTGACAAGAGAGCCAACTTTTCAATGGAATTCCGAATTCCGAATGAAATTTTCTGGGTGTGGCGGTTACATGTTTAATTTTGAAAGGTAGAGATTTTTGACAGCGACATAGGTTCGCACCCAAGAGGCTGACTCCGTCGTGGGTTATGTATCACGGGCGATCTGGTCTCTTCGCGACCTTACGATGGGAAGATCACATCGCACCTGAAAAGTTTCCGGGTAATCGTTTCCACGGGTTCAATTAGCACGGGTGGTAATTAGAATCCCGGAGATGAGAAACCCTTTGCTTTGTGAACCCTGGGAATCGATCGCCGGCATAATCGGGTAATCTGGGGGGGGGGGGGGGGGGGGCGGACCTGGAAGAGGAGATGGCGAGCTGGAGAAGAAGGCTGGGGAACCTGAGGACGTTCGTGGGGAACGCGACGGGCGGCCTCCGAGGCGGAGCCGACCTGGCCTCGTGGGTGGTGGCGGGAACCTTGGCGTACCACCTCTGGGTCAAGCCCGCCGAAGATCTCGAGAAGGAGCTAGAGGTACTTTCCATCTCGTATCGGCTGCCTCTCTATTTTGTACTTCTACCAAACAGTGCGGATGTTTTTGTGTTTGCTTTTCGACTTTCGTGGTTTTGACACGGAAAAGTGGGTAATTTGAGGGGATGCATTCAAATGTTACTCGTTGAGGCTATCCTTCTTTTTTCTCGATGCGATGGTGTTGTAGCCCCAATTGGGAAGCAGCATATGAAGATGTACACCTGATGCATTTTTGCCCGTTATTCCAGTAGAAATCTGAAGAATATGGCAGTTCTTCATTAGTTCGATAGACAAGATCGGCATTTTCTATCTGCACGTCGACTAACAAAGTATGAAGTTGCTGTAACTTCATCCATGACGAAGAAGGCATTCAGTATCTGTCGCTGGTCACTAAGTGGGAAGAAAATGGAATTCCTTGATAATTTTTTTATTGGGAATCGGGGATCATAGTTGTGTACTTTGTCCAAATTTATGCTTGATTGTTTAGGCATTCTATGGGCGAGGGTTTCCGCTCACCTGTAACTTCATAACTTGTCCAAATCATTTCTGCAATCACTCAGCTTTTTGCTTCAATTACAAGGTGAGAACCTTAAGAAGTCAATTTCCACTTCTTCTCGGCTCTTTTGCAGGAACTATGTAGGCGTCTTCTTAAAGTTGGCACACTTGGTCTTTTAATTGCATAGGAGTTCTTTCTTTATCTGTATAGTTTGATCACAGCGGACAGACTTTTCTCTCCCTATATTTATTTGTCATACATCCATCTCAACGTGATCAAAGTCATTATTACAGTAGAGATCTTCTCATGTGTATGCTCCTTATCTGTAGCTATCAAATTATTATTTGGCTTTTGGAAATACACAAGTAATTGATTTCTAGCAATGGAAATTTTTCTGTGCCCGGCCATTGTGTTTTGTACAAGTTTGGCCGACCGAGAAAATATCTTTGTTCGCTGCTCTACACTGTTAGAGTTCTGAACTCTCTATCACCTGTTCTGATACAATAGGTCATACTAATCTTAGTCTCAAACAACTAGCTATTATGAAATATCAGACATACAATCACATGCATGATCTAATTTATGGCTAAACCCTGTCACCGAGAATAAACAGCAAGCTGCGGAGTTTTGTGCTGTTGAGTTTATGATATTCCTTGTTAATATTTCCTACTATGTTTTCTTTTATTTTTATCTATATTTATTAGCACCTCTAATCCGAACTGAATTCCCTATCCTTACAGGTTTTCGGTGGAGATATCCAAATCGTATTAGATGATATTGTGTCGTTCTGTCATTTTTGCTGATACCAAATCTCCATCTCAATATCCTCATCTCTCCTACACTACTTGTTTTATTCTTTTTCCATATACATCTTATTTGTCTAGCACTGTGATTCACGAAGCACAAATGATTTCTCATCTATTGAATTTTCCTCTCATTTGAGAGTGATTTGGTCACACATTTCAGATGTTACAATATTAGTTAACCCACTAGATTTGTTAGCTGTGTCTTCTTTGCTTTCCAGTTCCTGTTGAATGGCACCACTAAAATGTCAAAGATTCTACTTCTGGAATTTCTTGACTACATATTTTAAATAATATCCTCATGTCTGCATGTCACAGGAGTTGCACTTCAAGTATTTTTAATCCCTTTGGTTCCAAATTCGAAGAACAAATATTCTTGCTATGAAGAGAAAGTCTGCTTCTTACAAATTGATTATCAGGCTATGTTCATCACAAATTGTCTATTTCAAAAACATTTTGGGTTTAACTGCAGATATGATGCCCATCTAAAAGTTTCTTTTGAGCATCCTTGCATTTGATTGGCAACCCATAGATCTTTATTTTCCTTTGCTAGAATCAACCTCGATGAGTTAATCATCATCACATATTGACTCTACAGAATCGTCAAATTAAAAATGTTCCAGAGGCAGCATTTTGATCTTCAGGATCCTACAGCAGTGGTAACATTGCCAGGTTGGTCATATGTGGCTACATCATTAGTATACACTCCTGACTCAGATAACTTCATGCTCCAAGGCTCTAGAATTATACACTGAATACTCTGTAGCTAATCTGACCTGTAAAACCAGTAACCTGAAGCTTTACTTCCCTTTTTCATGTTGATAATGCTTTCATTTCGGTGAGCAGAAGCTTGATGCTGATTCTCAATTGATGACTATGCTCTTATCTTTATAATAAAAAATGACTAGCTGGTGTAGGCATGTTTCCCTCCACTGATTCTGCTTGCATTTATATGCCAACCTCATAATTGTATGACCAAAAAAATAAAAAATAAAAAAAATACAAATACATGCTCATCTGAGTGGTCCTGGTTCTTTCCAATTAATGAAGTTATCAATTGATCTTTTCTGAGGATGTCTGGTTTTCACAGATATAAGAAGACAACTAAGATGTAACAATGTCAAAATTCAGAATTGCCTCCCAGGAACAATAAATCTTAAAATGACTGCATCTTTGATCCATGTCCTTCTACTAATATTTATTTGCCTTAAAACATTGTTCGTGTTTTGCCTTTTGTACCAGTCCAACACAGCAATTAAAATTTGGGTATAGGTTTAGGGCATTTTGTTATAAGCTTTTGTTTATTTTATTATGGCATCTTAGCTTTTCTAATGCATGGTGTCCTGTCTAAAGCATCTATGTGTTTGACAGGTTATATGGCCATGCCACATGGGCATGAATGTGTCAGTCTAGTTGCTTCTTTAATAAAGTTTTATAGCTGAGTTGTTCATGTACTTTACTCTTCTGGTGCTTCAGGAAAGAGCGGCTTTTGCTGCAGCTTCAGATCCTTACCGCTATGTTGAGAAAAAGGAAACCCATTCCTGACCCTCAGGAAACGGGTCTGATATATGGCAAGAAAAAGGAAACCACGAAATCCGAGAAGTGATTAATCTGTAGAATTGCTTATATCTAGTTAAGAGTATATGCTTCTGTTTGACGACATTAGATCTGATAGCATCTTTAAGAAGACATTCTGGAGACTGCTTCTTGCTTGGCTAAAAGTTATTTTGTGGTAAGTGGCACAAAAATTGTTGCACAAATATCTCCGTGTAGATTCATAAATATATGTTGTTGTGTAAAGAAATAAAGGGAAACTTCTTGGTAGTCACTAAACACCCCTCTCGGTGTTCTTCCCTTTATGTGTGCATTTCTGCTCGTGAGGCTTCTTGATTTCTATCTCATGCTCTGTGGATCTCTGCTGCTGGTGTCGCCGTTGATGCAAATCCTAGAACATCGTTTCCAGAAAAGAAAACCTAGGCCCTTTTGTACTCATTTGTGCAAATTGTCCCTACTCATCTGCTGGTACATGTGATGCAAAGCCCCACACCGGATAAAACCCGTGAAGCTCTGCTTACAATCTGCTGCTATGAGTTTAGCCCCTCGGGTCTACTGATTGCTATTTTGGTTGGTGTTCATCCAGAAGGATGCAGGGTTTCCACAACGTGATTACTTTTTAAACTGATTCTAAAGCTGCCGAGTTGATGAAACTGGCTGTTTCCATGTCTTTCTTTTCAGAACAGTTGGCCTTAGTAAACTGCCACAGGAATAGCCCGAGTGTTATGGGTGGTGGGGCCTTTTAGGTCTTGCTTGCATTACGTCTCATGATCATCTTGTTTGTTATCCCCATCTGTTTCTTCCACAGTAGCACCATTTAGACCTAATCCAGACCATATGTGCTTTCTCCTCCTTTTCCAAGTGTGGTTAACTGTAGAACAAACCCAAATATCCAAATCCAGTGTGCAAGAACATACCTTCTTTCTCCTTTTTCCAAGTGTTGGTCAACCGTGGAACAAACCAAGTATCCAAATCCGGGCATTGTATCGTTGCCCATCATCAGGGATCAAGCCAATGACAGCCACCACTTTCCACCGGCGAGGTGGGCGCAGACAGCATGGGATAAGCGACAAGCTCCAAACCTATCCTTCCACCTCACCCATCACAGTCCCCTTCACGGATTCAGTTTTCAAGATCAGACTCATGGAAGCAGGTTTTATTGTAGGCGGTCTCCTCAATCTCATCAAGGTGCGGTGGCCTTGTCGTGATCGGATTTCATGATCACCGTGGTGGGTGCTTGCCGACCCGGTCCACCCCCGCCAGCCGCAGCGTCCGCCGGAATCGGCTCGCGCCAGGTAGCCGCGATCCCCGATTTCTGTGTTTGAAGAGGAGATGAAGAAAGAGTTCCACGTAACCGTTCGTTTGGGGGTGCACAAAGAAAGAGTTCCACGGGTGGGAATGAGCCAACCGGCCCCACATCAGCTCATGTGCAATCATTTCTAGCTCGTAAACAAAGCTCAGATCCGGTTTGCTTAAGCAATACTTAAAAAGGCAGTGGGTTAAAGTTATGGAGATGTGGGATGGCGTGGTTGGATCGAGGAGCAGGCACTGGGGCGGGCGATTGGCACGCACATGGATTCCGACAAGACAAAGCGCCGCTCGCCGAGTATTATTATAAGACGCCAATCTGCTCCCACGCTTTCGGTCCATGGGATCGATCATTAGTTTATGTGGGTGCTCGGGCTGCATCGCGACAGCGATCGCAGTAGCGAGTCGAAGAGCAGCAACGTGGCGGCACTCATCTCGTCAGGTAATTTCGTCGAACAGCTGGTGGTGACTTCCGGTTTACTGTTGTTGGTTTGCCCAAAAAGCCGAGCTCAGAATCAACTTCTGTGAGGATTGGATATATCAACTGGGAGTTCGGCTAACTCAGTGTAGCGGTCTATCACGAGCTGCGCGCGGTGGCCGTCGGAGTGGCTAGTTGACGTGACACGCGCGGGCTGGAATGGCCATCCCCAGTTAGTCTCCACTTGCTCACGGGTCGACAAAGAAAACCTCTTCTTAAGGATTTTTCAATTGTTTGAAAGAAATTTTAATTATTTCTTACGATCCTTTTGGGTAATAACAATGTAATGTATAGATTGAGGTGGATAAATGGAACAAATACGATGATCTGTCCTCTTGGACGAGAAAATTTCTTGTTATGAATTTTTCGATTGTTTGAGAGAAATTTTAATTGTTTCTTACGGTCCTTTTGGATAACAACAATGTGATCTGTAGATTGAAATGGATAAATGAAACAAATGTGGCGATCTGTCCTCTTGGACAAGAAAACCTCTTGTTAAGGATTTTTCAATTGTTTGAGGAAAATTTTAATTGTTTCTTATAGTCTTTTTGGATAACAACAATGTGATGTGTAGATTGAGGTGGATAAATGTCCTCTTGGACAAGAAAATCTCTTGTTAAGAATTTTTCAGTTGTTTGATAGAAATTTTAATTGTTTTTTGCAGTCCTTTTGGATAACAACAATGTGATGTATAGATTGAGATGGATAAATGAAATAAATGTGACGATCTGTCCACTCGGACAAGAAAACCTCTTGTTAAGGATTTTTTATTTGTTTGAGGGAAATTTTAATTATTTTTTACGGTCCTTTTAGATAACAACAATGTCATGTGTAGATTGAGGTGGATAAATGGAACAAATGTAATTCGAATGATTATCAAAATAAAGATTTTTTTATTCCGATAATCAACATGCAACTAGAGTTTGGTGAAGATGGCAATTGTATGTTCGAATTAGAATATGTTTGAAATGGAGACTCAGGATAAAGTACGAAACGAGTGTATTGAAGAGATATGCCCGACGAAATCATTCTCTAATATTAAAATTAGATTATATAAATTGAGGATTAGGATTAAGTGAGAAATCTTCTTTTTTTTTCATAATGGTAACACAGGACACCTTTCTTTTCTCTCTCTCTTTTTAAAAAAAAAATAAAATATTTTTTTAATATTATATTTAATGACATAGATTTAATACTATACTAACCCCAATCTGAATTTCTCAACATAGATAAATACCCTTTAATGTTAAAGAGAACTAATCCCTTGCTTTTTTTTTTCGAATTAAGATTATTAAGAAAGACATGCTTTGGCATCAATGGCTTGAGAACCACAGTTGCCAGCCTTCATTCATCTACTATATGGGGAAAAGAACTCGATGTGTTGTACTAGATTGAGGTGTATTTCCATTTTATTTGATTATCTTAAGTAGACTAGGAATCTCTCATTTTATATGCATGCGTTTAGTTCAATTCTGAAGCTAAAAACAAAGAATAGTTTAATCTTTGCTTCATCGTGCAGTGGAGCATCTGAGAGCAGACAAAATAGTTCCATCCACAAGGTACATCGACACTATGTCCAACTACTACTGTGTTATCTTTCACACAGTCTATTGTGCTATCGAGGAAACCTAAGACAGCATGCATCTTCTCTGACCTGTTTATGTTTCATGATAACTGGCCTATTAGCTGACCATATATACCCCATCCATCTTAAAATACATATTACGGTTAATTGTAGTCAGTTGATCTTTAGCATAACGATGTTATAATTTAATATTAATATTAATATTAATACATCCTTCAAAAATATTTGTTATAAAAAAATAAAAAAAATCATTATATTAAGCTAATCCATGCTATAAAAATCGGAGGTATAGAGATCTTCCAACGATGATAAATAATAATAATAATAATAATAATAATAAGAGAGCCCATAAAATTTAGGTGTCCATCAACCGTAAAATTAAGGAATCTATCAAAATATACATATAAAAAAAGAAGAAGTTACAATTAGTTGAATATCCCAAGCGGGTGTCGTTGGAGATGACAGTTTTATTTTTTAAATACTTAATATAAAAATATTAAAAAAATAAAAGAACAAACAATTGATCAAACAATAAGGTATTCATTTTTTAATTTGAATATAATTATAATTAATAATAGTTAATTTAAATATATGATATGAACGATTAACCAAAGTTATATATATATATATATATACACACACAAAAACATAAAATTCAAAATTTTGACAGGAATACACATACATGCATACATGCAATATTAATACAATATATATTTATTGGGGTAAATATGGTAATTTAGCATATACAGAACCACGGTGAATGAACTGGCTCCAGGCTGGGGATGGTGGGGCCAGAGACCGGGGCCCCGGTCTCAGCCAATTAATGGGCAGCCCCAGGTGGAGGCAGGCGCAGGCGACACACTGCAACAGATAAGGTTGACCAAGTTCCAAAGCCCGACCGATCTCCACGTGTCGGACAGCTGTATCGCCCGGGAGCGCCACCCTTGGACCCGCTGACTGCACGTGCTCCGTCAATCTTAGCCCCGAACGTCTCTCCCGGTCATCTTCTTCCTCCTCGGCGAGTTCACCTTCCTCGGTGATGCAAGTTTCATAGACAAGGAAAAGAAGGATCTACTTCTTTTGTGGGTTTCATTTCTTCTGCACGTAGTACTGCTGCTGCATGTAAGAGGGGAAAGTTACAAGGTTAAATCTGGTTCTTTCATGCAGAGATCACAAGGGAGGCTGCACTGAGTTCATACGCTTGTCTGCTGTGGGTCAAAGGCACTAATAGTCCCAACTACTCCACGGTCCCAAGCTTGAGAATTCCATTTTGGAGTCTGCAAGAGTCGGTACTTCTCTTCCTCTCAATGGCGCAGCAGATGGGGCTATATTTCCCTGCTATTGCAGGGGGCCAAAGTAGCGAGCATGATTGGTCAAAACGAGCAGATGAAGCCAGACAAACCCAACCCCAATCTATATGGGAGGCAAACCGTAGAAGAACAATGACCTTGTTGTACCCTTGGATTATTGCACCTTCAAGCTTCAATCTGTTCTTTTGACTTGACATGGTAGGATACAGGTACTGGTTAACCTATATAATTATACTGTATGCATGCTTTTACAGGCACTATAGAAGTTATGGCTAAGTCCATATAATACACGGTTACTATGCGAGTAAACTATGAGCGCGCTCTCTCTCTCTCTCTCTCTCTCTCTCTCGTCATAGCCATTTCATCTGCTTTCCAGACATTTTGTGCACAACCCCACCATCTTTTCCTCCTCTCAGAACCCACCTTCCTCCATCCAAAACTCAGCTCTGGAGGAGGACAGTAACGCAGATCCAGAATCAGGCGTTCTGCTGCAAAGAATTCTTCGTGGCTTATGTTTGTTCTTGAAGGATCGGAGAAAGGAGCCGCTAGCTCTTGAGTGATTTCCTGGCTTTGCTGGATGAGATCTATCTCGATGTGTTGATTTTTCTGCTGGAGATGAGATCTGTCTTGTGGGAAAAAGAGATCGTTTGTTCTATAGCTCGGTCAGCGGTGCAATTACGAGAGAAGGCCTCTGCTGATGGTCCTGGAGATTAAACTCATCTCGATTAATTCTCGACTCTTTTGAACTGCGAATCTGAGTTGTTTTTTGTTTCTGAATATTACTGTAAGCGATTCAATCGGTGTAACGCTCACTGAAACACCCTGGAGTCTATCCAAGAAGGAAGAAGAAGAAGAAGCAAGATCTCGTCTTTGGAGTTGGTTTGAGGGAGAAAAGGTTAAAGCTTTGAATTCAAGAGCAAGAGAAGAGAATCTTAGAGAGAGAGGTGAAGAAGAGAAGCTGGCAAACAAGTGGTGGGAGAGAGTAGATGTGTCAGCGATGGCCGGGATGGAATCCGGAAGTGCAAGCGGCGGCGATGGAAATTCTTCGCGCTACCTCCACCACCTCCTTCGCCCGCCGCAGCCGTCGACCCAAATCCCGCCGCAGGAATCCGAGCCCTCCACGGAGGAAAGCCCGAAGCTTTCCTCCGACCGTGGCGGCAGCGATCATCCGTCTGACTCCTCCCCGGCGGGCACCTCCGGGGGCCCCGTCCGCCGCCCCCGCGGCCGTCCCCCGGGCTCCAAGAACAAACCGAAGCCCCCGATCATAGTCACGCGCGACAGCCCCAACGCCCTCCGCTCCCACGTGATCGAGGTCGCCAGCGGGGCGGACGTCTTCGAGTGCGTATCCGAGTACGCTCGGCGACGGGGGCGGGGGGTCTCCGTCCTCAGCGGCACCGGCGCGGTAACCAACGTGGCCCTCCGCCAGCCAGGGGCGTCGCCGCCGGGGAGCATGGTGGCCACGCTCAGGGGCCGGTTCGAGATTCTATCGCTGACGGGGACCGTCCTCCCGCCGCCGGCGCCTCCTGGCGCCAGTGGGTTGTCCGTGTTCTTGGCCGGGGGGCAGGGGCAGGTGATGGGAGGCAGCGTGGCGGGGCCGCTGGTGGCGACGGGTCCGGTGATGCTGATGGTGGCGTCCTTCGCCAATGCGGTGTACGAGCGGCTGCCTCTGGAAGGCGAGGAGGAGGAAGCAGCTGCCGCGCAGAGCGAGCAGCCGGCAGTGTCGCAGTCTTCGGGCGTTTCCGGAGGCGGCAGAGACGGCGGTAGCACTAGCGGCGCCGGCGGTGTTCCCTTCTATAACTTGAGTGGTAACATGGGGAGTTACCAGTTCCCAAGCGATGCTTTTGGATGGGGTGGTGGTGGGATTAGGCCACCTTTCTAATCCTTCATAGCTGAGACTTCACTGTTCTGCCGATTCATATCCGTCGCTGTCAGAGAAAGAAGATCGACTCTTCTTGTTGATCTATGTGTGGCTGGAGAAATGGAAGTGCTAAAGACAGTTTCTTGGAGGAAGTCATTGCATCTCTTCTGCTGTCTCAAAAATAGGTGAGATCTTGGGACACAGAAATATCAAACTATCAGATGCGTGATGGCAATGGAGAAGAAGAAGATAATATCATAGAGAAGTTGAAGACAATGAGAAGGCACCGAGGTTTCCAAGGCGAGTGGATTTGAAATCCATGCCTGCATGCTATTGCCGGTCTCATGGCTCGGTATCTTGCCTCTCTTGTTTTCACATCTTGTCTCTTCCTTCCTCCATCCAATGTTATGAGATATGCAGCAACTGTGTTCTGATACTGAGTTGCAGAGATTTCGTGTCTTCCATAACGCAATGACTCCAATGTGTACCATAAGTGCATCAGCATGCATTGCTCAAGTACTGATTCAGTGGTGTTTACGTCATGCGGGCATCGAAGTCTTGAGGAGGCTCAGCTCCCAAGCACTGTACCACGCTTTACATGCATGTGGACTTCCATTTGTGCTGTCTTGATTTGCCAGTTAGCTAGTACACGCCAAGTAGACAGATGTTGAACCCTGGACTATTTCCGGTTACTGGTCAATGTGATTGGAGAGGACCTTGATGAAGAGAGAGATGATGCAGTGTTGTTGTCGTTGTGCATGAAAGACAAACTCCATCGAAATGTTGATTGCAGGCTGACAGATACCCATCGTCTGCTTTCATCTTTTCCATCGCTTGAAAACATATGGTATTCTTTCTGATGGTCTCCGAGGCTGAGTAGGTCTGTAATTGACTAAAGACAAACACCATAGTTTCCTTGACAGACTACCTATTTACATGCGGTAAACTCCTGTTTTCCAAGTGTACTTCCATCATAGTCCTTATTGGTTCCATGAACTCAAAAAGGAAAAAGAGGGTATATGCTCCACTGTGGTCGTGTTTTCTTCATTGTGGAGCTGTGTCTGCTGACACAGTTTCACGAAGAGTCAGAGACTTAGCTGGCCGAACAATGACTCCTCTAAGTGCATGTGACACCTCTTGTTTGCTAGCGTCCGCCATGCATGCATCGACACACACACACACACACACACTCTCTCTCTCTCTCTCCCGTGGATTTTCTAGTTTGAGAGGCTTTTGCACCTCCAAGTGTTTGCTTCGAGAACTTCCTCTTCGTATTGCTCGTTGTTGTCGACAACTTGTTGCCTTTATCCATGTTATAATCTAACATCAATTTAGCTGCTTCCTAATGCTCTTGAGATTATTGGATCACCCAATCAGAACTTTTCTGATGGTATTAGAACGGATAGCGGATTGTGAGCACTTATATTTGCATATAAAAGGGGCTATTGAAGTTCAGTATGTGTATACATTGAGCTCGTTTCTCGACATCATCTGCTACCACGAAAACTATCTTTTGATTGGGTGTTTAAGCTCTTGAGATCGAATCTAGGTGTTCTTCTGGAAGAACAAGCCAGATTATGTGCAAGCCAATAGGCTATAAAATATAAAAAGGGTCCATGCCTTGTAATGTAGAACACTAGCTTTCTGAGACCTAAAGCTTAAAAATGCTGCATTGAGAACAGATCCGAACTTGAAATATCAAACTATAGTTTGCAAACATAGTTCTGAACGATTGTTCTTAATCAATGGACTATGATACTGACGTTGTGTAGTTTGGTATTTGACTGACAACATGAGCGACAGGAACTGGTTTGCATCCGGAATGTGCCATTAATGCATGCGAGCAAATTTGAATTCATACCGTGTGACTGATATAATGCCTATTTTGATACCAGGAAAGATAATAATATCTAGACTACTAGAGAACAAGGCCTTTCTGGAAACAATTGTCTTTTCTATTTGTTTGCAAACAAATGGTTGAAATTTTCCACCATATATTGGTTAAAAGTATTTTGGTAGAAGAGATAATGGAATCAAGAAAGAAATATCTCATTTTGTATGCAAAGGACTTGTATGTTGCTTCCCTGACCATATACCTCAATCCTCTTCTCTAGCGGGCAAATATTAACCTTTGTGGAAAGACGTCCAACTCTGTCGTCAGTTTCTCGTCATACAATCTTTCTCTCATGAAGCCCTCGTTGTACTTCGTTGGGATAGACAAAATGTAGGACTGGTATTAACAGTTCATCCCCCCAAAAAAGGACTCAGCTAGCTAGAATCACAAACTTATGTTGTGATCGATGGTGCGGGACTTGTTCATAACACAAAGAATCAAAAACTTGATCGAAACATTAAAATCTCTCCAAACATATAATTTCCACCCGTTTAAAATCAGACCAAGGAATAAAAGAATGTCATTGTGGTTGCATGATTTATCATCAACCTCGGAAGCAATATCTGTAGAAAATCATGCTAATTAATCACAGAAGGAAGTTACTTTCATTGTATAATCTAAGGAAGTGATCATGAATCCTTTTGTCGTAAAGAATATATATATATATATTTGTATATATATATATATATTTGTATATATATATATATTTGTATATATATATATACACATATATATTTGTATATTTATATATATATACACATGTATATATACATGTATATTTATATACACATATATATACATGTATATATACTTGTATATATATACATGTATATATACATGTATATATTTATATATGATGGAAATCATCAACACTTTGATTGCTAAAGAGTTATGATATATATGGAATGCAAATTGACACTCTCTAATGAATTGAAAACAATGTGGATCGTTCAAGAATGAATGAAAACTATTCTAATCACTTATAAAAAAAAATTGATGAAATAATTTGAATAGCACTTTGAATTCTCTTAAGACGCCACAAACTAACAATTTTGAGACGTGAAATAAAAAGCAAAGATTTAATTTTGAATGCCACAAGTAGAAAAGCCTAATAAGTTATAAAATTCATTCGAGAATTTAAAAACAAAACACTCATCGGTGTTGAAGAATTGTAATACTTCTCATATTATCTATCTTATAGTGGGAGTCAGCCTCATTTATATAGTATGAGACTAAGTACAAAGGGAATGAATGCATTAAATAACATTCATATTTCTAATTCATGAATTTTGGCAAACATGGCTGAATGGACTTTTATTCTTCAAGATGAAGTCTTCAAATTTGTCATTTTCTTTTTATGATCATATTGACCATTTTAGGCTCTTCTTGCAACCATAGAATCTTGACTGAGTCTTGACTAGCTTGATCCTTCCAAATGTTTTCCAATAAACAAGTTAAACTTTTTTCATCCTCTTAGCTTTAGCTCTTGTCATTGGTCCTCCATGAATAGTTAAAGGGTCTTTAATAGAATTTTGATCAACTTGCTGGTTTATATCATTCCCTCTTTTCTCGAAAGGATTCGTCCTCGAATCAGTGCCTCCATCACCATGATTTTGTTGATGGCTCTGCAATCAACATACATTCTCTAAGATCCATCCTTTTTAGGCACCAAAAGAATAGTAACTGCACATGGACTCATGCTTTCTCGTACATACCCCATTTCCATAAGCTTACTGACTTGCTTTGGATTTCCTTGGTCTCTTTGGGATTGCATCTATAAGCTAGCCTATTTGGTATGCTTGCACCTAGAATGAAATCAATTTGATGCTCAATTCCTCTAATTAGTGGCAAACCTGCTAGTCATATGTGCCTTGCAAGCCATTTACATGAGTGATGGCACTTGTGACTTGATATGCACTTTTTCTCTTTGCGTATTATTAGGCGTTTTATCACTTTATCTTGCGTGTTGTATATACTGTGATGTCCTTGGATCTATGCAATGGGAATCGGATCGTGATGAGATCACGATAATGAGACCGATTCATCTTTAAACACAAACCCTAAATTATCCTGGTCATAGGTTATTCGAGAAGGACATCGAGATAACCGGATAGACTGGTGTGCTGTATACCCGTTCATATGATGGAGGTAGCTGGTCTCGTAGCTACTTGTGTGGGGACACTAAGGGTACAATGCAGGTGCTTATTGGAGAATGAGTTCACTGATTGATCCACCTATGGAATGTTGGATGGTTATTGATACCTCATGTCAGACAGCGATTCCATAGTTCCAGTAGTATATCTGGTCCTTAGACTTGAGACACCAAGGATGTCCTATATGAGTACTCCACTCTTTGATACCAAACTTATAGGTTTGGAAAATTTCAGATCTAGTACAACCGGTCATTGGGAGTGGTAGCCAACCTTACGAGGATTATTGAGTGTCAATAGAGGATCATCCGCTCTCGGTATCATGAGAGGAATATCCTATATGTTCTTGCTCGAACAAATCCTTGGCCAAGGTTATTCGGATTGAGAGAAAAAGAGTTCTCCGGGAAAATTCGACAAGAGCAAGACTCGAGGAGAGACCGTATGGGCCTGACAGCACCATGCCCGGTATAGGGTCTCTGGGATATGAGTTGGATGAGGAACTATAGATACATGGTAACTGAGGACAGATATGTCCAAAGGATTGGATTCCCTTATATCGTCTGGGGGCCGCGACGTAGTGGCCTGGTACGTCCGTAGTTGATGAGTTGGGTGAATTATTATAGAGATAATAATTCACTAAGTCAGAAGGAGTTCTGATAAGTATGACTCACGACACTCACTGATATTGGGCCCAGAGGGTGACACATATGGTAGGTGTTGTGACAGTAAAGGTTCAGATATGAGATATCCACAACCCCTATCTTATTGAATATCCATTAAGCCCCTGAATTATTGGATCCTAAGATGAGATCCAATAATTGCTAATAAGAGATTATTGGGTAGAGACCCACTAATCCAAGAGGCTTGGGTAATTAGATAAAGATCCAATACCCAATAGGGCAAAAGATCCATTAGGGTTTTCAAGGGGCCTCTATAAATAGGAGGGAACCAAAGCTCTATAGGCTGAGGGTTTCTTTTGGTAGCCACCTCCTATTCTCCTCTCCCCAGAGAGAGAGAGAGATGCATCGTTGCAATCCCTGTCGTGTGGATACCGCCAGAGAGGAGGACGCTTGACCTCCTTCATCCTCTCCCACGGATCTGTAGGAATTCAGGGATATACGATCTCCCTAGGTATCTTCTTTTACACGTGCAGTTTTGCGGATTTATTTATTAATGCACCGATCTTCGCACGATGATGAAAACTTTCTACGGGAAATCTGGGGTGTTTTGTTTTCTGTTCTTCCGCTACGCATGAAATGTCGCTCCCCTGATGGATTTCCCAATAGTGGTATCAGATCCAGGTTGTTCGTGCGAAGATCAGATCTTAAACTACGTGTGTTGTGTTTTAGATTTGCTTTTGACATCAAAATTATTGGCGCAAAAGGGCTAGGAAGGGCAGCAATTGTTGTTGCCCTTCTTTGCGCCAGGCAACGCCGCAAGGCTGCTTTAGCCTTGCCTGCGCAAGCGCCGTCGCCGGCGGCTACAGGTAGGCAGCAAGCAGGCTACCTGCGTCGGTGGCCTGCCCGTAGGGGTGCCGGTGCTACACGCGTAACGCGCGCGCCATGGGGCAACAGGCGCGCCGTAGGGACGACAGGCGTCGCCACCTTGGCATTGGGCGCCCGTGCCGGTGGGCACCGCTGCACCATCGCTGCACCCACGCCGTGGCGAGGGTGGTGGCGGCCAGAGCGTAAGTGAGGATTAGGGTTTTAGGACAAAAAATGATTTTACCCCTCAGAAGTTTAGAAATTACAACTGATTCACCTTTTGATAGAATTACCAAAATACCCCTCGAAATTTTAGAAATTCCAGATTCTGTCCCCTTTGATAGAATTACCAAAATACCCTTTTGGCCAAATTACCAAAATACCCTTAGAAATTAAAAAATTTTCTTTATGTCCCTGATTTCAGAAAAATAAATATGTTAATTAAATAATTTAATTAACTATTATTATTTTTATCTAGTAGTCCTACAAAATAATATATACATGTGATGTATGATGTGGACAGATGATTATGGACCTGTGATGTGATGTGTGTACATGTGATTATTATTATTGGGGCCTGCGAGCCTCTATTCTTTTCTCATTTATTGTCGGGTCTACGTGCCTATAATTATGTTGTAATTACATGAGGAGGCGCAGCGGTAGCGTAACTCACGAGGCCGAGACGGACGATTTGACGCATGGAGATGCGTTGAGATGTCGACGGATCCGACGAAGCGAGATGAATGATCACAAGGCATAGAGATGCGTCGAAGTACACATAGATCTTGATGTGAGTGATTGGGCCCACTGGCTCGGGCCTGATCACATTAGGATATGGTCCATGATCATCTGGTGTAATTGCTCATGTTATGTATGATTAGATATACACATACTAGATATATATATATATATATATATATATATATATATATATATATATATATATATATATATATATATATATATATATATATATATATATATATATATATATATATATATATATATATATATATATATATATTTGCATGCGATGTAGATATAATACGTATGTGTGTGACACATTATATTAAGAGACCAAATCAAAAATCCTCTCCATGAATAATATTAAGTCGGTAAACGTGAGGCAATTAGATTGACCCATGTGGCCTTCCATTGTTATAGCTAGGAACCGATTTCGGGTGTAGGTTGAGTTGGTTGAGTCTCTCAAGACTTGCCTATATCGCGTTTCACTATCTTATCTACGACATAGAGATGTCATTGGTGACCTGAGGACATGATATGCTTGGTCGAGTCCCTCGAGAGTATATCACCGAATTAGACTCATATGGTAACGATGGTGATGACTTAACCGAACATCATGGTTGGTCGAGTCCCTCAAGGCCATGGTGGTTCGGAGGCCAAACAGGATGGGAATCATAAGGAGTTGTGATCGGCAAGAGTTGCCTACCTTTACGGGCTTAACATGATTGGTCGAGTCCCTCAAGGTTACGTTAAGACACTGATTGGATCTTGATCCCCACTAAAGATCCGCCGGGGGTCTCCGATTCACATACCGGAGGGTGTTGTGTGTCTGGCGAAAAATTAGTGGGAATACATTAAGATAGAAGTCCTTATCTTAATTGTTTAAATTTTTACAAAGTTTGCATGTTATTTATTTCTGCTATATCTTTTATTTCAGAAAAATATGGCTTTCAAATCCTTTACATGACATACTTGATGCCAACTGCCTCACTGGTCCAAATTATACGGATTGGCTTCGCAATCTGAGAATCATTTTCACGATGGAGAAAATCACGTATATCCTTGATACAGTGATCCCTATGCCCGACGAAGGGGCAAGCGAGGATGAGATCGCTCGTTATGTAAAGTACTTAGATGATTCTACTCTTGCTCAGTATTATATATTGGCATCTATGACTATTGAGTTACAGAAACAACATGAAAATATGGATGCTAATTCCATACTCTTGCATCTCCACAAACTATTTGAGAAACAGGGAAGAACTCAGCGATATGAGATATCAAAGTGTCTTTTCCGTGCTAGGATGATTGAGGGGACACTGGTTCAGAACCATGTCCTAAGATGATTGAGTGGATCGAGAAACTCACAGGTTTAGGAATGGTCCTAGAGGATAACTTGTGTATGGATCTTGTGCTTCAGTCCCTACCAGATTCCTTTTCTCAGTTCATAATAAATTTTAATATGAACAAACTTGAGGTGACCCTCAATATGTTGAGAGAAGTAGAGAGCACCATCAAGAAAGAGAAGCCGATTCTCTGCACTAGTGAGACTAGAAAGAAAAGGAAGGCTGAGAAGACCCTTAAGAAGGGCAAGGGCAAGGGCAAAATGGGTAAGGCAAAGGTTGCTAAGAAAGACCCAACAAAGGACAAAGGCCAGTGCTTCCACTACGACAAAGATGGGTACTAGAAGAGGAACTGCAAAGAGTACCTTGCAGAGAGGGCGAAACAAAAGCTTGGAGAAGCTTCAGGTACATTCATGATCAATCTTCATTTGTTAGAATCTTTTGATAACACATGGGTATTGGATACCGGAAGTGCTTATCATATTTGCAATTCATTGTAGGTTCTGGCAGGACCTAGGAGACTGAACAGAGGTGAGATAAACCTTAAGATGGGCAATAGAACAAAGGTTGCTGCAGTGCCTATTGGCAAGGTCACCTTACATCTGCCTGGTGGAGCTATTATTGCATTAGATGCATACTATTATGTTCCTTCTATTATCAAAAACATTATTTCCATTTCATGTTTGATAGTTAATGGATATAAATTAGTTTTTTAGAACAATGATTGTTTAATAATATTAGATGATGAGACCATTATGAGAGGAACAATGCATAATGATTTATTTATGCTAGAAATAGCTCCACATATCATGAGTGTAGGTAAGTCTAAGAGGAAACGAGAAGTGGAGAACCAGATAGGAAAGAGTATTAAAACCCTTCGATTAGATCGAGGAGGTGAGTACTTGAGTACAGAGTTCACCCAATTCCTCAAAGACTATAGGATCTTATCCCAATGGATACCTCCTTATACACCACAGCTTAATGGTGTATCAGAAAAAAAGAATCACACAATGTTAGACATGGTGCATTCCATGATGTGTTTCGTCGACCTACCCATCTCATTTTGAGGATATGCCCTAGAGACCGCAGCTTACCTTCTGAACAGAATTCCAACCAAGTCAGTGATGTCTACTCCATATGAGATATGGAATGGGAAGATGCCTGATCTTAAGATTGTTAAGATTTGGGGCTGCCCTACCCACGTTAAGAGACACAACCCTGATAAGTTGGAATCCAGAACGGAACAATGCAAGTTCGTGGGATACCCCAAGAAAACTTATGGGTATTATTTCTATCAGCCCGAGGACCAAAAGGTTTTTGTAGCCAAGAGAGCAGTGTTCCTTGAGAAGGAACACATTCTTGGTGAAGACAGTGGGAGCATGATAGAGTTGAGCGAGGTTGGAGAACCTAGCTCAAGCACCATTCCAGAACCTGTTCAGATACTTGACACACAAGTTCCAACTTTATGTAGGTTCGATAGAGTATCCCATCCTCCCGAGAGATATGTGGGACATATCAGAAGAGAGGATGTCGAGGATATTGATCCTCAGCCCTATGAGGTGGTTATTATGAGCATAGACTCTAGGAAATGGCAAGAAGCCATGAATTCAGAAATGGATTCCATGTACTCCAACAAGGTTTGGAACCTAATTAATGCACCCAAGGGTATTGTACCCATTAGCTGCAAGTGGATCTTCAAAAAGAAGATTAGAGTAGATGGAAAGGTAGAGACCTATAAAGCAAGGCTAGTATTTAAGGGGTATCGTCAAAGGTAAGATGTTGACTATGACGAAACTTTCTCACATGTAGTCATGCTAAAATCCATTCGAATTCTATTGGCTATTGTAGCACACTATGATTATGAGATCTAGCAAATGGACGTCAAAACCGCATTCCTCAATGGTAACCTCGAGGAGGAGGTGTATATGATACAACCTGAGGGATTCGTGTCCAGGGATAACTCAGATAAGGTGTGCAGGTTGCTTAGGTCCATTTATGGATTGAAGCAAGCTTCATGAAGTTGGAACGTAAGATTTGATGAGGTGATCAGATCTTATGACTTCGTTAAGAACGAAGATGAGTCTTGTGTGTACAGAAAATTAAGTGGGAGCACTATCACCTTTTTGGTATTATATGTAGATGACATCCTGATCATTGGGAATGATGTAGGAATGCTCTACACAGTAAAAACTTGGTTATATAGGCACTTCTCCATGAAGGACTTAGGGGAAGCATCTTGCATATTGGGGATACGGATCTATAGAGATAGATACAAGAGGATGCTTGGCTTGTCCCAGTCCAGGTACATAGACACCATTGTCAAAATGTTTGACATGAAAAATTTCAAGAGAGGTCTCATACCAATGAGACATGAAATATCACTTTCAAGGAGAATGTCCCCAAAGACTCCTAAAGAAAGAGCACCCATGGATATGATGCCATATGCATCAGCGATAGGATCTATCATGTATGCTATGCTATGTACCAGGTCTGATATAGTGCATACTTTGAGTGTCACGAGCAGATATCAGACAGATCCAGGCTTGGAGCACTGGAAAGTAGTAAAAGTATCCTTAAGTACTTGAGAAGGACTAAGAATCTTTTACTGGTATATGGAGGTAGTAGCCTCAGGGTTGAGGGCTACACAGACTCGAGCTTCCAGTCCGATATCGATGATAGCAAGTCTAATTCAGGGTATATGTTCACCTTGAATGGAGGAGTAGTATGATGGAAGAGTTCCAAGTAAGACACTACTGTTGACTCGACCACAGAGGCGGAATACATTACTGCGGTAAAGGCAGCAAAGGAGGGAGTCTGGATGAAGAAGTTCATCGCAGATTTGGAAGTCATGTCGAGCAGCGAAGAGCTGATTCCCTTATATTGCGATAACTATGAGGTGATTACTCAAATAAGGGAACCCGGATCTCATCAGAAGTGTTCTGAGGAGGTTCTACCTTATTAGAGAGATTATGGCCTGAAAAGATGTAGTAATGGAAAGAGTTCCATCCGAAGATAACATTGCAGATCCACTGACAAAGCCATTGACTCAGATTATCTTTGAGCGTCACAAAGGTCTGATGGGGATCAGACATGTTGGTGATTGGCTTTAGGTCAAGTGGGAGATTGTTAGTCATATGTGCCATGTAAGCCAATCACATGAGTGATGGCACTTGTGACTTGATATGCACTTTTTCTTTTTGTGTATTATTAGGTGTTTTATCACTTTATCTTGCGTGTTGCATATACTGTGATATCCTTGGATTTGTGCAATGGGAATCAGATCGTGATGAGATCACGATAATGAGACCGATTCATCTTTAAACATAGACCCTAAATTATCCTGGTCATAGGTTATTCGAGAAGGACATCTAGATAACCGGATAGACTAGTGTGCTGTATACCTGTTCATATGATGGAGATAGCTGGTCTCATAGCTACTTGTGTGGGGACACTAAGGGTACAGTGCAGGTGCTCATTGGAGAATGAGTTCACTGATTGATCCACCTACGGAATGCTGGATGGTTATTGATACCTCATGTCAGACAATGATTCCGTAGTCCCAATAGTGTATCTGGTCCTTAGACTTGAGACACCAAGGATGTCTTATATGAGTACTCCACTCTTTGATACCGAACTTATATATTTGGAAAGTTTCAGATCTAATACAGTCGGTCATTAGGAGTGGTAACCAACCTTACGAGGGTTATTGAGTGTCAATAGAGGATCATCCGCTCTCGGTATCATGAGAGAAATATCCCATGTGTTCTTGCTTGAACAAATACTTGACTAAGGTTATTCGGATTGAGAAAGAAAGAGTTCTCTGAGAGAATCCAACAAGAGCAAGACTCGAGGAGAGACCGTATGGGCCCGACAGCACCATGCCCGGTATAGGGTCTCTGGGATATTAGATGGATGAGGGACTATAGATACATGGTAATCGAGGACAGATAGGTCCAAAGGATTGGATTCCCCTGTATCGTCTAGGGGCCCTAGTGTAGTGGCTTAGTACGTCCGTAGTCGATGAGTTGGGTGAATTATTATAGAGATAATAATTCACTAAGTTAGAAGGAGTTCTGACAAGTATGACTCATGGCCAGCTCGATATTGGGCCTAGAAGGTCACACACATATGGTAGGTGTTGCAACGAGTAGAGGTTCGGATATGAGATATCCGTCGAATCTCTTATCTTATTGGATATCCATTAAGCCCTTGAATTATTGGATCTTGAGATGAGATCCAATAATTACTAATAAGAGATTATTGGGTAGAGACCCACTAATCCAAGAGGCTTGGGTAATTGGATGGAGATCCAATACCCAATAGGACAAAAGATCCATTAGGGTTTTCAAGGGGCCTCTATAAATAGGAGAGAACCAAAGCTCTATAGGCTGAGGGTTTCTTTTGGTAGCCACCTCTGTTCTCCTCTCCCCAGAGAGAGAGGTGCATCGTTGCAATTCCTGCCGTATGGATACCGCTAGAGAGGAGGACGCTTGACCTCCTTCATCCTCTCCCATAGATCTGCAGGAATTCAAGGATATACGATCTCCCTAGGTATCTTCTTTTACACGTGTAGTTTTGTGGATTTGTTTTTTGATGCACTGATCTTCGTACGACGACGAAAACTTTCTACGAGAAATCTGGGGTGTTTTGTTTTCTGTTCTTCCGCTGCGCATGAGATATCGCTCCCCTGATGGATTTCCCAACAAAATCATTAGGAACTTCTTCGGGAAAGATATTCTCATTTTTTTTTGCAAAAGATCAACAATAACATTAGGCAAACTTTTGTCAATTTTATTAGAAGAAATCAAAATATCCTTGTACATAAGTACAAGTTGTTAGGGATCGAACGGCACTAGGGGGGGGGGGTGAATTAGTGTAGCGGATTAAAACTCGTAAGTTTGAAACCGATTCAAAAGATAGTTCATTTGTAAGTAAATTTTAATTTGACGAAAGATGACTTAGCTAAAATAGCTCGAGTAAAGGTAATTACTAGTAGGGAGAAGAAGATCGAACGATTTGCAGTTGAGTAAAGAAATGATATAGAAATTTAAACACTCATACATTCAAGGAACACCACGATGTATAGTGGTTCGGTCAAATGACCTACATCCACTTTCGAAGCCTTCTCTGATGAGGCTCCCAACTTCCACTATCAAGTCACTTTAAAGGGGAAGGACCAAATACTCCTCTTACAACCTTTTATAAGTGGTTCACTCTCTTATAGATTTTTTTCACAAAGAGAAAGAGGGAGGTGAACACTTAAGCTATTGAAACAAGACTTTACTATAGCTTTGACTCAATTTTCAACTTCTCAAAAGGTGCTCTATCAGCTAAGAAAAGAGGGGTATTTATACACTCAATTTGGCTTTAAAAAATGGAGCCAAAAAGTATCCCATCCTGGGTTTATCGGGTACTGGCGGTACCATCGCTTGGTATTGGCGGTACCACCGCCTTACAGAGTTCTCGTGCTCTGTGGTCTGGCGGTACCATCGCCTGACACTAGCGGTACCATTGCTTACTAGGCATTAAAGTCGACGATACCATCGTTGACCTCGGGTAGTACTACCGCCCAAAACACCTGGGAAGTTATTCCCGGGGTGGTGTCACCGCCTGGGTCTAGTGGTGCCATTGCCAAATTATTCTAGCAAGGTTGAATAGGCCCTAACTTCAGCCCAAATTAGCCCAAATAAGGCCCAGTTGGCCACTAACAGGGTTAAATAGGATTATTACCTAATCCTTACCCTAATTACGTGCTAACTACAAAATTGAAATATAATTCTAAGCAATTTTAAACCGAGAGCTTCGAGTTTTCTTCCGACGAGCCTCCGGTGAACTTTCGATGCACCCTTAGATTTCTTCCGACAGACTCCCAACAGGCTACCAGACTTGTGGCGAGTTCAACGAATCTTTGGCAAGCTTCTGAACCTTCTCGATGATCTCTGCGAATCTTCAACAATCTCTCCGGTGAACTTCCGAAACCTTCGGCAAGTCTCTGATTCTTTCTCGGTTGGTTCCGACAATACTTCCGACGATCCTTCGCACTTTCGGTGGACTCTCAAACTCCTAACAACTTGACTCCGATAATTTATTTTATGTCTTCAAGCTATTGTAGTTAATCCTACACACTTATCTCAATAATATGGATTAGATCAATTAACCCATCAATTGACTTCATCATCAAAATTCAAGATTCAACACAAGGACTGCCTTATGGTTAAGGCTTTTTTTACATCACTCATTTTGGCATAAACACTCATTTTTCTTTCACTCAAGCCTTCCTTGTTTTCTCTTCCCTTATGTTTCCCAATACTCTCTATTTTATCACTCATCTCATCCTTTTCTTTCTTCTCTCTTTCTTATTCCCTCCCCAAAGTTTTGATTAATGAAGACTCAAGCTCCTCATATCGTTGTTTTTTGCGTATCTGGTCTTCAAAAATTATCTTTGGAGGCAAAGATCCAAGCTGATATTTCTATCCATTCATGATCAAGGAATAACGGTTCTTGAACCCATAATGTATTACCATACGATCATATTGCCATGGTCTCCCTAACAACATGTGACCAGCATACATAGGTACCACATCATACTAAACTTTATCCTTATATCTACCAATTGAAAAAGAAACTAACACTTACTGATTTACCTTTACTACACCACTATCATTCAATCATTGTAACTTGTATGGTTTTGGATGTTTGATAGTAGGCAATTTCAGTATCTCCATGAGCAAGGTAATTGCCATATTTGTGTAACTTCCGCTATCAATAATCAATTTACACAACTTGTTAGCAATTAAACAATGAGTATGAAACAGATTTTCATGTTGTTCACCATGTTCATCATTTTTACTTTGCAAACTAAGTGTGCGTTGAATAACTAAAATTTCACCTTTAGCATACTCTATATCACGAGCATCCTTTGGAATGTCATCGTCATCCTTTCTTTCACTTTTCGATTCCATAAACTCATCCCTTATGATCATAACTCTCTTATTAAGACATTCATGTGCTACATGTCTATACCCAAGACACTTAAAACACTTAATACCTCTACTTTCATTAGGTTGATTCTCACCTTTACTCTTGCTGCTTAATTCATTTTTACCTTTAATTCCATCAATTTTAGGCTTAACAATGGGTATATCATCCTATCACTTTGAATATACGTTCAAATGGTTATTGCATTGCTTGAAGCAAAAGATCATTTGATGAAGAACTCGCTTCTTTATCTTTAGACATGTTTGCAACCTGAAAAACAAAGTTAGAACAGCCTCACCAACACTCCCTCATATGTTTCACTCAAGATTTGATTTGCTCCACTCATGTTTATTATGTTTGACTTTTCTCGATATTGATCTCACCACTCTTGCCTTTTACCTTTTTGTTTTATTCTTTGAGTTCTTAGATTAACTAAGAAACTTAAACAAATAATTCATATTGTGGCAATTTAAGGGTATTGAAATTAGACATAAAAAACAAACAAAATGTAAGCCTATTTAAAGGTGCATGTAATGCACTTTAATCATAAGTAAAGATTTGAATTCAAGTATCAAATGAATAAACAAAATTTTCTAAAATAAAAAAAAAGATTTCCAAACTTGAAACAAGAATTCAAAATAATGAAGATAGAATTTTGTAATTTGCAAGAAGTCTTTGAATTCACAATTTTTTTTATATTTTGATCTCTTTCTTTCTTTCTTTTTTTGACCTTTGATCTTCTCCTCTCTCTTTTTTTATCTTTGATTTTTGCTCTTTTTTTACTTTTAATTTCTCTCTCTCTCTCTCTCGCTCTTTTTTGCCCTCTTTTTTTTTGATTTTCTGATGGAAATCATCAATTTAGCAACCATACACCCCAATAGCTAAAGAGCTATTATACATATAGAATGCAAATTGACACCCTCCAACGAATTGAAACAAGGCGGATCGTTCAAGAATGAAGTAAGGGAAACTATTCTAATTACTTATCAATAGAAAATTGATAAAATAACTTGAATAGCACTTTGAATTCCCTTAAGATGCCACAAACTAATAAGTCTGATAAGTCAAAGGAAAAGCAAAGATTTGGTTTGAACGCCACAAGTAGAAAAGCCTGATAAGTTCTAAAGTTCATGCAAGAACTTAAAAACAAAACACTCATCGGTGTTGAAGAATTGTTATACTTCCTAAATTGTTTGTCTTACATTGGGAGTCAACCTCATTTATATAGTATGAGGCTTAGTACAAAGGGAATGAATGCATTAAATAACATTCATATTTCAAATTCATGATTTTTGGTAAATATGGCTGAATGGACTTTTATTCTTTAAGATGAGGTCTTTAAATTTGTCCTTCTCTCTTCATGATCATGTTGACCATTTTAGGCTTTTCTTCCAACCATAGAATCTTGACTGAGTCTTGACTAGCTTGATCTTTCCAAATATTTTTCAATAAACAAGTTAAAGCTTCTTTCATCCTCTTAGCTTTAGCTCTTGTCATTGGTCCTCCATGAATAGTTAAAGGGTCTTTAATAGAATTATGATCAACTTGCTGGTTCATATCATTCCCCCTTTCCTAGAAAGGATTCGTCCTCGAATCATAGCCTCCATCACCGTGATTTTGTTGATGGCTCTGCAATCAACACACATTCTCCAAGATCCATCCTTTTTAGGCACCAAAAGAATAGGAACTGCACATGGACTCATGCTTTCTCACACATACCCCTTTTCTATAGGCTCACTGACTTGCTTTTGGATTTCCTTGGTCTCTTCTGGGTTGCATCTATATGCTGGCCTATTTGGTATGCTTGCACCTGGAATGAAATCAATTTGATGCTCAATCCCACTAATTGGTGGCAAACCATTGGGAACTTCTTCAGGAAAGATATCCTCATTTTCCTGTAAAAGATCAACAATAATACTAAGCAAACTTTTGTCAATTTTGTTAGAAGAAATCAAAATGTCCTTGTACATAAGTACAAGTAAGGGTTGCCTCATGGTTAAAGCCTTTTTTACATCACTCATTTTGGCATAAACACTCATTTTTCTTTCACTCAAGCCCTCCTTGTTTTCTCTCCCTTTGTGTTTCCCAATACTCTTATTTTTATCACTCACCTCATCTTTTTCTTTTTTCTCTCTTTCTTGTTCCCTCCTAAGAGTTTTGGTTAATGAAGATTCAAGCTCTTCATATTGTTGTTTTATGCGCATCTGGTCTTCAAGAATTGTCTTCGGAGGCAATGGTCCAAGCTGATATTTCTGTCCATCCATGATCAAGGAATAACGGTTCTTGAACCCATCATGTGTTACCCTACGATCATATTGCCATGGTCTCCCTAACAACATGTGACCAGCATATATAGGTACCACATCACACCAAACTTTATCCTTATATCTACCAATTGAAAAATAAACTAATACTTGCTAATTTATCTTTACTACACCACTATCATTCAACCATTGCAACTTGTAAGGTTTTGGATGTTTGATAGTAGATAATTTCAGTTTCTCCATGAGCAAGGTACTTGTCACATTGGTACAACTTCCGCTATCAACAATCATATTACACAACTTGTTAGCAATCAAACAATGAGTATGAAACAGATTTTCACGTTGTTCACTATGTTCATCATTTTTACTTTGCAAACTAAGTGTGCGTTGAATAACCAAAATTTCACCTTTAGCATACTCTACGTCACTAGTATCCTCTGGAATGTCATCATCATCCTCTCTTTCACTTTCAGATTCTATATTCTCATCTTTTATAATCATAACTCTCTTATTAGGACATTCACGTGCTATATGTCCATGCCTAAGGTACTTAAAACACTTAATACCTCTACTTTGATTAGGTTGATTCTCACGTTTACCCTTGTTGCCAAATTTATTTTTTCCTTTAATTCCATCAATTTTAGGCTTAACAATGGGTTTATCATCCTTTTTACTCCAATTTGATTTCCAAGATGAAGAAGAACTCGAATAAGGTTTTGAATCATACCTTGTGCCTTTTCTTTTAAGTTGTCTCTCAATCTTTATGGCCATATTCACCATATCCTCAATCTCCACATATGCTGTAATTCCACAAGATCAGCAATGTTCTTGTTTAATCCACTCAGGAATCGAGCTATTGTAGCCTCACGGTCTTCCTCCACATTAGCCCTTATCATGGCTATCTCTATCTCCTTGTGATATTCATCAACACTCATGGAACCTTATATCAAAGTTTACAGTCGTTGATGCAAATCCCGATAGTAATGACTTGGGATGAATCTTCTCCTCATGATTTGTTTCATCTTCAACCAAGTCTCTACGGGTCTTTCACCATTTCTACGCCTGTCTTTACATAATTGATCCCACCAAATTATAGCATAATCACAAAATTCAACAGCGGCTAATTTTACCTTTTTCTCTTCGGAGTAGTTGTGACATTTAAAGATCAGCTCCACTTTTTGTTCCCACTGCAAATAAGTATCTAGATTATTCTTTCCTTGAAAAGAAGGAATTTTCATTTTGATGCTACCTATGTTTCTGTCCACACCATCAAAACGTCCTCTCCTAGTTTGTCTCATAGGATTAACATCTTGACCAATTAGAGTGACTTGGTCATCGTCGAGGTCATCTCCACCATTATATTCATCGTGGACGAATGCTGGTTGTCTCCTACACCATGGTTTATCTTCCAATCTATTAATTACATCATCATGCCTTTCTAGGTGATCTCTTACATCTCATATCACTTTGAACATATGTTCAAATTGTTGTTACATTGCTTGAAGCAAAAGATCATTTGATGAAGAACTCACTTCTTTTTCTTAAGACATGTTTGTAACCTGAAAAACAAAGTTAGAATAGCCTCACCAACACTCTCTCACGTGTTTCACTTAAGATTTGATTCACTCCACTCGTGTTTTCACACAATGTTTGGCTTTTCTCGATATTGATCTCACCACTCTTGCCTTTTACCTCTTGTTTTATTCTTTGAGTTATTAGATTAACTAAGAAATTTAAACAAACAATTCAGATTGTGGTAATTCAAGGGTATTGAAATTGAATATAAAAGCAAAAAAATGTAAGCCAAGTTTGGCCTTTAAAATGTAAGCCAATTTAAAGGTGTGTGTAATACACTTCAATAATAAGCAAAGATTAGAATTCAAGTATCAAATGAATAAAAAAATTTTCTGGAATGAGAAAAAAAAAATTCCAAACCTGAAACAAGAATCCAAAATTATGAAGATAGAATTCTGTAATTTTCAAGAAGTCCCTGAATTCATAAATTTTTTTTTATAATTTCGATCTCTTTCTTTCTTTCTTTCTTTTTTTTTTGACCTTTGATCTTCTCCTCTCTTTTTTTTCTTTGATCTTGATTTCCTCTCTTTTTTTTCTTTTGATTTTCTCTCTGTTTTTTTTTAACTTTCTGCTCTCTTTCTTTTTTTTGATGATAAAGTGAGGGGAAAAAAAATGAAAAACAAACAGTAATAGCACAAGAAACACAACAATAAGGAGGAAGGAAGAATAGCAATTATGGATATCGTGATAAAAGAAGAATAAGAGAATAGGGAAAAGCTAAAAGATAATAAATAAATGGATAAACAAACCTCGAAACTTGGTAGTGCTCACGATGCAAATGATGGAAATCATTAATTTAGCAACCATACACCCCGATAGCTAAAGAGCTATGATACATATGGAATACAAATTGATACCCTCCAACAAATTGAAACAAGACGGATTGTTCAAGAATGAAGTAAGGAAAACTATTCTAATTACTTATCAATAGAAAATTGATAAAATAACTTGAATAGCACTTTGAATTCCCTTAAGACGCCACAAACTAACAAGTCTGATAAGTCAAAGAAAAAATAAAGATTTGGTTTGAATGCCACAAGCAGAAAAGCCTGATAAGTTCTAAAGTTCATGCAAGAACTTAAAAACAAAACACTCACCGGTGTTGAAGAATTGTTATACTTCCCAAATTGTTTGTCTTACATTGGGAGTTAGCCTCATTTATATAGTATGAGGCTTAGTACAAAGGGAATGAATGCATTAAATAACATTCATATTCCAAATTCATGATTTTTAGTAAATATGGCTGAATGGACTTTTATTCTTTAAGATGAGGTCTTCAAATTTATCCTTCTCTCTTTATGATCATATTGACTATTTTAGGCTCTTCTTCCAACCATAGAATCTTGACTGAGTCTTGACTAGCTTGATCTTTCCAAATGTTTTCCAATAAACAAGTTAAAGCTTCTTTCATCCTCTTAGCTTTAGCTCTTGTCATTGGTCCTCCATGAATAGTTAAAGGGTCTTTAATAGAATTATAATCAACTTGCTGGTTCATATCACTTTCTGCTCTCTATTTTTTAATGATAAAGTGAAGGAAAAAAAATAATGATGAATACACAATAATAAAACAAGAAATATAACAATAAAGAGAAAGGAAGAATAACAATTATAGATATCGTGATAAAAGAAGAATAAGAGAACAGAAAAGCTAAAAGATAACAAATAAATGGATAAGCAAACCTCAAACTTGAGCCGTGCTCTGATATTAAATGATGAAAATCATCAACTTAACAATCATACACTTTGATAGCTAAAGAGCTATGATA